>OY986042.1:68833039-69435613 GCA_963920215.1 Nineta flava
TACTGGCAACAAAGAGAACGCAGAGGAATTTAAAGCATCGGAGAAAAAGGTTTGCATCTACGTAGGACGAGTCGCAGCCGGAACAGATGTGACGTCACTGAATAAATATCTTGAAAGAGAATATCCGGATTATTCGTTTGAATGTGAAGCTTTAAACAATAGCTCAGATAACAAAAGCTGGAGTTTCAAAGTTGGAGCTCCAGAAGATTAAAAAGAGCAACTGTATGATCCAGGAAACTGGCCAAAAAACGTAGTTATTAAGCGGTTCTTTTTTCGTACAAAAGTCGCTATATTCGAAAAACCGTGAATCAGTAGAATGGGTGAAAATAAAAATTCGACTGTCAAAAAAATTAAAATATTAAACCAAAATATACAATGCATTAGTAATAAGATAGCGGAGCTAGAATTTAGTATCAGTTTAAAAAATCCAGATGTTGTTTGTATAACTGAACAGTGGCAAACTAAAGCATCCATGAACAGTGCTCAGATCAGCGGGTTCACACTATTAACTAGCCGAGAACATTTTAAGCATGGTGGTACGGCTATATACGCTCGTAGTGATACGATTAAGTATTGTCGGATTCTGAATATGAATAATATTTGTGAGGAACTAAACTTTGAATGTGTAGGTATAAAATACACGTGCGGTTCTACAAGCCTAAACATCCTATCGATTTACAGATCTCCTTCGAGAGATTTTTTTCGGTTTATGGATGCACTCAATGAAGCATTTAATTTACTCGATCCACGAAAGAACTTGATTTCTTAAACGACAGTGCGGAGAGGAGAATGCTATGTGATATATTTGGTTCACACAACAGCGTAAATGTTGTCAAAGTGCCAACTCGAATTACACAACATTCCAGTACATCTATTGATTATTGTGTAGTGAATAAAGATATTATAGTGGAAGACGTAATTGTCGAAAACTTAAGTTTGAGTGATTATCTGGCTGGAATAGTAACACTTCAACCTCATGTCAATAAAATAAAAAATGAATCGCGCTACAAGAGAATATTTAATCAAATAAATTTGGAACATATGTATTAGATGACAAAAAATAGTGATTGGTCTGAAGTACTTGAACAAGGCGACCCAAATGAAGCATTTGCCAAGTTCTCGGCCACATATAATTTTTGTTTTGATTCAAGTTTCCCAATAGTGAAAATTCGAAATAAAATGAATCAGCAAAAAAACAGTTGGATTTCCAATCACCTCATAGCTGAAGGCAACTTCTTAAAAGATATTTTTAAAATTAAAACGTCTACACATGATTCTTGCCTTGAATCTTTTTACAGGCAACTAAAAAAGAAGCATAGTGCTAATATTAAAGAAGCAAAGCGGAATTTCATACAATTATCTATTACTAATGCAGAAAATTCCATAAAGGAAAAATGGAAAATAATCAAACAGTCAACTGGTATGCAAAAGAAAGATACCGGAAAAATAAAGATAAAAGTGAAAACCAGCGATAGTCTTGAAGAAACTGATTGTTTGGTTGTATATTTATATATTGTGTCATGTCTGATTCCAGACTTTGACAACTATGCTTTTCCAGGATGCTCTGTCCTGGGCTTTATGAATAAGATCTGTGGTGGTTTGAAGTTTTGTAATTGGCAAAATGCTGTTCAAAAATTTTATTCTTTTTCGACCTCTTCCTCTTTTTCCAACCATTTTCCCTGTTAAAGAAAGGTGTTCTAGCTTTTGCATTCGGATGATGTGACCAAGAAATTCCAGTTGCCTTTTTCGAATCCATTTTATTACGCATTTATCTATTCCTGCCTTTTTCCACACTTTATTGTTTGAAACAAAATCTTTCCAACTAATTTTGAAGATTCTTCTCCAAAACCACACTTCGCAAGCTTCGATTTTTTTAGCTATACTTTCGCATATAGTCCAAGTTTCACATCCGTATGTTAGAACCGACCACACACAAGTCTTTAAAAGTTTATGTTTAATGTCTAATGTCACTGATTTATTGAAAAGAACTTTTTTTAATTTATTAAATGTTACTTTGGCAAGGGTAATACGTCTGTTTATTTCCTGAATACACTTTCCGTCATTAGTTATTAAGGACCCGAGGTATACATGTTTATCACTTATTTTAATATTTTGGTCATTCAGTTTTAATGAGGTTTCTATTTTGTTCTTTGAAATGACCATTCCCACCGTCTTCCTTGGGTTTATTTCCATACCCCATTTTTTGTTGGCTTCCTGCAAATTATCCAGTAAATACTGCATTTTTTCTTCGCTGTCTGCGATAAGAACTGTATCGTCGGCATACCTAATATTGTTGATATTTTTCCCCCCTATTGTGATACCTTCAATGTCCTTGATATTATCAAAAATTTCTTCGGTGTATATATTGAATAGAGCTGGCGATAATATACATCCTTGCCTCACTCCTTTTTTTATATTGATTTCCTTCGACATACCATTGTTGCTCTTCATTTTCGCTACTTGGGCCCAGTACATTTTCACAATGATCCTTAGGTCTTTGTCGTCTATGTTTGTGTTCTTGAGCACTTCAATAAGTTTTTCATGCTTCACGTTGTCGAAGGCTTTGGTATAGTCCAGGAAGCATAGAAAGATGTCTTTTTGCATTTCCAAGCCCCTCTCCGTAATTTGCCTTAAGATGAATAATGCATTTCTAGTCCCTTTTCCTTTAACAAATCCCATCTGTTCTTCGCTGATCTTTTCCGATATTTTCCGATTTATTCTATTCATGATTATATTAGTAAGAATTTTCATCGTATGGTTAATTATGCTGATTGTTCTGAATTTTTCGCATTCGACCGCTTTATTTTGTTTTGGAATGGTAATGAACGCTGAAGTTAGAAAGTCTTCTGGTATATCGCCTGTTTCATAGATATCATTCAGTATCTGAAGCATTTTCCCAGTCAGCTCTTCATCGAAGCACTTTAACATTTCTGTTGATATGCCATCTGTGCCTACGGCTTTATTGTCTTTCAGTTTTCTGATAGCCTCGGTTACTTCATCTTTTAGAATTGTGTTTCCAGAGTTTACGTTGATCACAATTTCTTCCCCTCTTTCCTGGTCGTTGTATAACTCTTCAATATATTCGACCCATCTGTCCTGTATTTTTATGTTTGGTTGTAGCGAATGTATTTGGGGATTTCTTTTCAACCTCTGTGATGAGCAAATTAAATGCACACTACAGTAGATCAACTGGATGTGTTAATACTGTACTTAAAGTCAGTGAACATTCCATATACTTAACTCCGGCAACAGAGCAAGAAGTAAGAGATATAATAAAAAAACTTAAAAATACCAATTCCTGTGGAATTGATAATATTCCTTCTAAAGTAATTAAATATACAGTCTCTTCGATTGCAAATGTTATCGAACACATTGTAAATCTATCTTTCGAGAAAGGTTTCTTCCCTGATGACTATTTACAAAAGTGGGGATCATTTATGTGTTGAAAACTACAGACCTATATCTTTACTGTCTGTGTTCTCCAAAATCTTAGAAAGTATGATGTTTTCTCGATTGATGTCTTTCATTACAAAACAAAAAATTCTCTCGCCATGTCAGCATGGTTTCAGACCAAAATACTACACATGCTCTGCTTGTATTAACTGTACAGAGTATATATTAAAAAATTTGGATGACAGAAACTATGTCTGCGTATTATTCTTTGATCTAACAGCAGCATTTGACAGCGTGAATCACGAGAATTTGCTGAAAAAAATGGATAAATTAGGTGTTCGGGGAAAAACATACAAATGGTTTGAGTCATATCTTGAAAATCGAAGTATTGTCGTTGACATTAATAATTGCAAAACACGTAAGTACGAAACTAATCTTGGTATTCCTCAAGGCAGTAACCTGGGTCCAGTCTTATTTCTTCTATATGTTAACGATCTTCCGGATAATATCACGGCAGGAGAAGTTATTATGTATGCTGACGATACATCAGTACTTATTTCTGCAAAGAAGTTAGACGAACTCAAAGAGAAAATCAATAAAGTGTTAGATGAATTTCACAACTGGTGTGCAAATAATAAACTTATTGTAAATCTATCAAAAACAAATTACATTATTTTTGATAAGGGTAATACAACTATCGACGATGTGCAAATATCATATAACAACTTTGAAATATCTAAAACGATTCAAACGAAATTTCTTGGAGTTATCATGAACTCAAGTCTTCAATGGAGTGCGCGTAAAAAGTTTGTGTAAAAAACTAAACAGCTACTACTATCTAATTAAATGCCTAAGTACAATTGTTGACATCGACACATTATTATGTTTGTATTATGCTTTTTGTTATAGTACTATTAAATATTGTATTGTTCTATGGGGCCATGCAACATAATCTATACGAGTATTTAGAGCTCAAAAGCGAATAGTAAGGTTAATTTTTAAGGCAAATTACAGAGAGTCGTGTGTAGAATACTTTAAGAAAAATAACATGTTGACCTTCTATGCGATATATAGAGAGTCGTGTGTAGAATACTTTAAGAAAAATAACATGTTGACCTTCTATGCGATATATATATTTGAACTACTAAAATACATATAACAGAATATAGATACTGTTAATTTAAATTCGGACATCCATGATTACAAAACCAGGGCCAAAGATAATATTCACATTCCCAACTACCGTACAACCAAATATAGTAATAGTCCTTTATGTAGAGGCAGTATCTTGTATAATCAACTGCCTACTGATATTAGAACAATACAAGATCTCAATAAATTTAAATTAATTTTGAAAGAATACTTAATTACTATTTGCCCTTACAAGTGCAGTATCGTAAATTGAATGAGCTTCCTATTTTCTATTCTCGGTATTTTCAAATTGACTCCAATGTTTTTTTTAGATTTTAAAATTGTTATTTATTTACTATGTATTTTTATTTTATTCAAATTGACACTTGTTTTTTTTGTTTTGTTTTTTATTTATGCCAATGTTTTTATTAGATTTTAAAATTGTTATTTACTCTGTATTTTTATTTTATTCAAATTGACACTTGTTTTTTTGTTTTTGTGTTTATTGAAGCAGATGACTTGAAATTTTGAAATTATTAAAATTGGTTATTTTGTGTTTGTTTCCATTTATTAGCATATAATTTAAATTATTATTGTAGTTATTGCAGCACTGTTGAAAGTTATTATAATACACTGTTAAATTTTTGTTTGTTCTTGACGTTTGTATACTCATGTATGAGTCTATCAATAAAAATTATTATTATTATTATTATTATTATTATTATTATTATTATTATTATTATTATTATTATTATTATTATTATTATTATTATTATTATTATTATTATTATTATTATTATTATTATTATTATTATTATTATTATTATTATTATTATTATTATTATTATTATTATTATTATTATTATTATTATTATTATTATTATTATTATTATTATTATTATTATTATTATTATTATTATTATTATTATTATTATTATTATTATTATTATTATTATTATTATTATTATTATTATTATTATTATTATTATTATTATTATTATTATTATTATTATTATTATTATTATTATTATTATTATTATTATTATTATTATTATTATTATTATTATTATTATTATTATTATTATTATTATTATTATTATTATTATTATTATTATTATTATTATTATTATTATTATTATTATTATTATTATTATTATTATTATTATTATTATTATTATTATTATTATTATTATTATTATTATTATTATTATTATTATTATTATTATTATTATTATTATTATTATTATTATTATTATTATTATTATTATTATTATTATTATTATTATTATTATTATTATTATTATTATTATTATTATTATTATTATTATTATTATTATTATTATTATTATTATTATTATTATTATTATTATTATTATTATTATTATTATTATTATTATTATTATTATTATTATTATTATTATTATTATTATTATTATTATTATTATTATTATTATTATTATTATTATTATTATTATTATTATTATTATTATTATTATTATTATTATTATTATTATTATTATTATTATTATTATTATTATTATTATTATTATTATTATTATTATTATTATTATTATTATTATTATTATTATTATTATTATTATTATTATTATTATTATTATTATTATTATTATTATTATTATTATTATTATTATTATTATTATTATTATTATTATTATTATTATTATTATTATTATTATTATTATTATTATTATTATTATTATTATTATTATTATTATTATTATTATTATTATTATTATTATTATTATTATTATTATTATTATTATTATTATTATTATTATTATTATTATTATTATTATTATTATTATTATTATTATTATTATTATTATTATTATTATTATTATTATTATTATTATTATTATTATTATTATTATTATTATTATTATTATTATTATTATTATTATTATTATTATTATTATTATTATTATTATTATTATTATTATTATTATTATTATTATTATTATTATTATTATTATTATTATTATTATTATTATTATTATTATTATTATTATTATTATTATTATTATTATTATTATTATTATTATTATTATTATTATTATTATTATTATTATTATTATTATTATTATTATTATTATTATTATTATTATTATTATTATTATTATTATTATTATTATTATTATTATTATTATTATTATTATTATTATTATTATTATTATTATTATTATTATTATTATTATTATTATTATTATTATTATTATTATTATTATTATTATTATTATTATTATTATTATTATTATTATTATTATTATTATTATTATTATTATTATTATTATTATTATTATTATTATTATTATTATTATTATTATTATTATTATTATTATTATTATTATTATTATTATTATTATTATTATTATTATTATTATTATTATTATTATTATTATTATTATTATTATTATTATTATTATTATTATTATTATTATTATTATTATTATTATTATTATTATTATTATTATTATTATTATTATTATTATTATTATTATTATTATTATTATTATTATTATTATTATTATTATTATTATTATTATTATTATTATTATTATTATTATTATTATTATTATTATTATTATTATTATTATTATTATTATTATTATTATTATTATTATTATTATTATTATTATTATTATTATTATTATTATTATTATTATTATTATTATTATTATTATTATTATTATTATTATTATTATTATTATTATTATTATTATTATTATTATTATTATTATTATTATTATTATTATTATTATTATTATTATTATTATTATTATTATTATTATTATTATTATTATTATTATTATTATTATTATTATTATTATTATTATTATTATTATTATTATTATTATTATTATTATTATTATTATTATTATTATTATTATTATTATTATTATTATTATTATTATTATTATTATTATTATTATTATTATTATTATTATTATTATTATTATTATTATTATTATTATTATTATTATTATTATTATTATTATTATTATTATTATTATTATTATTATTATTATTATTATTATTATTATTATTATTATTATTATTATTATTATTATTATTATTATTATTATTATTATTATTATTATTATTATTATTATTATTATTATTATTATTATTATTATTATTATTATTATTATTATTATTATTATTATTATTATTATTATTATTATTATTATTATTATTATTATTATTATTATTATTATTATTATTATTATTATTATTATTATTATTATTATTATTATTATTATTATTATTATTATTATTATTATTATTATTATTATTATTATTATTATTATTATTATTATTATTATTATTATTATTATTATTATTATTATTATTATTATTATTATTATTATTATTATTATTATTATTATTATTATTATTATTATTATTATTATTATTATTATTATTATTATTATTATTATTATTATTATTATTATTATTATTATTATTATTATTATTATTATTATTATTATTATTATTATTATTATTATTATTATTATTATTATTATTATTATTATTATTATTATTATTATTATTATTATTATTATTATTATTATTATTATTATTATTATTATTATTATTATTATTATTATTATTATTATTATTATTATTATTATTATTATTATTATTATTATTATTATTATTATTATTATTATTATTATTATTATTATTATTATTATTATTATTATTATTATTATTATTATTATTATTATTATTATTATTATTATTATTATTATTATTATTATTATTATTATTATTATTATTATTATTATTATTATTATTATTATTATTATTATTATTATTATTATTATTATTATTATTATTATTATTATTATTATTATTATTATTATTATTATTATTATTATTATTATTATTATTATTATTATTATTATTATTATTATTATTATTATTATTATTATTATTATTATTATTATTATTATTATTATTATTATTATTATTATTATTATTATTATTATTATTATTATTATTATTATTATTATTATTATTATTATTATTATTATTATTATTATTATTATTATTATTATTATTATTATTATTATTATTATTATTATTATTATTATTATTATTATTATTATTATTATTATTATTATTATTATTATTATTATTATTATTATTATTATTATTATTATTATTATTATTATTATTATTATTATTATTATTATTATTATTATTATTATTATTATTATTATTATTATTATTATTATTATTATTATTATTATTATTATTATTATTATTATTATTATTATTATTATTATTATTATTATTATTATTATTATTATTATTATTATTATTATTATTATTATTATTATTATTATTATTATTATTATTATTATTATTATTATTATTATTATTATTATTATTATTATTATTATTATTATTATTATTATTATTATTATTATTATTATTATTATTATTATTATTATTATTATTATTATTATTATTATTATTATTATTATTATTATTATTATTATTATTATTATTATTATTATTATTATTATTATTATTATTATTATTATTATTATTATTATTATTATTATTATTATTATTATTATTATTATTATTATTATTATTATTATTATTATTATTATTATTATTATTATTATTATTATTATTATTATTATTATTATTATTATTATTATTATTATTATTATTATTATTATTATTATTATTATTATTATTATTATTATTATTATTATTATTATTATTATTATTATTATTATTATTATTATTATTATTATTATTATTATTATTATTATTATTATTATTATTATTATTATTATTATTATTATTATTATTATTATTATTATTATTATTATTATTATTATTATTATTATTATTATTATTATTATTATTATTATTATTATTATTATTATTATTATTATTATTATTATTATTATTATTATTATTATTATTATTATTATTATTATTATTATTATTATTATTATTATTATTATTATTATTATTATTATTATTATTATTATTATTATTATTATTATTATTATTATTATTATTATTATTATTATTATTATTATTATTATTATTATTATTATTATTATTATTATTATTATTATTATTATTATTATTATTATTATTATTATTATTATTATTATTATTATTATTATTATTATTATTATTATTATTATTATTATTATTATTATTATTATTATTATTATTATTATTATTATTATTATTATTATTATTATTATTATTATTATTATTATTATTATTATTATTATTATTATTATTATTATTATTATTATTATTATTATTATTATTATTATTATTATTATTATTATTATTATTATTATTATTATTATTATTATTATTATTATTATTATTATTATTATTATTATTATTATTATTATTATTATTATTATTATTATTATTATTATTATTATTATTATTATTATTATTATTATTATTATTATTATTATTATTATTATTATTATTATTATTATTATTATTATTATTATTATTATTATTATTATTATTATTATTATTATTATTATTATTATTATTATTATTATTATTATTATTATTATTATTATTATTATTATTATTATTATTATTATTATTATTATTATTATTATTATTATTATTATTATTATTATTATTATTATTATTATTATTATTATTATTATTATTATTATTATTATTATTATTATTATTATTATTATTATTATTATTATTATTATTATTATTATTATTATTATTATTATTATTATTATTATTATTATTATTATTATTATTATTATTATTATTATTATTATTATTATTATTATTATTATTATTATTATTATTATTATTATTATTATTATTATTATTATTATTATTATTATTATTATTATTATTATTATTATTATTATTATTATTATTATTATTATTATTATTATTATTATTATTATTATTATTATTATTATTATTATTATTATTATTATTATTATTATTATTATTATTATTATTATTATTATTATTATTATTATTATTATTATTATTATTATTATTATTATTATTATTATTATTATTATTATTATTATTATTATTATTATTATTATTATTATTATTATTATTATTATTATTATTATTATTATTATTATTATTATTATTATTATTATTATTATTATTATTATTATTATTATTATTATTATTATTATTATTATTATTATTATTATTATTATTATTATTATTATTATTATTATTATTATTATTATTATTATTATTATTATTATTATTATTATTATTATTATTATTATTATTATTATTATTATTATTATTATTATTATTATTATTATTATTATTATTATTATTATTATTATTATTATTATTATTATTATTATTATTATTATTATTATTATTATTATTATTATTATTATTATTATTATTATTATTATTATTATTATTATTATTATTATTATTATTATTATTATTATTATTATTATTATTATTATTATTATTATTATTATTATTATTATTATTATTATTATTATTATTATTATTATTATTATTATTATTATTATTATTATTATTATTATTATTATTATTATTATTATTATTATTATTATTATTATTATTATTATTATTATTATTATTATTATTATTATTATTATTATTATTATTATTATTATTATTATTATTATTATTATTATTATTATTATTATTATTATTATTATTATTATTATTATTATTATTATTATTATTATTATTATTATTATTATTATTATTATTATTATTATTATTATTATTATTATTATTATTATTATTATTATTATTATTATTATTATTATTATTATTATTATTATTATTATTATTATTATTATTATTATTATTATTATTATTATTATTATTATTATTATTATTATTATTATTATTATTATTATTATTATTATTATTATTATTATTATTATTATTATTATTATTATTATTATTATTATTATTATTATTATTATTATTATTATTATTATTATTATTATTATTATTATTATTATTATTATTATTATTATTATTATTATTATTATTATTATTATTATTATTATTATTATTATTATTATTATTATTATTATTATTATTATTATTATTATTATTATTATTATTATTATTATTATTATTATTATTATTATTATTATTATTATTATTATTATTATTATTATTATTATTATTATTATTATTATTATTATTATTATTATTATTATTATTATTATTATTATTATTATTATTATTATTATTATTATTATTATTATTATTATTATTATTATTATTATTATTATTATTATTATTATTATTATTATTATTATTATTATTATTATTATTATTATTATTATTATTATTATTATTATTATTATTATTATTATTATTATTATTATTATTATTATTATTATTATTATTATTATTATTATTATTATTATTATTATTATTATTATTATTATTATTATTATTATTATTATTATTATTATTATTATTATTATTATTATTATTATTATTATTATTATTATTATTATTATTATTATTATTATTATTATTATTATTATTATTATTATTATTATTATTATTATTATTATTATTATTATTATTATTATTATTATTATTATTATTATTATTATTATTATTATTATTATTATTATTATTATTATTATTATTATTATTATTATTATTATTATTATTATTATTATTATTATTATTATTATTATTATTATTATTATTATTATTATTATTATTATTATTATTATTATTATTATTATTATTATTATTATTATTATTATTATTATTATTATTATTATTATTATTATTATTATTATTATTATTATTATTATTATTATTATTATTATTATTATTATTATTATTATTATTATTATTATTATTATTATTATTATTATTATTATTATTATTATTATTATTATTATTATTATTATTATTATTATTATTATTATTATTATTATTATTATTATTATTATTATTATTATTATTATTATTATTATTATTATTATTATTATTATTATTATTATTATTATTATTATTATTATTATTATTATTATTATTATTATTATTATTATTATTATTATTATTATTATTATTATTATTATTATTATTATTATTATTATTATTATTATTATTATTATTATTATTATTATTATTATTATTATTATTATTATTATTATTATTATTATTATTATTATTATTATTATTATTATTATTATTATTATTATTATTATTATTATTATTATTATTATTATTATTATTATTATTATTATTATTATTATTATTATTATTATTATTATTATTATTATTATTATTATTATTATTATTATTATTATTATTATTATTATTATTATTATTATTATTATTATTATTATTATTATTATTATTATTATTATTATTATTATTATTATTATTATTATTATTATTATTATTATTATTATTATTATTATTATTATTATTATTATTATTATTATTATTATTATTATTATTATTATTATTATTATTATTATTATTATTATTATTATTATTATTATTATTATTATTATTATTATTATTATTATTATTATTATTATTATTATTATTATTATTATTATTATTATTATTATTATTATTATTATTATTATTATTATTATTATTATTATTATTATTATTATTATTATTATTATTATTATTATTATTATTATTATTATTATTATTATTATTATTATTATTATTATTATTATTATTATTATTATTATTATTATTATTATTATTATTATTATTATTATTATTATTATTATTATTATTATTATTATTATTATTATTATTATTATTATTATTATTATTATTATTATTATTATTATTATTATTATTATTATTATTATTATTATTATTATTATTATTATTATTATTATTATTATTATTATTATTATTATTATTATTATTATTATTATTATTATTATTATTATTATTATTATTATTATTATTATTATTATTATTATTATTATTATTATTATTATTATTATTATTATTATTATTATTATTATTATTATTATTATTATTATTATTATTATTATTATTATTATTATTATTATTATTATTATTATTATTATTATTATTATTATTATTATTATTATTATTATTATTATTATTATTATTATTATTATTATTATTATTATTATTATTATTATTATTATTATTATTATTATTATTATTATTATTATTATTATTATTATTATTATTATTATTATTATTATTATTATTATTATTATTATTATTATTATTATTATTATTATTATTATTATTATTATTATTATTATTATTATTATTATTATTATTATTATTATTATTATTATTATTATTATTATTATTATTATTATTATTATTATTATTATTATTATTATTATTATTATTATTATTATTATTATTATTATTATTATTATTATTATTATTATTATTATTATTATTATTATTATTATTATTATTATTATTATTATTATTATTATTATTATTATTATTATTATTATTATTATTATTATTATTATTATTATTATTATTATTATTATTATTATTATTATTATTATTATTATTATTATTATTATTATTATTATTATTATTATTATTATTATTATTATTATTATTATTATTATTATTATTATTATTATTATTATTATTATTATTATTATTATTATTATTATTATTATTATTATTATTATTATTATTATTATTATTATTATTATTATTATTATTATTATTTGGAGGTTATTAATCACTGCGACCAATATGATCTATTGTGACCCCCTACTACTGCTCTGTTAAGGTTTGCCTCAGAGCTCCTCAACCAGTCTCAATTCTCGGAGGAATTTGAGGATCTGAGTGAGGTGCAGGGATGGTAAGTCATCCTCCTGGAGTAGGTACTGGTCATTCAAGTAGGAGATGAATTGGAGTTTCTTCCTCCAGCTCACAGAACCTGCATGAGCCGTCATTGATGATTCCCATCTTTCGGAGGTGCCCATTCAACCGGCAATGCCCGGTGAGAAAGCCCGTTAGGATTCGTAGCTCATTTTTTGTGAGCTTAATGCAGGTTTCGAATCTCTTTCGGTTATACTGCCCGAGAAGGATCTTGGCCTGCCGCAGCCCTGGGGAATCGTCCAAAGCTTGTTTCTTTCTGCTTCCTCTGCCTTCCAGAGGGTTGTGTTGAGGTAGGCCTCACTCATTCCACAGGACGGTTCAGGTCCTATGAAAGGGTCTGACGACCCTTTCGTTGCCAGTTCATCAGCAGTCTCATTCCCCTCAATGCCTACATGGCCTGGCACCCATTTCAGAGAAAAGTCATTCACCTTGCCTAGCCTGTTTAGCAGGTCTAAGCATTCCCACACCATCTTAGAGTTGATGCTCCATGCACTTAGTGCTTTGATGGCAGCTTGGCTGTCAGAGAGGATCACTATGTCCCGCTTCCTGTAGTTCCTGCTCAGGTTGAACTCAGCACACCTGGTTATTGCACGAACTTCCGCCTGGAAAACACTGGAAAACCTCCCCATGGGTTCAGAGTATCTGGTTCTAGGCCCAAATACACCCGCTCCCGTGCCTTCGTTGGTCTTTGGCCCGTCAGTGTACCATTTTATGGTATGTGGCTTGAGGAAGTACATGTCCTCCCCATTCCACTCCTGTTTACTCCTCAGCTCCGTAGTGAAGTTCCTATCAAAGCTGAACTTCCTACTTGCTTTATTCCGGGGTAGGCCTAACAAAGAGGTTAGGGGCTTGTTACCCGTAATAGCTCTCCTATAGGTATTTTCGCCTCCCGTTAATCTTAGCAACGCTTTCTGTGCTGCACCCTCCACTGCTAGATGCAGGGGAGAGAGGTCCAGTATGACCTCCATCGCAGCCGTTGGACATGACCTCATGGCACCTGTGATACACAGGCATGCCAGATGCTGTACTCTAGCGAGTCCTTGCCTTGCTCTAGCGATTTCGGTTTTCTTTGACCAGACCACCGCTCCATAGGTGATGACTGGTCTTACCATCATGGTGTACATCCATCGCAGGATTCTTGGTGTACATCCCCAGGACTTGACTGCGATTCGTCTGCACACCATGGGGGCTCTATTAGCCTTGGAGGTAACTTCCTCCAAGTGTCGGTTCCACCGTAGCTTAGAATCTAGGGTAATGCCTAGGTACTTAACGTCCTGCTTCCATTCCAACTCCTCGCCACCAAGGTGTAGTGCTTGGAGTCTCGGGAGTTTCCTTTTCTTGGTGAATGTCATCACAGTGGTCTTGGCTGGGTTGACGCTCAGCCCCACTGACTGGCACCACTTTCTTGTAGCGTTTAACCCTCTTTGAATGAGGTCACGCACCGTGCTCTCAAACTTCCCTGTTGCCAGGATCACGATATCATCGGCATATCCTATGCAGGTAATGCCTTGATCCGTGAGCCCGTGCAACATGTCATCTACTACAAGACTCCATAGTAAAGGGGATAGGACCCCTCCCTGTGGGCAGCCTCGCGTTGTGCCGACCCGGGTGGTTCTCTCCCCCAGCCTCACTTCGGCAGTTCTGGAAGCGAGCATCTCGCCTATCCATCGGGATATCGTGATGTCCACCCCCCGTTTCTCCAGGGATGCTTTGACTACCTCATGTGAAGTATTGTCAAAAGCGCCTTCTATATCAAGAAACGCGCACATGGTCGTTTCTCTCGCATCAAAGCCCCGCTCTATTGCGGTAGTTCGTAGAGGGCCGTCTCTGTGGACCTGCCTGCCCTATACGCATGCTGGCTGGGGTGCAAAGGCTTCCTCTCCAGCACCTGACTTCGGATGCAACTATCCACCGCCTTTTCCACGGTTTTCAAGAAAAACGATGTATGGCTGATGGATCGAACAGACTTCGGATGGCACTGGTCTTTCTTTCCCGCTTTGAGGATGAAAGTAACTCGGGCCCTTCTCCAGGGGCTAGGTATAAGGCCCTAGCGCCAGGCTGGATATACTGATCCGGAGGAGATGGGGCAAAACCTCCTTTTGCCCATGTTGTAACAGGGCGGGAAGATGCCATCTACTCCAGCTGCTTTGAAAGGCTGAAATGTGTCAATTGCCCATTTCAACCGCCCAGGGGTGCATACTTCTGCAGCCCTGTTCCAGTTCTCTTTAGTCGCTCTGCATGGAGCCCTCAAATCTTCCTGCCCCTGAGTAGGAGAACTACCGGGGAAGTGAGTCTCCAGGAGTAGAAGAGCCCTCTGCTCCTCGTCCTCCGTGAAACTTCCATCCGGCCTTTTGAGTGCTTGTGCCCCGGATTGAGTGTCTCAGGATAAAGCTTTGTGCAGTCTGGCCGCTGCAGGGACAGTGGCGATGCCTGCACAAAACACTCTGAAGCTGTTCCGTTTAGCTTTCCTTTTCTCCTTGTTATACTCGGTCAATTTTGACGCGTAACTGCCCCAATCTCCACACAGTTTTGCTCTATTGAAGAGCCTGCGAGTCTCGCTACGGAGCCTCGAGAGAATGGTATTCCACCAAGACACCTTCCTTTTGGTTTTGTTAACGATCAGTGGGCAAGTGGATCGATATGCCTCCATAATTACCTCATCAAGTTCGTCAACAGCCTGTTCCAGTGCCAGGGGTTCCCTGACTTTGGAGTTCACTAACCTTAGATTGTCTTCCAAGTTGCTGACGTAATTATTCCAGTTGGTCTTTCTCGGGTTCCTGATACCACAAGGTCCCGAGGTGACCCCTTCTAGTTCAAATTGAATGATTCTATGGTAAGGCAGGGATGGCTCCGACGAAACTCCAAAATACCCTTACATACACCTTTGTTATCTATGAAAACGAAATGTGTACATGTACCTACATATAGTAAGTAACAATTCCAAATCAAAAATATGAAGAATGAAGACATTCTGAACTTTTTTTTATAGTGGTGGGTTTTTCTATAGTGCATTTTCTATTCCACCCTTCATTATTATCCAGAGGCCCGAGGTACGATTCCTGGTTGACGAGTTAATTTTTTCATATCAGTATTTAATTTAATTAATAAATTCAATGACAATGAAATTTGTCGGAGTATACGCTATAGTCTTCTACAGTTTGTCATACGTAACCGAAAGGAATTTGGACAAACATCGTTGTGTTGACACGAAAGTATACACAAATAAACAAATATTAAATAAACAAAACACTTCAACAGAAGTAAATACTGTCTAATAAATAAAAAATTAGAATAATATGAAAAAGTTGGCTGTTACATCACAATCGTCTTTGGGGTAGAGGAAGCATACTGGACTAGTTATCCAGAGGCCCGAGGTTCGATTCCTGGTTGACGAGTTTATTTTTTCATATCAGTATTTAATTTAATTAAGAATAGTTTTGCCAAGCTCAAACATCTGTAATTACTCTTGATTACAAAAAATCATTTCTATTGTACCTTAATACACTATTCGATTTTATTCACTGCGTGTAAGTAAATGATTCCACAATAAAGGAAAAACTACCTCATCAATTGATGTTAAATATCTATCTATAATAACCACTAAATAGAAAAAAAGGTGTCCTATTTTTTAAACATGAATCTTAATCTAAATATGAAAAGAATACTACCGTGGGTCTGCGAAGGCTATGTTTTCCAAAGATACAACCGAAACCTGTAATCCTCTGAAGAAAGCACCCGTCGAGAATCGGAATGCCCATTCCATGAGAAGCAAATCTTGGAATAAAAGCTTATATACTGAATATTTCGTTACTAAACATACCAATCTCGTGCAACAGAACTGCGTAGAAGGTTATTTTTTGCAATTGTAACTTTTTCCACTGCAAATAGCAGTGTATTATTTTCTGTGGAGTATATGGTGCAGGATTCAAATCACACATTATAGGGCAAAGTTTATCGCCATCAAGATTCCAAATCCAATGCATAGAATTCATGTCACCAGCCAGACTCATCCATATCATGGTATGGTAGTCCACTCTTAGATAATAGAATTTAGTGCAAGACTCAGTTGGAATAAGTCATTCTGGATGAACAAATCATTTGGCTGTGATGACTTTAACGGTAATGATTTTCTGATGAAGGAACTGTGTTTACGAAACTTTAGTCAAAATCAGTTGGAGGAAGACGTTCTGAATGAACAAATAATTTGGCTGAGTATTGTAATATAAAGATTAGAGAAAAGTACACGAATAGCAATTATACAAAGATGATAATTTATTTATGTAAAGAGATTCAGAAAATTTATAATAATGACAAATCAACAATGCAAAGCACTCTTAATGTTAACATTGTAATCATAAGTTAACTAGATTATAATTACTACTGAGTTTACATTGATACTTCAACACTGAGATGGCTTTCTGCGTGAACGTTTGGTAACGTAAGTCTGCTAAGAAACTTGTAGCCACTAAAAATAACAGCCATTCATTGACTACCAAGACTATATCAGCAACGTTCTTGCCTAGTGAAGTAAATGCAGTTACACAGGAATGAAGGAAACTATCATCTTTTTAGTTTTTGGAGTACCGAATTTTTACTTTTCATCTTTTAAGTTTTTGGAGTACCGAATTTTTACCAACAGCATAAATACCCGTGGAACCAGTTCCTATGAATGCATGAACAAATAACAACTGTGTGCATAACTCACTGCCAAAAATAGACTTCAAGTTATTGATGTAATACAGTTCTGGAATGCCTCTGGGCTGATTATCAGATTTAAAGTACACTGGTTTGCCATTAGCGTCAGTGAAATGGAGAAGAAGAATTAATAGGTATCTTCTCCAATCAGTGTGGTGGAATACTCTTGCGCACTGTTAATTGAACCCTTTGTAATGCCAGGAAAGATAACAAACATGTCACCACATCCAAAATTCGAAAATGATTCCCTTTTTTATCCCTTAGACAACATTTGTTAGTTGAAATGAATTCCTGGAGCATAAAAACTGTAAGTTTGATATTAAAATAATTGTTCTGCGCTAAAACTTAACAAAGTTACGGTTGTTTGTAGATTATCGCCGGCCATCTTGAAAATAAACCACTTCCGGTTGTGAAAATTTTTTTCTGTCGATGAGTATACCTAGTAATGGCAAAAAACGTTGACAGACCTTTGGTGAAATTTTTCATGTCTCGTGGTATGCTTAATCCATCTATATCTGTAGTCCACTATTTTAAGCGAAGTTGTGTGGCACGGCCACACAATATTTTTTAATGAATAGATGAAATTCATTGATTAAGAGGAAAAATAAACGTTTGGTTTAAATTTCAAAATACTGTCTATATAATTATTTATAGAGTAGGTTTTAGGTTTTCTTGTAACCTTCACTCCTTACATGTTTAATCGCTTTTGGTTGCCTGCACATTTTCTTCGTTATAACGTATAAAAAGATCTTGAAAGAAACAACCAAACATATAACAATATAATATGTATGTACAAGAAATTTATGTTTTTACTACTATCTTTGGTTTTTTGCTAGCAGCGTTGATGTTCTAAAATCTAAGGATAGAGTAGTTGATTGCGTTCTTTTTCAATATGAAATATAAATTTATCATGTGTGGTTTAGTATTTTACATTTACTTGAAAGTAGTGGAATACAATATTTTTAGCCAATATAACATAACAATTGGGATAACATAACAAGAGGTTGTTATATGGTAGTCTACTTTCTCTCTTCCTAGTTTATTTTAATTTAGGCTTTTTCAAAATATGTTTTCTGTTAACTAAAAACTTATTTCGTAGATGTTCTATGAATGACGTATTTCATTTTTTACTCTCCGCGTTAAAATTGGAATTGTGAAGTGGTTAGGTTGATATCTATATCTATATCTATATCTATTGAATATATTTTTTCTTCCGACTTACTTTACAAATATCAATATTATAGGCTAGCCTATAGCCTTCCTCATGAATGTGTCCATTTAACGCGAAACAAATTTTAAATCAGACTGGCAGTTCCAGAGATTAGCGCGTTCAAACAAATAAACAAAAAACTCTTCAGCTATATTATATTAGTATAGATATATACCGGGTATAAAAAAAACTTATTGAATTGTGCTGAATACAAACTTTTTGCTCCATTTCAAAATGAATAACTCATTTTGTTGTGCTGAATTTTCTATAACATTAAACGAATAAAAAAAAAATTATTTAATTGTGACCGATAAAAAACTGTATTACCACTTCAAAGATTGAGGATTTTTATTACCAAAGACCAAGAAGAATCCGAAAAACGAATTAGAAAAATTCCATCGGGTCGCTGAAGCCTGTACTTCGGCTTTATTCGACCTAAACTATTGAATAAAAATGAGTTTGGAAATTTGAAGGAGGCGAGTATACGGTTTGCTTGAGAGTCTACATGGTACAAATTTGTTGAGACCTGATCGAAATGTATCTTGTGTAAATCATTTACGTTTTAGTAAATGCGATCGAATTTTTTTATAAAAAATGATTGGGATACACCACTATGCAAATACTAATCATTGTAGTAGCGAAGACGAGGCTGAAGTCTGGCTAGTAGGCCTTTCTTACTGACCTCTAAGGAACAATTCTACCCTTCAGCCCCTCTAACTCTGTGTTCGTTTTCGAACCCAACCGTCCTTTTTGCAAATGACATGACAGAGCTCTACTCGAGTTGATTTAACCTAGGTTTCCTCCTGAGGAAACTGTCCATAAGGATGCAAACATCGCAACGAAAAACATCGATGAATCGATGATAAAAAATATATATATCGATGACAAAAATATCGGCCCTTGAAATATCAAGTGTCGAACATCAATATTTTTTATAAATTTTTTAAAATAAGTTTAAAACGAGAGTTAAACACGCAATAGCAAAATTTTGGTAGTACAATGTACATGTGTAGTGTTTACACATTAACAAGGCTGTCAAAATAATAAAATAAATTACGATATATATAATTTCATAGATTTATTTAGTATTTACTTAGGTGAAACACTGGAATAGAAATCAAAGAGAAATAGGACCACTGCATAAGAATACATAAATTTCATTACAATCAAATCAAAATTGTGACCGCTAGAGGGATTACAGACACATATATATATATATATATATATATATATATATGTAGATATGTATATATATATATATATATATATATATATATATATATATATTTATATATATATAAATATATATATATATATATATATATATATAAATGTGACGGCTAGAGCGATTACAGACATATATATATATATATATATATATATATATATATATATATATATGTAGATATGTATATATATATATATATGTATTGTAGCGGTTTGCCCCGGTTCGTTTATTGAATGAAGTAAATTCTTTTTGACTGTGTGTAACTCTTCTTTCATGACATTTTGACTTGCTTGTAACTCTTCTTTCATCGCATTTTGTAAATCGCCTTTCATGGCATTTTGACTTGCTTGTAACTCTTCTTTCATGGCATTTTGTAAATCGTCTTTCATGGCATTTCGACTTGCTTGTAAATCGTCTTTCATGGCCTGTATCGTTTCCATGTTCTTGGCATTTTGGTCTTTCAGAATCCATAATTCTGGGTCCACTCCTTCTTCAACAAGTGCTTCCCGCAACCGTTGAACCAATGCCCCCTTCTTGCCACCGCTATCAAGATCCCTTTCTTCCAGTTCACTTCTCCACTGAGCGACGGTTAAATTATTTAAAGTTTTCATTTTTTTTTATATATATTTTTTTTAATTTACCCCAAACACCTGACACCAAATGTAGCGGTTTGCCCCGGTTCGTTTATTGAATGAAGTAAATTCTTTTTGACTTTAATAATTTATTGACGATTTAAAATATTATGTGTATAATTTACAAAATTTATAATTTCAAGAGTATTTTTATAATGTTCACCGTTTGCTTGTCTTTCACATACTGCTTATATTTCAATCTGTATTGATAATAAAAACAATATCAACATTTCGTTGTCCTAGAAACATTACATAATTTGTTCAATTCCACTTTCACAGGTAATTTAGTTTCGTTCCAAAATACGTCGCCAACTGCCAGGTTAATATTCGTTACACTGCCCCCTTCTTAGACCTTTCGACTCGGAAGGTTTCTTTATTTTCTTCGTAAGGGGCCAACCGATTGAAATGGGCTATACGTGGTTTTCCTTGACCCTTCTTCAAACGATAAATGACATCATTGATTCGTCTCTTAACCTCATATGGTTCTTCCCATTTGTTTTGTAGCTTGGGTGAGACTCCTCGTCGGCGTTGTCGGTTGTAGAGCCATACCAAATCTCCAGGTTGATAAGCACCTTTCTCAGCCTTTAGGTCGTAGTACTCCTTCATTCGATCGCTAGACTGTTGGATGTTATGGCGTACCCGTTCGTGGACATCACTCATACGATTGCGAAGGGTGTTGATATAGTCTTCTCCGGCTTCGTTGTCTCCTGGTGGACGACCAAACATGAGATCACAGGGTAAACGAAGTTATCTTCCCATGATGATACAAGCTGGTGTTTGACCAGTACTTTCGTGAACCGACAAGCGATAAGCGAACAGGAACAGGTGTTAAAACGCATCCCAATCTCGTTGATGATCTGAAACCACTTTGGCTAAGTGTCGGTTGATGGTTCGGTTCATTCGTTCCACCATTCCATCCGATTGAGGATGCAAAGCTGCTGTTCTTGTCTTGTGGATATTCAAGGTCGTACAGACGTTCTGGAATAATTCCGACTCAAAGTTCCTGCCTTGATCTGAATGGAGCTCCATGGGCACACCGAATCGACATATCCATTCCTTTACTAGAACATCAGCAATGGTTCTAGCCTCCTGATTCTTCACTGCATACGCTTCTACCCATTTACTAAAATAATCCATTACAACCACGATGTATTTATTTCCCGAGTCAGATTCTGGAAAAGGTCCAGCAACATCAACAGCAATCCTTTCAAATGGGTTTCCGACGTTGTATTGGCGCATGGGATACTTAGGACGTTTCTGGGGTCCATTGCTTGCTGTACACACAGTGCATTTACGACACCAATCTTGAACATCAGATTTGTAGTGAACCCAATAGAACCGTTCTCGTGCTTTGGTTAGAGTTCTATTGACTCCCAAATGTCCTCCACTGGTCCCGCCATGAATCTCGTTCAGAACTACGGCTACTCGCTTTTGAGGAACAATAACTTGCCTCTTCCTTACGTCCCCGTTCACATCCTCAACCACGCGGACCAGCATACTATCATCCAATGCCAAGGAGTTACATTGAGCCCAATAAGCTTTCACATTCACGGAATGTGGAGAAACTGTTTCCCAGGATGGTCTATTGGCGCTTGTCTTTCATGCAATTACCATCCTTAAATCTGGATCTGCTTCCTGGTCCTTCTGGAGTTCCTTAGGCAGCCATCGCTCATCAATTGCCGTTGTCCTACAAACCGAGGACTCATTGGCGCTTGTCTTCCGTGCCATTACCATCCTCACATCTGAGTCGGCTTCCCGATCTTCTGTTTTACTGCAATGCCTACAATCCTCTGTGCATGGTCTCCTAGACAAGGCGTCAGCATTACGATGCATGGTTCCAAGTCGATGTTGGATAGTAAAATCGAATTCCTGTAGTCTCTCTATCCACTTGGCTACTTGTCCTTCTGGATTCTTGAATTATAGAAGCCATTTCAGGGCTACGTGATCCGTTCTCAATAAAAAGTTTCTGCCGTAGAGGTATTTATAGAAATGCTCTACGGATTTAACCACAGCCAGAAGTTCACGTCGAGTCACACAATAATTTCTTTCTGGCTTGGACAACGATTTACTGAAGTAAGATATGATCCTTTCCTGTTCATTCTGGACCTGGGACAACACTCCACCAATCCCGACATTACTTGCGTCTGTGTCCAAAATAAACAATTCGTTGGAAAAGGGATAACTCAGAACAGGCGCAGAACACAATGCATATTTCAGAGCTTGAAATGCTTTTTGACATTCTTAATCCCATAGGTACTTTCTATCATTTTCAGTTAAACGAGTTAATGGTTTCACGAGGTTAGCAAAACCAGTGACAAATCGCCGATAGTAAGTGCATAGTCCCAAAAAGCTTCGCAATTCATGCTTGTTTCGTGGCCTTGGCCACTCCTCTATTGATTTTATTTTTCCACTATCAACAGAGACTCCTTCAGGAGAAACGATATGGTCTAGATACTGCACTTGTCTCTGAAGAAGATGACATTTCTTCGGGTTCAGTTTAAGACCAGCTTTACTCAATCGTTGAAACACTTCCTTCAGATTCCTTAAGTGGTCTTCAAATGATTTTCCCACGACAATTATATCGTCCAGATACACTTGGCATGTTTTCCAGGATAGTCCTGCCAGCACGGTCTCCATTAATCGTTCAAACGTCGCTGTCGCATTGCAGAGTCCGAATGGCATGGCTGTAAGTTGCCAAAATCCAGAACCAACTGTGAATGCGGTTTTTTCTCGCTCCTTAGGTGCCATTTCGACCTGCCAATAACCATTTTTTTGATCCAATGTTGAAAAATAATGTGATCCAATAAGAGTGCCTAGGGTATCGTCAATCCTGGGCAGAGGGTAGCTGTCCTTTTTAGTAATATTATTTAATTGACGATAATCGACGCAGATTCTTGTTGAACCGTCCTTTTTCTTCACCAGCACTACTGGAGAAGACCACGGACTGCTAGATGGTTCTATAATGCCCTCTTTCTGCATATCATTGATAATTTTGTCGGCTTCTTCTCTCTTTGCTAATGATAACCGTCGTGCTGCTTGTCGGATAGGTCGTGTGTCGCCAGTGTCAATTTCATGCTTCACAATATCAGTCCTGCCCCTTAATCCATTGCCAACATCAAAGGTGTCTTGGTACCCGCGAAGAAGTTGTTTGAGGGACTCGACTTGTTGGTCGTTAAGATGTCTGGATGATTCCTTAACTAGATTGGCCAATTCTTTTGACATCCCACCAACATTCTTGCCAGTAACATATTGGTCAGCTTTTACTATCGATGAAATTGGCTCACATTCGTCTAAAACGATTCCTTTTTTAAGGGCCACAGAGTGATGGTTGAGATTCATCACTCTCACGGGCACAGTCCTCCGTATTTGTGACAACGTTCTTCCAATTGCTATACCCTTACCGACCAACTCTTCGTTAGCTCGGGATCTGAACAACATGACACTTCCCTGACGAGCACCTCCCCCTGTTCGAGCTTCCACGATCATCTCGGTTCTTTCAGGAATAATCACGTTCTCTGTCAAAATTATGCGGGCGCTTGCTTCACCTTTATGATGCAACACAATTTCTTCACCGCCCATATTCAACGTGCCATTTTTTAAATTTAACTTGGGACCATTTATTAAGTCCATCCCGAGAATTAAACTGTCCTCAATATCAGCTACCAGCACCTTGTGTTTAAAACTTTTACTTCCGATGGTTAGGTTGACATCAACTTCACCATGAGTAGTGGCTGCCTCTCCTGTTGCAGTGCGCAATCTCCATTTACTAGGAGCTACCCGGTCATTGGTGATGACGTTTGACCTCACTATTGTTTTAGTCGCACCTGTATCCAACAGAAAAGAATACGGTCTACCATCAATCAGGCCATCTACATATACGCTGTTATCCAATGTTTTACAAGATGCCACATGTGCTATTTTACATGGGGCTTGTTGGCTACAGGTCGACGTTTGCCCCTTTGTGTCGGCCCTTATTAGTTTTTTCGAAGAAGTCGGTGCTGACACTTCCTTAATTCTCTTCTTACACCATCTTCGGATGTGGCCAAGTGTCCCACAGTTCAAGCAACGAATTGACCTTCGTGAATCCCTTTTGCTCCCGATGGCGAATTCTTGGAACATTTTTCGCAACATCTCCTCCTGAGTGGTGTCATCTGCAGTTAAGGTTCGTACACGTGTTGGCCTGGATCCCCTTTGCTTCGCAGCCTAAAACTCTAATGCTTGAGACAAAGCGTCATTCAATTTCTTCGGGCGCGCGAGTGTAAGTGCTTGCCTAGTCTCACTATCCTTAAGCCCATCGATGAAACCATCTATGGCTAAACGTTCTCGAATTTCTTCGGACGCCGTAAGGTATGCTAGTCGAACGAGTCGAGCGACATCACTTTCAAATTCTTGTAACGTTTCATTTGGTTTTTGGATATGATTCTTTAGTTGGGAATGATAAACGTGTTCCAAGTTGGAATCTCCAAACTGGAGTTCCAGACGACCGCTCAACAGTTTGTAATCGTTACGTTCCGTCGGTGACAATGTTTGCAGCACATCTGTAGCGTCCCCTCTCAAGGCCACACTAAGTTCCACTGCCCTCCGATAATCTGACCACTCGTTACTAGCAGCATCAGCTTCAAACTGTACAGAGTAGTTAGTCCATGATGTTTTTCCATCAAAGGGTGGTGGTTATGTGTGTTGTTTCCTTCCGTGTTCACACCTTGAAGCACTGTTATTAACTACCGCTTCTCTCTCATGAGTCTCCACTATTTCACTGCTTGCCGATGCTAAGAGTCTAGCTTCTAGGACTAGAATTCTGGTTTCCATCTTTTTGAATCTATGATCGGAAACTTCTATAGATTGTAAAGCAACATCGATGGAATTTTGAACTGTGTGTAACTCTTCTTTCATGACATTTTGACTTGCTTGTAACTCTTCTTTCATCGCATTTTGTAAATCGCCTTTCATGGCATTTTGACTTGCTTGTAACTCTTCTTTCATGGCATTTTGTAAATCGTCTTTCATGGCATTTCGACTTGCTTGTAAATCGTCTTTCATGGCCTGTATCATTTCCATGTTCTTGGCATTTTGGTCTTTCAGAATCCATAATTCTGGGTCCACTCCTTCTTCAACAAGTGCTTCCCGCAACCGTTGAACCAATGCCCCCTTCTTGCCACCGCTATCAAGATCCCTTTCTTCCAGTTCACTTCTCCACTGAGCGACGGTTAAATTATTTAAAGTTTTCATTTTTTTTTATATATATTTTTTTCAATTTACCCCAAACACCTGACACCAAATGTAGCGGTTTGCCCCGGTTCGTTTATTGAATGAAGTAAATTCTTTTTGACTTTAATAATTTATTGACGATTTAAAATATTATGTGTATAATTTACAAAAGTTATAATTTCAAGAGTATTTTTATAATGTTCACCGTTTGCTTGTCTTTCACATACTGCTTATATTTCAATCTGTATTGATAATAAAAACAATATCAACATTTCGTTGTCCTAGAAACATTACATAATTTGTTCAATTCCACTTTCACAGGTAATTAGTTTCGTTCCAAAATACGTCGCCAACTGCCAGGTTAATATTCGTTACAAAATGTATATATATATATATATATATATATATATATATCTACATATATATATATATATATGTATATATATATATATATATATATATATATATATATGTCTGTAATCGCTCTAGCGGTCACAATTTTGATCTGATTGTAATGAAATTTGGTATTTAAAGCGCTTTTGGTATTCAAAAGGTCAAGTTCTTTAATGGGTAAAATCGAACAAGGGTGAAGGGGGTTTAGAGGGAGGGGGAAACATAAAATTTGACATATCTCCCTTAATATTCGAAAAAACGAAAAATTTATAAGAAGTAAAGTTGTAGATACTAAGTTTTACTGTAAATTTGTTTCTTATCATTTTTCTGTTACCCTAGTATTTACAAAAATATTGACGGTTTAAGATTAATAATTAAATTCCTTAATATCTCTGCACACATTAGAGTTTGAGCAAAAATGATTAGGTGATGAATTGTAGCAAACATGATTTTCTACTAAATTCCCTACGCATTTTTTGATTGTTCTAATATTAAGAGAGATATTTTATATTTTGTGTTTTCTTCTTTCTTTATACCCCCATTTCCCCTTGACGTATGTCATTTATTAATAAAATTGACTTTGCAAATACTAAAATCATATACGACATTTCATTATGATCAGACTAAAACTGTGACCGCTAGAGAGTGATTTATGTATTCTAAGGAAATTCGCTAAGTTGAAGCAGCTCCTGCGTAACAAATTTTTTGTTTCGAATACGCATATATTTCAATTGAATATTTTTGTCCTAATATGTTTATTTATTAACATTTCAGTTCTACATTTGTAAACGTACTGTTAAGTTTAGTATTTGGAAAGTTACAGCAGGCTGCAGACAAACCAAAATATGATAGCTGGATACTACAATGCGGCGAGGTCAACTTGGCTTAATGGCAAAAGCCGCAAGGGGGATAAACATTCTAGTTTGGGTGCTTACTGGATAGTGCAGGCTGAAAAGGCATCTATCCCTTATGACGTTGGGGGACAGTTAGGGATGAAAAAGATACATCGATGTTTTTGCGTGTTTTTAAAATATCAATGGTGCCATCGATGTTTAAAATCTAAAAACATCGATGTATCGATGTCATAACTAGCGATGTTTGACATCGATGTATTAGTATTTAGTACATACAGAGCCATTTATTACAAATTCTAGCGATTTATTACTAATACTAGGGATGTTTGTAGTACGTACAGAGCCATTTATTACAAACTCTACAATCTAAATACGCAATTTGCAATACGAGTACGCTAGGTAGTTCGGAAATTCATGAATGAAAAGGATGTAACATTGAATTCATGAGATCGCTCGCCACCTGTATTAGTTCATTTTTTACTAAGGTTTTCTTTTCAA
This sequence comes from Nineta flava, assembly GCA_963920215.1. NCBI lineage: Eukaryota > Metazoa > Arthropoda > Insecta > Neuroptera > Chrysopidae > Nineta > Nineta flava. Next base: position 68,862,203 of record OY986042.1, read on the forward strand.
ATCCCAAGCTCTTTTATTATAACGGTTGTTTGTCTGTTGACAAACTTAAAGTAATTAAAAAGTTCACTATTTATTTCTTACATCGTGGCATATTATTATTTAATATGCCACGAAATAAATAGTGGTCCTATTTCTCTTTGATTTCTATTCCAGTGTTTCACCTAAGTACATACTAAATAAATCTATGAAATTATATATATCGTAATTTATTTTATTATTTTGACAGCCTTGTTAATGTGTAAACACTACACATGTACATTGTACTACCAAAATTTTGCTATTGCGTGTTTAACTCTCGTTTTAAACTTATTTTAAAAAATTTATAAAAAACATTGATGTTCGACACTTGATATTTCCTTTGATAGGGCCGATATTTTTGTCATCGATATATATATTTTTTAAGACACATCGATTCGTCGATGTTTTTCGTTGCGATGTTTGCATCCTTATGGACAGTTTCCTCAGGAGGAAACCTAGGTTAAATCAACTCGAGTAGAGCTCTGTCATGTCATTCGCAAAAAGGACGGTTGGGTTCGAAAACGAACACAGAGTTAGAGGGACTGAAGGGTAGAATTGTTCCTTAGAGGTCAGTAAGAAAGGCCTACTTGCCAGACTTCAGCCTCGTCTTCACTACTACTATGATTAGTATTTGCATAGTGGTGTATCCCGATCATTTTTTATAAAAAAATTCGATCGCATTTACTAAAACGTAAATGATTTACACAAGATACATTTCGATCAGGTCTCAACAAATTTGTACCATGTAGACTCTCCAGCTAACCGTATACTCGCCTCCTTCAAATTTCCAAACTCATTTTTATTCAATAGTTTAGGTCGAACGAAGCCGAAGTACAGGCTTCAGCGACCCGATGGAATTTTTCTAATTCGTTTTTCGGATTCTTCTTGGTCTTTGGTAATAAAAATCCTCAATCTTTGAAGTGGTTATACAGTTTTTTATCGGTCACAATTAAATAATTTTTTTTTTATTCGTTTAATTTTATAGAAAATTCAGCAGAACAAAATGAGTTATTCATTTTGAAATGGAGCAAAAAGTTTGTATCCAGCACAATTCAATAAGTTTTTTTTATACCCGGTATAAATCTATACTAATATAATATAGCTGATGAGTTTTTTGTTTGTTTGTTTGAACGCGCTAATCTCTGGAACTGCCAGTCTGATTTTAAAATTTGTTTCGCGTTAAATGGCCACATTCATGAGGAATATATATATATATATATATATATATATATATATATATATATATATATATATATATATATATATATATATATATATATATATATATATATATATATTGTTGTATTGCAACACACATTTTAATTATGAAATAGAAGAATATTAAGTGAGATGTTGCGAAACATATTTAAGAAAACCATATTTTTCTCCTTGGAAAAAGAAGGAGTTTTTTTTTCTCTAAGTACAAAAAGAAAATAATATAGTTCGATTTATTTTTGCTCTTAAACTAAGTTTTTTTTTTAAGTCGAAAATTGAAAAGTAAATAATAACTGCTTTTGATTTAAAGTTTTTCTTTTTTTAAAAAAAATTTCAAAAAAAATTATCAGATATAATTTAATTAAAAAAAAAATCAAAAGTCATACAAATTGAATGTTTTTGATAAATTACATAAATAGATCACAAATAAATAATTTTGTAAAAACAAGAGTAAGTAAACAGAATAAGCAAGCTTATGTATTGTAAAATTATGTATAGATTTTGAATTCACACTGGCCGTCTTCATTAAGGACGTTCCCAAGAAAATCAGTTTTCTTCAGATTTTCTGTAATTTTGAATATATGTAGTTAAAAGTATCTTCCACACGTAGAATATTTTATTAATGGTCCTTACGGTACTAAAATTGTAAATATTGACAGTTAAAATTTGTATGTTTATCATATAAAATATACCCCGATTGATGTTGTCACACACGTTTTATTAAATATCAAAAATAATTTTCTTTAGATTCTTTAAAAAAACTGAGAATAAGTAATTGAAGATATAACAAATATATTCTACAAAAATAACATAAGCAAGCGGTATTAGTTATCTTATAAATATTTTTTAAATGCTCAAATTAAAAAAAAAACCCATTATGTAAACTACAATAGATCAAACAGTGTTATATTTTGCCGCTGCTTGCATACGTAGAAATTAAAAAATACGTTCAATGCGTCGTTTCTCTGATCCGGCAACATGTCATTCTAGTTTAGATTATTTTTATACTGTTGACTTGATGTAAAATTTTTGAAGGTTATTTTTTTATATTGCATAGTGCAAATAAATTCGTAAAATTCGTATAAAAAAAAAACTGTGATAAAATAGTTAAAGCTCTTGCGCGTATGTCTGAGGGGAAAAAAATGGAAAATACACTCAATGAAACAAGTTTTGAAATTCCCGATGAAAACTGTATAGTTACATTGACAGTTACATTGGGGGGATTAGCAAAGAACCTCAAATGTACCAGTTGCAAAGTCTTTTAGACATGGAAAAGTTAAAAGATTTTAAGAGAGAAGGACTTCATATTTACTTCAAAATAATATGTGAAACTTGTACTAAATGTAATTTAGTTAACACTGGGCTGGTTAGTAATAAAGTTTTTGATATCAACTCAACCGTAGTCCTAGGTAAGTTTGTAATATTGTACTTAAAATTCTCGTGTCACCATGTTAGTTGCCATGATGATGATGAGAGTGTCATGCCTGAGAACAGGCGTTGACTACCACGGCTTTCCACGCCCTCCTGTCATATGCCAAGCGTACAAGTTCATGACAGTTTTTAAAAGTGAAACTTTTAATTGTTTGAAGAAAATTATTTCTTCTGCGACCCCTTTTTCTTCTTTCCTCCATGTTACCAGTTAACACTACACTTTCAACACTTCCCTCACGTATTATGTGACCTAAGAAATCAAGCTGTCTTTTTTTTATATTGTTAACTAGTTGTCGCGATGTATGCGCAATCTGTAGAACTTTCACATTTGTTATTTTACTTGTCCAGGAAATTTTTAGAATTTTACGCCAAAACCACATTTCTGCTGCTTCTATTCTCTTCCACATCGCATTGCTAATTGCCCAGCTTTCAACACCATAGAGCATTGTTGACCAAACATAACATTTTAATATTCTGGATTTGGTTCTTAGGCTTATATTCTTGTTGGTAAAGATTGACTTTAGTTTGTTAAAGTTTAGTTTCGCGAGATTAATCCTGTGTTTGATTTCGATGTCACATTTCCCGTCTTTTGTTAAAATAACACCTAGATATTTAGCTTGATCTATATTTTTTATTAGTTTATTGTACATAGTGAACTGAAAGTCTGTCTTTGTTTTACTGTTTGTCACAATAAGGCACTCTGTTTTATCTGTGTTAATTTTTAAACCTAGAACTTCACTCTCTTGTACTATTTTATTAATCATGTTCTGTAATTCGTCCGGATCGTCGCTCATGAGCACTGCATCGTCAGCATATCTAATATTGTTGATATTCATTCCACCAATATTGATTCCCCGCATGTCCTTTATAGTGTCGAAGATTGTCTGGCTATACAGGTTAAACATACCGGGAGACATAACGCAGCCTTGCCGTGTACCTTTCTGTATGGAAAAAAGTTCTGACTTATTATTTTTAAATTTTACTCTGGCTTTTTGATCCCAATATAAATTTGAAAAAAATTTTATATCCTTGGTGTCGATTCCTAGTATAGTTAGCCGTTCAATCAGAGCTACATGGTTGACATTATCAAACGCTTTACTGTAGTCTATAAAACACAAATAAATTTCCTTGTTTATTGCAAGATATCGCTGTATGATGTTTCGAATAGTAAATATTGCATTTCTTGTTCCTTTTCCTTTTCTGAAGCCAAACTGTTTATCATCCAAGGCAGTATTAATTTTTTTTTCTATTCGATTAAGTATTACGCGACTCATTATTTATTGTGATTTATTAGACACAGAGTTCGGTATTGGTCACATTTTCTTGCGTTTGCTTTTTTTGGGATTGTTACAAAACTTGATTCCAAAATTTCTTCAGGTATTTTGCCTTCATTATAAATTTCGTTTGTAATATCCGTCAATATTTCAATCCCTATTTCTCCAAGACCTTTTATGCATTCCACTTGTAGTTGGTCAGGTCCGCTTGATTTTCTATTGGCTGTTTGTTTAACTGCGTGTTGGACTTCGGACTTTGTTATTTCAGGCCCATCCAATTTTGATATTTCGGGTTTTGGTTCTCTAAGGGTATCACTATATAATTCAGTAATATATTCACTCCATCTTGTTAAAATTTCATTATCGTCTAGGATAATTTTATTATTTTTGTCTAAAATGGCGTTACTTGGGGGGGGCTATTCTTCTAAAAGTTAGTTTGTTGATTTTCTTGGCCACGTAGAACGGTTCTCAATGCCACATTGATTCTATTTCAGCACACTCGTCGTTAAGCCATTTTTCTTTAGCGATGTGACATTTACGTTTTATTTCCTTATGTAAGTTTTTATACTCGTGTGGGCTGTGTTCTTTTGCTATTCTTCTCTTTTCCATCAACTTAAGAATTTCATGGGTAATCCAGGCTTTTTTCTTTTCATATTTTACCTCGGGAGTATTTAGTTCTTCCATAGTATTTATTATTATTTCTCTTACTTTTTTCCATTTATCGTCTATATTTTCTTCTGCTTTTATCTTTTCGTATTTCTCAGCCACCATTTTTTGATATTCAACTTCCTTACATTTGAAATTTGCCCAATTTACTTTGTTTCTCATTTTTTCAACATCCTTGGTCCTTTTGAGTCCAATTTTCAAATGTGCTACAACAGGAATGTGATCACTATTACAGTCCGCTCCTGGATAAGCTTTTACTGATTGGATATTGTTTCTAAATCGGTGGTTAATTGCTATGTAGTCTATTTGATTTTTTGTATAGCCATTTGGAGATTTCCATGTCCATAAGCGCCTTGCTGGTTGTTCGAACCATGTATTGCAAATTACCACATTGTTAATATTACACCAATTAACCCATCTTTCTCCCCTTTCATTTCTTATCCCAAGTCCAAAATTACCGACACTTGTATCCCCTTCTTGTTTATTGTTACCAACTTTTGCGTTCATATCTGCCAGTAGAATATTTATTTCATGTTTTTTGCAGTTTTTCATTAATTCTTCTAACTGTTCGTAGAATTCTTCTATTTTTTCTTCTGGCTTTTCTGCTGTCGGCGCATATGCCTGAATTATATTTATGTTCGTAGGATAATTTTTTTTTTATTAGCATCATTCTTTCATTGAAAAACCATTGCCCAGCTATCCTTGTAGCCAATTTATTGCATATTATTAATCCCACTCCTTTGTCATGAGTTTCTCCGCCTGATTATAAAAAAGTGTAATTTTCCTTTTTAATTTTTCCATTACCTGTCCATCTTGTTTCCGATATTCCAAGTATATTTAATTTCATACGTTCCATTTCCATTATAACATTGTCGAGTTTTCCTATATCATAAAGGGTGCGCACATTCCAAGTTCCTATTGTGATATTATTTTTAACCCGACTTCAAAAAAGGAGGATGGTTCTCAATTCGTCTGTATTTTTTTTTTTTTTTTTTTTTTATGTGTGTCACCTCAGAACTCCAACATTTATGAACCGATTTTGAATTTTTGTTTTTTTGTTTTAAAGGGTTTGGTTTCCCATTGGTCCCATTGGCACCAAATCGCATTCTGATGAGGAGATCCCCGGAAAATCGAGGAAAATCCTCATTTTATATGTGATAACCGATTTTTGCGAAATTTTTTTTTTTTTTTGAAAGGGTATACTCATTCATAATGGGTAAATAAGAAAATTTTTTTAAAAACCGACTTCAAAAAATTTTTTTACAAAAAAAAAAACCGACCCCAAAAAAAAAAATTTTTACAAAAAAAAAACAAAATGCATGTAAATAAAATTGAAAATCTGTTATAAAAAAATGCTCTTAAAATTAAAAAAAAAAAAAAAAAACGGGTAAAAAAAAAAAGTTTTACAAAAAAAAAACCGACCCCAAAAAAAAAAATTTTTACAAAAAAAAAACAAAATGCATGTAAACAAAATTGAAAATCTGTTATAAAAAAATGCTCTTAAAATTAAAAAAAAAAAAAAAAAACCGGGTAAAAAAAAAATGTGTTATAAAAAAATTCACTAAAAATTAGTCGTTTAAGTAGGTCTACCCATATTTAGATAAATAAAACTAGTTATAGAACTTTAGAGTCACTAAAAAGCGAGAAATAAACTATATTTTGACAAAATGGAAATCCGACTTCAAAAATAAAATATTCTATAACAAAAAATGCACTAAAAAGTAAAAAAATAATTGCATATTCTTGTGCCAATTTTAGTTCACCTAAGCAAAAATTTTTAAATATATATGTACAATTATTGTTATTTTTGGAGGCGGTGTCCAAAAATTATGTGAATTTCTCTATGCTGACACCGCCTCCAAAAATAACAATAATTGTACATATATATTTAAAATTTTTTGCTTAGGTGAACTAAAATTGGCACAAGAATATGCAATTATTTTTTTACTTTTTAGTGCATTTTTTGTTATAGAATATTTTATTTTTGAAGTCGGGTTTCCATTTTGTCAAAATATAGTTTATTATATTTCCTTTTATTTATGTTCTTATCCTTATCATTTGTCATTGCCGTGGGTTTCCTGGGCATTGTACGGCGGTGGTTTGCCTTTGCCTTCCGCCGGTTAACGCCTCTATAATTCTTTATTGGTTCATTTTCCGACGCATATCTCCTTGTCCCATCCTTTTGAGAAAAAAAGGATTAATTTTTTCTTTTTCCATACTGATTTTCTTTGGATCCTGCTGTATTTCTTCCTTCTGTATTTCCTTATTTGCTGTATTTTCTTCGTCGTTATCTCTTGGACGTTTGTTAGTTGCTTCATTGTTAGCTATTGGCATTTTATGTAGTTCTTCTAGTGTATAGCTTTTTCCATCAATTAATAGTTTATTCTTTCTCAGGCTAGCTTTTTGTCCTTTTTCCCTCACTTTCACTAAATATTCTCCTAGTTCTTTCCTTTCGTCTCGTGTTTTTTTAGAAAAATCTTCTTTAATTATAATCCTGCTGTTTTTAAGTTGCCATTTTTTAGTTAGAATTTCTCTTTTTAAACTCCAAGTTGTACAGGCTACCATCACTGATCTTGGTTTATCTTGTATGTCTTGTTTTTTCCCCATCCGATGTACGTAATTAATATCGTTTTCATAGATTTTTATTTGTAACTGATTTTCGAATATGGATCTAATTTGGTTTTCAAGTGCGTATATATTGTTTTCCGTTTCGTTTACTCCAAAGACAACTATATTAAGATTATTGATTTACTTCAAGATTATTGATTATTTTTTCTTGTATTTCGAGTTTACTTATTAATTGTTTATTTTCTTTTTTTATTTCATCGATTTCCTTCTTTTGTTGTAATATTAGTTCTTGCATTTTATTCATGATTCTTTCCTCCGATTTATGTATTTCACCATTTATAAGTGCCATTTGACTAAGGATTAGGTCTATTTTCTGCTCCATTTCGAATCAGCTTACTTTAAAAGGGTACACTTTTAAATCTTAAAAATATTAATTTATTACAACACCAATAAAAAATGTTTATTTATTTTCTTCAGTAATAGTAATATTTATTAGCTTAATAACAGGTGAACACTTAATTTATTTTAATGTTTATAGGTGGTATGATTTAAAAACAGATTTTTTGCATGAACTTGTTGAACATTCTGACATTAGATTGAAGGTTAGTTTTTATTTTTTTATACAAAGTTTTTTTTTTTTTTCTTTCACTCTACGCTAGATTATTACGATTATTCTCTCACAATTCGCTTTTAATTCATAAACCACACACAATTTTGATTTATTAAACTTGTTTAATATTTATTTTTGAATATTTTATAGCACATCCAATCACTTATGTGTTACCACTTCGAACTATAGAGAACTATAGAGGTTAGTTGCCATACTCCTCCTAAACGGCTTGATCTACGTTTATAAAATTTTATATGTATATTCGGTAGGTCTGAGAATCAGTCGTAATTTATTTTTCATACCCCTAAGTGATAAGGGTGGTTCACCCCAAACATTTTTTTCTAAACGTAAGAAGCGAGCAATTCTTAGTCAGTCTAAAGCTTAGAAACTGAGACGACTGAAAAAAAGAGAACTTTTGAGGAAAAGAACCGCATAAGGTATTACTTATCAAAGTAATTGTGGAATGAGCGGATTAATTAATTACATATCTAAAAACTATGATAATATTAATAATAATATACTACCAGATAAGACAAAAGTCGTATATTTTGATATCGAAACCACCGGGTTTGCTGCAAATGCACACATTTTACAAATTCCAGTTATCTGTGATTGTAAAATTTTCAATCTCTACGTACATACTAAGACCAAAATATCACTGTCAGCCAGCACTGTTACTCAACTTTACCAAAAATATGGAGACTTGTTCTATAAAGATAAAAAAGTTGAAACTTACAAAATTTTGAATGCTTTGGAATCTTTCGAACAATTTTTATATAAATTATCTAATGGGCAAAAAAATTGTTTGCTAGTAGCTCACAATGCCCGGTTTGTTGTTCCACGACTTTTACGAGCTATAGCGAATGCTATAGTTCCCGGAATTTTAGATTTATTTTAAGGGTTTGTGGATACGTTGACTTTATTCCGAACCGTTTTAGTTGATAGAAGAGGTCCAGGTCAAGTTAAATTAGAAACTTTAAGTAAAGATTTCCTAGATACCATAATCAGCAAGAGTTTCACGATGTAGCAATATTACAAAATTTGATAAACAATTTGAATTTACAAAAAATTTATTAAATTCGTACAGAACTTGTGATTATCATTTGCAAGAATTATCTAAGTCTGATAAAAGTAGAATCAATTTACGAATGTTGGCTGAATTAAAAGCTCTTATTTCTATTAACATATGCAAAAAACTAGCTTTATATGATATTTCATGTGATAATTAACAAAAAAGTATAATGAAGAAGGTGAAAATGCTATTATAAAATTATTTACGGAAAAATTGGATGATAAAAAGGCGCGAATAACCAAAACTAAATTATCGCAAAAGTCTAAGATTCAAAAAAAAATCCAAATTCGCCAAATCTAAAGTGTTCAAAACAAAAAAAAAAAAAGTAATAAGAAATTACTAGTCGGTAAAATATAATAATACATTTTAAATTATATTACAAATTATACTTCAAAATTGATAATTATCTATTATTTATTACGTTAACTTAATGCTTATTATAGTATTAATCAATAAAACAGAATATTTGATTTATTATAAACATTAATTTTTTATTTACAAAACCATACTGCTAACCTATCGGAGAAACGACGCACTGAACGTATTTTTTAATTTCTGCGCATGCAAACAGTGGCAAAATATAACACTGTATTTCAATATATATGTGTACCATATTTCATTTGATCTATTGTAGTTTACATAATGGAATTTTTTTTTAAGTTGGACACGACTGCTCTTTGGGAACGTCCTTAAGTCGGTAGTTAAATATCAACCAAGCGGGGTGTGATTATGATTCAAATCTCGGAGAGGTATTATAATTTTTAATTAATTTTATAAATAATCTGAACACTACGATTACGTCCATGGTTGTTGATAAACTAAAATATTCTAAAAGCCTCCATGCGAAAATATATTGTCAAAAAAAAAATTTTTTCAAAAAAATAACCATGTTCTCGAAAGATCTTTGTTGGGTATATAAACCGGTGACCAGTGTTGATTCAAGTCAGTTTAAAATCGACTATTGTCTGATTAGTTTAAAATCGACTATTGTCTGATTAGTTTAAAATCGACTATTGTCTGATTAGTTTCAAAGTATATATTCGACTGTTGTTTGATTCGGTTAAAAGTAATTCAAAGTTTGACATTGTGTTGAAAAATTAAAATAATTGTTGAAAAAGATATTGGATTCTCATTTTTTTTAAGCAATAAAATCAGGTTTTTTTTTGTTTCGTAAAAACTTGTGTTAAATTTAATTTTTTTTTTCTTCAATTTTAAAATGTTTAGTAAAACCTAAACTAATTACTAATTTTTTTTTTTTTTTGTCGAGTATCGGAATCATTTGCAGGTTCGGGCAGCGCTCCTTTTAGGTATAAAGAGAGCCAAGATACCGCGACAAGTGGCGACCGTGACAGGACCCAGGATACGCACTGAAGAAGAAAGGATTCACAATGGCAAGCCGCAGCATCCCCATGCCACGTCTGCGTGAGATGATAGAGGCCGAAAGGCTGGACCGCACTGGCACTATAGAGGAGTCTTGCAGGCAAGATGGGAGCCAAGTCCACATCAGAACTACGTATAAGTGTGGTTTCCGACCCGGAGGAGCCAGCTGCAGCAAGCATGGAGATGATGCTCGCAGCATTGATGACAAAACTCAATAACATGGACAAGACAATGGGCGAACGACTTCAAGGATGTGAAGAGAGGATGGGCAACCAGCTTCAAGAATCTAATGAAAGATTGGCCAACCAACTTCAAGAGTACGAAGAGAGGATGAGCAACAAACTTGAAGTAAGAATCGGAAATCGACTTCAGGAATTTGAAGAAATAGTGGGCGAACAGACATTAAGTATAATGCAACAAGTCCAACGAGAGCTTAAAGAGGACTTGTCGGAGCGAATTGAGAACCTAAGAGAAGTGTGCGTACGACGTATCAGCCAAATAAGCACTGACGTCGAGGATGTGAAAGCTGACATCACGAACATCAAAGCCGATGTCGGTGTAACCCGCTCACAAATCGAAGGAATAGAGAGCAACGTCACCACACGACTTGATGGTATGAAAACGAAGATGAACGAACAATACAATAAAGTCGTGGATGCGTATTGATACTCAAGAAGTTAATTCAGTCATTCGCTCCGCCGCATTGGATACAACGACGCTTCTGTCCATCTTGCCGGAGTTCAGTGGTAGACCGGCTGAAGATCCAGTAGTTTTCTTGAACAGAGCGACGGCATTACTACGACAAATGCATCTGCCCGTAGACTGTTAGATTGAGATGGTCACAAAAAAATTAACAGGACCAGCCAGAGATTGGGCATTGACGAACCGTGGGTTGGGCTACATCTTCGATGAATGGAAGTGGCAGTTGGAAAACTTCTTCAACACGCCGAAAGGAATATTGATGACGTAGTGCCCATAATATTAAATTTATTACGCGACAACATACGTCCATTAGTCAAAATTTCAAATCCGAGATCGGTGGACGAGTAACGCACCGCGATTCGAACACTGGACGAAAAGCCAGGATCAATAATGGAGGAGATTGGTTCTGGAGAAAATATTAACCTCTACAAAACCACACAACATCGGCGTGAACACCAACAATTACCGGTTCATTTAACAACAATGGAGACCAAGAACTCACACCAGAATGGGCCAATTGTAGAAGTTGATGTGCGTGGTAGATCAATATTGGCACTGATCGATAGTCAAGCATCACACAATTTCATAAGTGAAGAATTGGCAAGAAGTATTGGTAAATGGCACCCTGTCATAGATAGTACAGGGAGTGAAGCCACAAGCAATAATACTTCCAAGATTCTTTGGAAAATGTGCATGGATGTGATGATATCAAGAATGAAGTTCAATGTTGAAGTAATGGTTGTACCTGGCCTACGGAATCACTTAATACTTGGTCATGAATTTTTAACAAAAAATGGTGTGAGCATCGATTACCGGAGTGGTATAATTTACTTGGGGTGTGATAAGAGAGTCCGCATTGCATGGAGAAAACCAGATGGAGCCCATAGAGAAATGGCAGCAATTAACGATGCATTGGGCGAGTTACAAATTAAACTCCTTGAGAATCAAGAGCACTTAAAAGATGTCATTCGGCGACATCTCAGCGTTTTCGGCAAAGTTGGAAGAACAAAAACGATCACACATAAAATTGAGATTACGAAGAATTCCCCCATTAAATTACGACCATACCCATACAACAATGAAAAACAACGGGTATTAGAAGAGATGATTGAATAGATGGAGGGCGATGGCATTATAGAACCATTCAAATCGCCTTCGGTCACACCCGTCGTATTGCCGAAGAAGAAAGATGGTACTTTTCGATTGTGCGTCGATTATAGAAAATTGAATGACATTACAAAGAGCAATGCGTTTACGAATACAGATCTGCAAGAATTGTTGAGAAAAGTCAATGGAGCAAAAATATTTTCTACATTGGATCATCAGACTGGTTATTTGCTAATTGAGATGGAGCCACAATCGAAAGAGTACACAGCATTTACCACCCTAAGTGGTCTCTATCAATTTCGTGTCATGCCGTTTGCACTGAAGAATACTCCAGCTACGTTCCAGAGTTTAATGAGCGAAGTTTTATCTGGATACATCGAAGATTTCTGCCAAGTTTACCTGGATGACATACTAATCTACAGTCGATCAGTCAAGGAACATTTACACCATCTGGATCTTGTACTTGAAAGACTAGAACAACATGGATTAACTTGTAAACCAAACAAATGTGTCATGGGCATTAACACAGTCAAATATCTGGGACATATATTGAGCGAAGATGGCATTGACAGAGAGAAAGAGAAGAACGAAGCTATAAGCAATCACCCTGTACCGAGAACACGGAGACAACTACGACAATTTTTGGGATTATGTGGTTGGTATAGGAGCTTTGTGAAGAACTATGAAGATATAGCTGCACCTCTAAGCGAAATGCTCAAGAAGAACATAAAGTGGCGCTGGCTAACATTGCATCAGAAGGCGTTTGAAAATCTCAAGTCATCAATAGTAAATTCACCGAAACTAGCACATCCAGATTTTAAGAAGACGTTTTGTTTAAATACGGATGCTAGTGACGTCGGACTGGGTGCAATATTGTTCCAAATCGAAGATGATGGCAAGACAAGGAGAATAATAAATTACGCCAGCAGGAAGCTTGGACCCACAGAAAGAAAGTACGCCACTACAGAGAAGGAATGTCTCTCGATTATCTGGGCATTCAGGAAGTTTCGAGGATATCTGGAAGGAAGACACTTCAAATTATACGGATCATGCAGCGCTCCAATGGCTGAACAAAACCAAGGATAGTCGAGCCAAATTGACAAGATGGGCGTTGGAGTTGGGAGCCTATGATTACGAGATAATTCACGTCCCCGGAAAAGATAATCAACCCGCCGACTCCTTGTCCAGACAACCACAGGGCAAGGCTGAAGACGAAGAAGGGGAGGACATTCCAGAGTGGGTGATTGAAAAGAAGGAAAAAATACCAATAACCCTCAACGTCATCGAAGTGGAAACACCCACACTCGACGATATTCGACGATGGCAGGATGAAGATCATGATGTGACTGCCATCAGAAAATACATCGTTGATAACACAAGTCCACTGAGAAGTAATCTACGTCGGCGAGTGGTCAGATCACGAGCTAATTACACCGTAGCTGACGGGATCCTCTGGTACCATAGTGAACAGATGGTACAAGTAGTGCCAGTGGTTCCCGAAGAACGCCGATTTGATTTTCTTAGAAGATATCACGACAGTGATGTAGCAGCACACCCTAGATGGAGAGAAACGTATCGTCAGATCCGTACCCGCGTGTACTGGTATGGGATGCAAGATGACATACGCAGATATGTAAAAGGATGTGATACGTGTGCTAGAGTAAAGCCACTGAAGGAGAAACCAAGTTCAGCAATGAGAAGTCGAAGACCTACTTCACCATGGGAGGTAGTCAGCATCGACTTGATGGGCCCATACCCACGCACATCACGTGGAAAGACAAATATATTGGTCGTTACTGATCTTATCACTAGATGGATCGAAGCATTTCCATTGGGGGCCACGTCAACCTCGAAGATAGCCCAAGTACTAAAAGACGAAGTATTTAGTCGTTATGGATATCCAAGAGCAGTACTTAGTGATAATGGTCCCCAGTTCAGATCAAAAAAATGGAAAGCAGTGAACAAAGATTGGAACACACAGATATGGACTACACCAATATACCATCCACGAGCCAACCCCACGGAAAGACAGAACCAAGAGTTGAAGAAGTTGTTGCGATTACATTTGTTGGATCAAGCGCACAAAAATTGGTACCAAAACTTAGCAAGTCATTGTTCGCAATACGTAACAGAGCAAATAGAACAACTGGTTTTTCGCCTGCTCAATTGTTACTGGTGGGAAGAAATGAAAAAGCCTGGGGATTGGCAAATTCAAATCGAAGAAGAGCCTCAAGATATTTAAGATTGGGCCAATGAGAGAAGTTGGGATATATGTTTTGGATACAGTGCCTCCCACGAAGATACATGGAGGTCTCTTGAAGCCGGCCAGTGCAAGAACCGCCGCCAATGGGAATCTGGGAAAATTGAGTGTGGGGAACGAGGTGTTCGGCCAACTACTCATACTTCATACTTCCTGATCGATTGGGGGTCAAAGGCATAAAGGTGATGGAAGACAACGGGATGTACCAAGTGTGGACGAGCCAGAGGCCAGAGCATTAGAGCCAGGGTACAACTTGCGGCCCAGACGACCGGCAATCAACAAAAGGCGCCGTTGATGAAGAATGAAGAACTAATGTGTACGTACACTTTAAGTTAAGCTAGCTAGCTAAATGTACTATTACAATTCAAATAGTTCAGGTAGTTTAAAGTAAAAAATTGATCGACCAAATATAATAAGCATATTAAAAAATGTGTGTTGGAATCTAGAGGGGGAGATTTTGTTGCAATGAAAATTATTGAGAATAATTTTTCTGGATCCAACACACATTTTAATTATGAAATAGAAGAATAGTAAGTGAGATGTTACGAAAAATATTTAAGAAAAAGATATGTTTCTCCTTGGAAAAAGGAGTTTTTTTTTCTGTATGTACAAAAAGAGAATAATATAGTTCGATTAATTTTTTTTCTTAAACTAAGTTTTTTTTAAAGTCGAAAATTGAAAAGTAAATATTAACTGCTTTTATTTAAAGTTTTTCTTTTTTCTTAAAAAATTTGAAAAAAAATTATCAGATATAATTTAATTAAAAAAAATCCAAAGTCATACAAATTGAATGTTTTTGATAAATAACATAATAGATGACAAATAAATAATTTTGTAAAAACAAGAGTCAGTAAACAGAATAAGCAAGCATATGTATTGTAAAATTGTGTATAGATTTCGAATTCAGACTGGCCGTGTTCATTAAGTCGGTAGTTAAATATCAACCAAGTGGGGTGTGATTATGATTCAAATCTCGGAGAGGTATTATAATTTTTAATTAATTTTATAAATAATCTGAACACTCCGATTACGTCGATGGTTGTTGATAAACTAAAATATTCTAGAAGCCTCTATGCGAAAATATATTGTCAAAAAAAAATATTTATTCAAAAAAACAACTATGTTCTCGAAAGATCTTTGAGGGGTATATAAACCGGTGACCAGTGTTGATTAAAGTCAGTTTAAAATCCACTATTGTCTGATTAGTTTAAAATCGACTATTGTCTGATTAGTTTCAAAGTATATATTTGACTGTTGTTTGATTCGGTTAAAAGTTATTCAAAGTTTGACATTGTGTTGAAAAATTAAAATAATTGTTGAGAAAGAAATTGGATTCTAATTTTTTTTAAGCAATAAAATCAAGTTTTTTTTTGTGTAAAAACTTGTGTTAAATTTAATTTTTCTTTCTTTTCTTTAAAAAAACGTGCGTGTCATTTCAATTATAAAATATTTAGTAAAACCTTTAACTAATATATTTTTGTTTTGTTTTGTCGACTATCGGAATCATTTTTAGGTTCGGGCAGCGCTCCGTTGAGGTATAAAGAGAGCCAAGGTACCGCGACTATATATATATCCATAGATATATATATATAAATATATATATATATATATATATATATATATATATATTTATATATATATATAAATTTTACAGATGATGATTTTCTACTAGGTAGGATCGATAGACATTTGAAGAAATTTTTCCAAAATTTTGAAGTCCGTACGAGACCAATAGCTCCAATAGTTTCCTTTCAAGAAATTCGCTAAAAATATAAATTAATAACAAAAAATTAGTTACGCAAGAGCTGCGTCAACTTAGCGAGTTTATCTAGAATACATATATCACTCTCTAGCGGTAACAATTTTAGTCTGATGAAATGTCGTATCTGATATGCTTTTCGTTTTTGTAAATCCAAGTTTGTTAAAACGTGTCAAAGGTCAAGGGGAAAGCGGGACGCAGAGAAAGACGAAAACACAAAACATTTAATATCTCTCTTAATAATAGACATATCGAAAAATATATAAGAAGTAAAATTATAGAAAATCATGTTTACTACATTTCATCTCCTGATCATTTTTTCGATCATATTTAGGAATTGAACTTTCAATTTTAACTCGTAAATATCCCTGTCAATATTAGGGTAGCAAATATAATGCTAAGAAACCAAACTATAGTAAAATCAATTATCTATCACAATACTTCTAAGCAATTTTTCCAACATTAAGACAGATATACCAAAAGCACCTCATATACCCAATTTCATTCCAAACGGATTAAAATTGTGAAGGCTAGAGCGATGCCAGACACATATATATATATATATATATATATATATATATATATATATATATATATATATATATATATATATATATATATATATAATATACAATCCTATAAATTTAGATTTTTTACCCCAATTTCCTAGATCAAAATTTTGTGTATTTTATAAATACGTATTCCAAAAGCGATGCGTAAGAATAATTTCCAATTCTGGGCCTTTAGAACATGCTAGACCTTTGTTCAAAAATTTAAAAATACTGGATATATATATACTAATATATATATATATATCCAGTATATGGATATATAAATACTAATAGATATATATATATATCATGGAATGTTCGCTTTTTGTGAAACAAAACGCAGATTTATTTATGGTTTTCGAAACTGAACATGACTTTGACACCAGAAATGCAGGGAATCTGGTAACGATACAAACCAAAAAATCTTATAGTGACAAAGGAGTCTTAAATATGTGTATCAGAATATATAATAGAATTCCAATATCAATAAAAGCTTTACATTTAAAAAGATTTAAAATCGAATTAAAAAAATTTCTATTGAACAAAAACCATTATACGCTAAGAGTATTTGTTGAATGAAAACCACTGTAAATTGTAATTTTTGACCTTTTCTATGTACTATGTACGAACAGAAATAAAAATATGATTATTATTATTACTATTATTATTATTATCATTATTATTATTAGCTAATTGTAATTATTTTCCGAGGAGATGTTACTTGTTGCTAATTTTGTGACGGTCTGCACACAGATTTTTGGTATGTGCACAATTTATACTTTCTAAGAACCTACCAAATTGTTATGTCAACCAATCAACATCGATCATGTGTTAAGTGATTGGCCAAAGTTCGGCCAATGATGTTGAAGTATTGGACCACGTGATTTTGACAGTTCTCAAAATTCTCAGAAGATCTCAAAATTAATAATAATAAATTCTAAAACAGACTTACGAAACCAAATCGTTTCAATTTTTCTAAATTGGTTTTAACTTCAAGAATTCAATCTTATTTCTGAAATTTTTTTGTTAAATCGGCTGTGATTTTGACAGTTAAGAATCTCAAAATAAATTTTAAAAATTACAAAATACCAAACTAAATCATGACTACTGATGATGACTACTTTGTAGTCGAAATACGTATTCATAAAATACAAAAAATTTTGTAGCTCTGTACAAAACACTGTAGCTCTTTTCGGTCAGAAGATATTTCGGGGTCAAACACCTTCTAATATTTCCTTAAGTAATAGCACTGTAGTGGGTCCAAATGTGTCTCTTAAAGTCGGGCTAGCGCACTACCGTGCGCTAGATATTTTTTTAATTCAATAATAGCATATAACCGCTGTAGAACAAGTCAAATAAGTATATAAAAACGAATAAAAACTAAAATAGAATACAATACAATAAATATAGTGTAAGGTACATTTAAAATTTTTGTAAACCAAATATTAATTAAGAAAGTCGTCAATAGAGTATATTGTTTTTTCGACTAGAAATTGTTTAATTGTTTTTTGTACACTTTTTGACACATGTGTGTTGTACTCTTGTGTGTTGTACTCTGAAACAGGTGATCGTGGCACTTTACAAAACATGATGCTTCGTAAATAAATAAACTCGGTAAAGTCACAATTCTAAGCTTACCAAAGTGTTCTCTGCACGACTCTCAGATCTTCAATCCTAGTATGCTCTAATGCATTGTTTTTGCTGAACAAATGCTTTATGACTATAAATAGAGTTTCTCCAAAATATGATCCCATATCTCAGCCGAGACTCAATGAAAGCATGGTATGCCGCAAGTAAGATCTCGATTGAAGCCATTTGTCTTAATTGCCGAAGTAAGAAGCTCAAAGAGCTTAGTCTATTGCAGAGTAAATCCACATGATGCCTCTAATCCAGTCTCGCATCAAGAGTCCCAGAAGTTTTATTGGAATTTCCATGATACTGAGATGGAAGTCTCTATCTCCAATGGTTACGTTACTTAGATTATCAGAATTAAACGATATTGCCTGTGTTTTGTCCAGATTTATTTTCAGACCATTGTCGCTGAACCACAGGTGTATAGATCGTAGAACATAGATAATTTCTAGCTTGATGTTCGTTGAACAGGAGAACCTCATGATAATGGACGTATCATCTGCAAAGACGGTTCTATGCTTTATTATCTTCGGTAGATCGTGTATATAGATATTAAAGAGCAACGGTCCAAGAATCGAGCCCTGCGGCACATCAGCATCTACTTGGAGCCAATCTGAGGAAACTCCACTACATATGGAAACACATTGTAGCCAATTTTTCAGATAGGAAGAGAACCACTCCAATGACAATCCTCGAATACCGTATTTTTCCAATTTAAGAAGAAGCAGATCTTGATCAACGCAGTCGAACGCCTTTGATAGATCAAAGAAAGCAGCAATGTTTACCTCTTTGTTCTCGATAGCATCAAGTATCTCTGACATATTATTATAGACAGCCAATTGAGTGGAGTTATCTTTGACAAATCCATTCTGGGTGCTCGTAATAATATCCTGTTTCTTAAAAAATGAATACAAACGGTTATATATAATTTTTTCTAATATCTTAGATATTACACATAGCTATTGCCGATAATTTTCAGGGAGAGTCTTTTTTCCATTTTTAAATATAGGTCTTATTTAAATCACACGGCACAATACCATGTTTGAAGGATAGGTTAATAACTTTAGCTAAGGGTACCGCTACACGCTACAATATCACTGATGTGTTTTAGTATGCTACTACCTATATTATCAAAGCCGGTAGATTTTGAGTTTTGTGGTTTCGATAGTATTATTAACTTCAATTGGAGATGTCAGTGATAGGAAAAAAGTATTAAGATTGGTTGGACGCGCCTAAGCTTATTACGTCCATGGAGAGAACTGTATAACTAATTAAAAAGATTCGATTCTAAAACCTAATGATTGTTAAAAAAACAATTATACCAATTTAAGGTTCCTTCGGACTTACCTTGACCAGATTCTGCCGATGTTCACTGATGATATGGAATAAAACGGGAAAAAGGAGATTCTCAGTAAATCAATTGTATGGAATAAAACCAATTGTCGGCTTGTAGATTATATTACCGCCAAATTGGGTGTGGTCCAAGTTCACATTTATATATATAATTGTTCTTAACTAACTAAATGTTTTTCGAATCACTAATGCTTCGACGTCTTACTAAATATTTCAACTAACTTGAAGATAGATACGAAAAAAGTATGAATCCCAAACTAACTGGATGTTACTACAAACTAACTGGATATTACTACTAACTAACTTACAAATTTATTAATTCTGTGTCCAATTCAAATTTTGGGTAAACACAAAATTAACAAATCTGTAAACATATTTACAAAACTAAGAGACTAACTAACTAAGACCGCTCTAGGGGTCGGTTCGCTAAACAAACTCACTGAAACCTGTATTATCAATTTATTTGTTCATTAATATATACCTCTGATATCAATTATCGCTATTTTGATTTAAATCTTTATCATAGGCGTCAACTTTGGTTGTGATTATACTTTACCATGATTATAATTTCCAACGCTTGGCCTTGATAAATCAAGTGTCTTGGTAACATCAGTAAAAAAAATTAAAAGCATCTGCAACTTCGGTTTTATTACTCAGTTCAACGTCGTTTATTTTTAAAAGAATATTGGATCCACTTTGTTTATTAGGAGGCTTTATTATAGACCAAATAGCTTTCATTTTATAATCAGAATTATTAATATAATTATTGTTAAATGCTATTTTAGTATGCTTAATTCTTGAACGGAGTTTATTGCAATTTTTTTGCAGATAGCATAAATACGTTGACAGTTTGGAAATTTAATTATTATCTCGTATAAAAAGTGTTTAATGTTGCACATGCTTTCAATATCATCCGTTATCCAAGGGTTTATATTATTGACAATTAAACAAGTTTTTTTGACTGAAAAAGAAGAATCAAAATAATAATAAAAATTTATAATAATAAAAAGCTTCTAGTGCACAATTAGTGTCAACACTTTCCAGTACATCCACCCACGTCTCATTTTTTATTCAGATATTAAAATACGAATAATTAATATCATTAAAACTACATAAACATAAATACATAAACCACTCTCTAGCGTTCATCATTTTAGTGTGATATAAATTAATAATCATGCCTGATAGATTTTAGTATTTGCAAGGCCAATTTTATTACTAAATGGAATAAGTCAAAGGGTAAGGGGGGGCACAGAAAAAGAAGAAAACACAAAATATAAAATATCTCTCTTAATAATCGAAAAATGTACAAATATATAAAATGAGTAAAGTTGTAGAAAATTATGTTTGCTACAATTCACTTCGCGATAATTTTTCTCTAACTCTAATGTGAACAGAGAAATTAAGAATTTTAACTTTCATTCTTAAATTGAAAATATTTCTGTAAATATTAGAGTAATGGAAAAAATTATAAGAAAAAACATTATAGTAAAACTAATTACCTAAAACTTTATAAATTCTTCTCTACATATACTTCTTATGAATTTTTATAAATTTTTGATTTTTCGAATATTAAGGGAGATGCCAAATTTTGTGTTTCCACCTTCCACTAAACCTCCCTTTCCAAAAGCGCCTCGAAGACAAAATTTCATTCCAATCGGAATAAAACTGTGACCGCTAGAGTGTACATAGACACATAAACGTATATATATATATATATATATATATATATATATATATATATATATATATATAAATATATATATATATATATATACGTATATTTATATATATATATATATATATATATATATATATATTTATATATATAAGTTATGGATACGGACCTGTACTAATCAATATAATATTTTTATTTTATTAACTATTTTAATTACAGCAATTCTTTAATCATCAAATTATTATTTTATTGAAATAAATTAACTTCCTTTGTACAAAACACGTGGAGAGCATTGTCAGCAATTAATTGCCAATATAATGACAAACGCAACACCTGTTTTCATGATTTGATTTCTAATTTTGTAAAGCTAAAACTATTGTCGATCGAAATATTATTGTGTTAATTAACTTGTAAATTTTTATTAAATTGAAAATAAATAATTTTTTTTTAATTAATCTTCGGGATCAGAAACTTAAGTGGCGCAGTCGTTAGGACTTGTTCAAAAAACCGGGAACAACCTTTTAAAGTAATCAGTCGTTGAAAACGTTGTCGTATCCTGTGAAAACATTGACGGTTTATCATTGTTGTAACAATCGCTGGCGGTTTACCAGACGACTTGTGGTACGTCCATCAACGAGAGCGAGAACACACAATCAACGAACATCATTGTGGTGGATTTCAATCCTTTGGTTCAACGGACCTACAGTAATCAAGAAATGAATAGCAGTTTTCTACTATTTTTCATGTAAGTCCATTTATTGATTATAATACTCACTCTTAAAAAAAAAACAAAACAAACAAAATTTTCTTATGTCCTCTGATCCTAATTTTAACAAACCCGATCCAAGCTTGCAATACAGAAATCGAACATCCGGTAATAGTAGCGACGCTGAAAATGTAACTGATACCGATATCGATATTGAACCTGAAACGCTGCTGAACACAGATCAGGAATCACAAATTAGAATAATTAATAATTTAGAACAAAACGATATTATAAATTTTCTAAACAATTTAACCATAAATAACAATTTAAATTTAGAAAACACTAATTATAATACTACAAATTTGATTTTTAATAATAATTTTTCGTTAATTAATAATTACAACAATAATTTAAAAATGACACCCCCAATTCCACAAGTGATTACACCAGCAGATGTTGTTGCTAATTTAAAAATTCCCGATGCCGTTAAGGATCTTCCACAATTCGATGGAAATCCACGTTTACTCTACGATTTTATAAATAACGTCGAAGAAATTACATCATTACTTAATTCAAACGTAATGGACAGCCCTTATGGCAGAATTTTACTTCGTGCTATTAGGAATAAAATTGTAGGTGAAGCAAACGAAGTATTAAATATGTACGGAACCCCAATTGTCTGGGACCAAATAAAAGATAATTTAATAATGCACTATAGTGATAAGAGAAACGAATCTTCTCTAATTAGGGATCTTCACGCGCTTAGACAAAATAACGATACGGTAGAATTATTTTATAGCAAAATTATAGAAATTTTCTCAAATATTACAAACCACATACAAATTCACGAAATAGAAAAACCTGTTGTCGAATCTAAACAAAAACTCTACAACGATATGTGCTTGAATGTTTTCCTATCTGGTCTACGAGAACCTTTACGTTCAACCATACGAGCTATGCAACCTAAAATTTTAATGGAAGCTTTTTCATATTGTATAAAAGAACAAAATTGTTATTATATGAAAAATAACACATCAGTTCCCCATCAAACAGTTAAAAAACCTTTAGGACACAGTTATAGACCGTTACAAACATACAGCCCACAAATAAACCAACAAATGACTTACAAACCACCAAATCTTCAACAATATCAAACGTTCCGACCTAATTTCCAAAATCACCAACAAAATCAATTTAACAAACCCATAAATTACCAAAATAATCCATTTAGACGACCTATCCAACCCCAGTATACAGCACCTAGATTCGCACAACCATTTCATACACAACAACCACCCAGATTTTCACAACCATTCCAAACACAACAATCCAACAAATAATCATATCCACAACCAATGGACTTAGGATCAGGAAATTCACGTAGACCAACTAGTAGACCATATAATAACTATTTCAAACCTACCGGACCTCCAAATTTTACTAGCCAAGAATTACATACAATTACTCAACCCGAAACATACGAAGATCAAAATTATCAGGAAGAGCACTACTCTTCATACACTCAAGACTATCAAAACTACGAACCACGATTAGACCAATATTACCCTACAGACTTTGCGACAAATGAAAATTTAGACGATCCAGAAATTGACGATAATTTTCAGAACGACACTACAGACAATCAGGCTACCTAGATATAAACAAACACGGTAACAGTCTCCCATACATACACATCTCATCCCCATTTGGCAAACCACTAAAATTTTTAATAGATACAGGAGCTTCATCATCTTTTATTAACCCCGAATTTATTGATCCTGTAGATAGAAAAAAACGCGAACCGGCATTAATTAAAACAATTTTAAACGACCATGTAATAAACGAAGAAATAACAATTCCAAATTTTTATGAATTCAATATACAGGGTGATTCAACTTTTCTTTTGTTCAAATTTCACAACTATTTCGATGGTCTCATCGGCTTAGACATTATGAAAAAATTAGAAGCCAAAGTAAATTTAAAAGATAAAATTTTAGAAACCGTGAACGCACAAATTCCTCTACTATTCAAACCAAACTTTATGTCAGATTGTTTTGAAATCCCCAGTCTCACAAAGAAATTCATTAAATTACCCGTAGACATTCAATCAGGTGACATTTACGTAAAACCTATCAGAATAAATGACAAATTTTTAATTAGTGAAGGAGTTTATCGATCGGAAAATTGGTTCAGTAATATTGAAGTAACAAACATTAGTGAAAATAATAGTAAATTTTATATTGACCAACCACTTAAAGTCGAACTTTTAAGTAAATACGCAGAAATTAATAATTTCAATATCACATGTCAAATCGACGAAACACAAAATGATTCTACTTCGCACATTAGATTAGATCATCTTAATAGTGAAGAAAAATCAGCTGTTTCAAAGTTATGTAGAAATTTTGATGAAATTTTCTTTAAAGAAGGTAAAAATTTGTCATTTACAAATCAAATCAAACACAAATATGCTACAACAGACACTATACCGATATATACTAAATCTTATAGATACCCCTATGTGCACAAAGAAGAAGTCCAGTCCCAAATTCAAAATTTATTAGAACAGGGAATAATTCGGCCTAGCTATAGTCCATGGTCATCTCCAATTTGGATCGTACCAAAGAAAAAAGATGCCAGTGGAAAACAAAAATGGCGTTTAGTAGTCGATTACAGAAAAGTAAACGAAAAAACTATAGACGACCGCTACCCTATCCCAAATATAACGGACATACTTGATAAATTAGGTAAAAGTACTTACTTCAGTATGTTAGATCTCGCTTCTGGATTACACCAAATCGAGGTGGATCCCAAAGATATCGAGAAAACCGCTTTTAGCGTAGACAACGGGCATTATGAGTTCGTCAGAATGCCTTTTGGACTCAAAAACGCCCCATCAACCTTCCAGAGGGTGATGGATAACGTACTTAAAGAAATTCAAGGAAAAATATGTCTAGTTTATATGGACGACATCATTGTTTTCTCCACAGGGCTCACTGAACATATGCAAAACCTAAAAGCCGTATTTCAAAAGCTTCGTGACGCAAATTTTAAAATCCAATTGGATAAGTCAGAATTTTTGCATAAAGAAGTTAGCTTTTTAGGACACATTGCCACAAGGGAGGGCATTAAACCAAACCCCGACAAGATACAGGCAATAAAAAATTTTCCTATCCCGAAAACCCCCAAAGAAATTAAATCGTTCTTAGGGCTATTAGGTTATTATAGAAAATTTATAAAAGATTTTGCTAAATTAACTAAACCTCTAACTGAATGCCTGAGAAAAGGTAAAAAAATTCAATTTAATGACAGATACGTTAATTGTTTTGAACTTTGTAAAGAAATATTGTCTAACGATCCCATTTTACAATACCCGTACTTTTCGAAAACTTTCAATTTGACAACGGATGCTAGTAATTATGCCATTGGTGCAATTCTGAGCCAAGGGCCTATTGGATCTGACAAACCCGTTTGTTACGCCAGTAGAACTCTGTCACAAACCGAGCAAAATTACTCGACCATCGAAAAAGAATTATTAGCGATCGTTTGGTCCACAAAGTATTTCAAGCCATACCTTTTCGGACGCAAATTCAATATAATTACCGATCATAAACCTCTAACGTGGTTGTTTAGTTTAAAAGAACCTAACTCGAAGTTAGTTCGTTGGCGGCTTAAACTCGAAGAGTTTGACTATCAAATTCTGTACAAGAAAGGCACTGCGAATACTAACGCTGATGCTCTAAGTCGAATCAAACTAGAAGAGTGTAACGTAAATTCAGTCAGTATAGGATCTGATTCTGTAATCTCTATAGATAGTCAGGATTCCCAAACATTCAGCTCAATCTCACTAAAAAACCAATATGATAGTGAATCTGGTAAATCATTAAACACTATACATTCAGCTGACGAAAATATCGACGATGGTATACTGATATCGGAACGTCCGATCAACGAACTTACATTACAACTTATTTTAGAAACTTCTGATAAAAGACCAACAAATGCACTTAACACCATCTTTAATCATAGACAAAGACGTACCATTAGAAAACACCATTTCGAAGAATCAGACATAATAAATATACTTAAACAATATGTACCCCCAAATAGATTAACCGCTATCCTTTCGAATGACGAAACTTTTTCAATAATCCAATCAGTCTATTCATCATTATTTTCATCTTCTAAAACTTTTAAATTAATACGATGTACAACGATTTTAAATGACATTACTGACGTAGACCAACAAGACGAAATTATTAAAAACTACCATTCCAAGAGTAATCATAGAGGTATTAATGAAACCCTAATACATTTGAAAAGAGAGTATTATTTTCTGAACATGAAAAACAAAATCACTAAAATCTTGAATAATTGTGAAATATGTCAAACAATGAAATACGATAGAAAGCCTCAAAATTTAGTTTTGCAAGAAACTGAAACGCCAGAAAAACCCTTAGATATTGTAAACATCGATATTTTCTTTATACAAAATGAAAAATTTATAACTATTTTAGCCAACTTTTCAAAATTCGCATCCGGTTACATTCTAGAGTCGCGAACAAGTATTTGCATAATTATAGCTTTAAGAAACTTTATATCACACTATGGTATACCGAAAAAGGTAATTTGTGATGGAGGCAGGGAATTTACATCCAGTATTTTCAAAGACTTTTGCGCGCAATATAGTATCGAATTACACCATGTTACTCCACAAAGTTCAACCGGAAATGCTCCTGTTGAAAGACTCCACTCTACTTTGAGCGAAATCTGGAGAATAATCTATTGTAGGAAACCACCACAAAAAGCAGATGATATCCTCCAAGAAGCTTTAATTACATACAATAACGCAATACATTCACTAACTCAAATCACCCCATACGAATTGTTTTTCGGCCGAACTTATAAATTCAATAAAAATTTAAACTATCAAAATGTTCATGATTATTTAAACAAACTAAATGATTTTCAAAATTCGCTTTACGAAAATGTTAATACTAAAATGAAACTCTCTAAAGAAAACACAATCAAAAAATTAAACGAAAAAAAAAGACCCACTCCCAACGTACAAACCAAACGATATAGCTTATGAAACCAATAATCAAGCTCGATTTAGCAAATTACAACCAAGATTTAAAAGAACTAAAATAAAGAGTGATAAAACCGCAGTAATTATCACAAATAAAAATAGCAAAGCCCATAAACAAAAATTAAAAAAGACACGTAAATTTCAGGATACCCATAGTAATAAATCAGAAAATGGAGATGCAGGACCTAGAAAATAGCCACGGGTTACTCCCCATAAAAATAGGAACAGCTAGATTAATAATGACGCACGATAAACTCATTCACATAATACAATTAGAAAAACTCAAGAATCTTATAGAACGTATAGGAACATCACTTGAAATACCATCTTCAAAAATTCATGAAACGGTTAAACTCCTTAGAATTACCACTCGTATGAAGTACAAAGAATTACAGACAAAGTACCAAACCTTGCTACCCAAACAACGATTGAAAAGAGGACTAATTAACGGTTTAGGTTCAATTATAAAATGTATTTCTGGCAACATGGACGACAATGACGCAATTCGATTAAACGACGAAATTAACACACTAAAAACAAACCAACATGACATTAATAGAGGACTCAATGACCAAATCAAAATCAATCAAAAAATGATGGACAGATTTCAAAATATTACTAACCACATTAATGATCAACAAACAGTTATAGAAAACTATATGAACTTTTATCAATCTAAATTTCTTAATGAAATCAAAACAGACGAGGAAGACATTCAATACATTCAGTATATTTACCAGATTAATTATAATATCGATTTGTTACTAAATCATTTAAATAATATTATGGAAGCCATAGTATTAGCGAAACTCAATATAATTTCCAAACAAATACTTAATCCCGACGAAATTGATTTTATTTTTGAAAATTTAAAAACACAATCAGTTCATTTCAATAGTAACGAACAAATTTACGAACAAGTAGGATTACAAGCTTATTACAACCACACCAATATAATCTTCAACATTCAAATTCCAATCCTATCAAAAGATAACTTTTCACATTATCACCTAATACCCTTACCAATTAACAAAACACAAGGATTAATACTCCCCAAACCGTATACAATAATGAGTGAGTTTTACATTCAATATCTGGATGAAAAATGTCCAAAAATAGAAGGAACATACTATTGTCCACAAGGAGCCTATAGAACAGGAATCAACGAATCAAAATGTATTGCAAATATCATTCGTGGTTATCCAGCTCAATGCTCTATAATAGAAAATCAAGAATACCTGGAAATTAGTCAACCTGAACCAAATTATATGTTACTTATAAACTCCCCATCAATTAATGTTACTAGTACATGCTGTAAACGTCATCAAGAAATTAAAGGAACAATATTAATCCACTACGAAAATTGCCAACTGGAAATCAATCACATCCGTTACAATAGTAATCCGAACGTTTATTGGGACGAAGTCCACATCATACCAGCAGTATTTAATGAAATAAATTCTACAAATATTATTCGAAAACCGACGCTAAAACAACTAGAAAACTTCCAATTTAAAAAGAGACAAGAAATCCAACTACTACATACCCACAACGAAATTAAAAATTACTGGCTTTGTGTACTAACATTTATGGTTTACTGTACCATCGTATTCTACGTTATAATCAAATCAGTAAAATTCTGCAACAACCGAAAATCTAATCTAGAAGAACCATCAGCCCACTTTACGAATACAACTGAACCAGCAATCAAGTTTCATTGGCCCGTCATCTAAACGTGTCCAATAGTCAAATACTTCGCCTATTGTCCAAACTGAGGGTGGAGGAGTTATGGATACGGACCTGTACTAATCAATATAATATTTTTACTTTATTAACTATTTTAATTACAGAAATTCTTTAATCATCAAATTATTATTTTATTGAAATAAATTAACTTCCTTTGTACAAAACACGTGGAGAGCATTGTCAGCAATTAATTGCCAATATAATGACAAACGCAACACCTGTTTTCATGATTTGATTTCTAATTTTGTAAAGCTAAAACTATTGTCGATCGAAATATTATTGTGTTAATTAACTTGTAAATTTTTATTAAATTGAAAATAAATAATTTTTTTTTAATTAATCTTCGGGATCAGAAACTTAAGTTATATATATATATATAAATTTGCAAAAATTTTTAGTCACTATCCCGCGTTCGCAATAAGGAATATATATAATATATATATATATATATATATATTCCTCATTGCGAACGCGGGATAGTGACTAAAAATTGTTGCAAATTTATTTTATGGGCGATTCAGCAAGACAAGGCGATTAGCGTTTGCACACAACAATTCGGTGAAAAGACCAATTGTGGAACAACGCCAAATGTTTTTCCAACAGCACAACGAATTGGTAATTTCAATATAATTTAAAATTTATTATATTTTAACTCTAGTATATTTTAAATCTAGTTAATTTTCTATTTATTTTTATTTTTGTCTATTGATCTCGACTTTATATCTATTTCTAATTGTCAAAGAGTAAAGTACGACTAGCTAATTTATACTGATGATGACTACATTGTAGTCGAAATACGTATTTATAATACAAAAAACTGACCTAGTGAAAGGGGGCGAATTTGAAATTTTATTAAAAAATCTAGATTTCTCACCAATTATCATTCGATAATATAATATTTGCTTAACTGTTGAATAGGAATTACCTATCTTAATTATATTTCAGTTTAATTTACTTCTTATACAAACGACTTCAACACACCACTTGTGAGAGGATAAAAATATTATATATACGTAACAAAAAATTAATAAAAAAATTTTGGGGTGGACCATCCTTATCACTTAGAGGGGTATGAAAATTAATTTACGACCTATTCTCAGACCTACCGAATATACATATAAAATTTCATAAACGTAGATCAAGCCGTTTCGGAGAAGTATAATAACAAACATTATGACACGAGAATTATATATATAGATATATATATATATATACAGATGTTCTGAAATTTATTCAGGAAAACTATAACACGGTGTAAAGCTGCAAAAAACAAACAAAAAAGTTTAATAAAGTTTTTCGATTTGACACTTAGATTTTAAGATTTAATTAATTAAACATTATTAATAAATTCAACCAATCATATTTGCATTTGGATGTCGCTACACTTATTGAGAACTATGCCGCAGTACTTTTTCCCAGTGATCACTTTGTTTTGAATTTGACCACTCGTTGATCACCTTTTTACATGCAGTCCTTTGAATTTCTAAAATAGGCTCTGGGCCTATGAGGGACATTCCGACTCCCTTCTTTGCTAAGGCATCTGCTTTTTTGTTTTCCTTTAAACCACCGTGATCCGGCATCGAGATTCATTTAACATTGTTCCGTTTTTCCAGTTCCAATAGTACCCCCGAGGTGACATCAGTTCCAGAAGGCTTGAAGAGTAGATTGACTATCCGAGAGTATATATACGTTCTGTTTTATGTAGCCTCTGCGTAGGTTCTCACGTTTGCAAAGCAGTATGGTGTAGACATCTGCTTGAAAGACCGTGGCATATTTCCCCAAGTTGAGGCGTATGTTTGCTTTAGGTCTCTCATCGTAGATCCCCATCCCAGTCCCTTCTTCAGTTTTGGATCCGTCTGTATACTAGACGATTCCTTTCTTGAGATAGGGTGGTTCTCCATCCATCCACATGTCCCTATCACAGACTACAGTGAAAGGTTTTGAGAAGGAGTATATTTTGAATAGCATATCTGTGCCCATTTCAAAAACGGCGTCTGACATTATTGATGTTCCCACGATCCTTGCATGTCCAACCTGATTTTTGTATAGCCAGTGATTATTGTAAAACAGTATAGTCACTGGATCTCGCTTTAGCTATTATTACAATGCTTAACGGAATCAGCCCAAGTATGACTTCCATGGCAGCTGTGGGTGTTCTGCTCATGGATTCAGTAATGCACAAGTAGGCCAGTCTTTAGATCCTGGATAGATTTTTGCATGCTGTTATGTGATTTATTTTTGGCCACCACACTTGAGCAGCATAAGTTACAATGGGCCTCACTTATGTTGTGTACAGCCAGTGGGTCATTTTGGGTTTTAGACCCCAGACTATTCCACATGCTCTCTTGCAAAACATGAGAGAAGATTTGCTGTGATTTTTTATGTATTCCAGATAAGGGTTTCATGTTAGTTTAGAGACCAACATTACTCCTAAGAACTTGGCTTTCCTTGTGATCTGTAGTCTTTTACTGAGGAGGATGAGTGGTTTTATGTTATCCACCTTCATTTTCCGTGTGAATGGAATTAGTGTGGTCTTATCAGGGTATATTTTTAATCCCTGGTACACCATTGATACACCATTCCTGTGCGAATCTTAGAGCGTTTTGCATAAGCTCAGAGATTGTGCCTTCACAGGGTCCTTGGATTGCAATTGCAATATCGTCCGCATATCCCTGTGTAATATACTTTTCTGTTGAGGTTTGTCAGTAAGCTGTTCACTGTCAGGCTCCACAGAAGTGAGGATAAGACTCCATCCTGCGGACATCCCTTTGTGGCTCTCACAGTGACAGACTCTCCAAGAAAGGAGGTTTGTAGTCTTCTACCTATTAGCGTAGAGTTTATCCACCTCAAAAAAATGTCTTCTACTTCGTACTGACTTGCAAAATCAACCATGGAATTGTAACAGGCATTGCCAAATGCCCCCTCTATGTCAAGAAAAAACGCATAAGGTGGTTTCTTTACTTGCTAATCCCTCCTAAATCCTGTAAATCAGGTTTTGGAGGGCTGATTCATAGGATTTTCCCATCTGATACGCGTGCTGATTGGCATAAAGCGGATTTCTCGACAATGCTTCCTTAGCCAAATGAAATCCTATTAGTCTTCACATTGTTTTCAGTAGAAACGAGGACAGACTTATTGGTCTAAAGTCCTTTCCCGTGGAGTGGTTGAGCCTCCCCGGTTTTGGCATGAAAGTCAGTCTTACTGGCTTCCGTACTGTTGGGATATATCCCGTAGCTAGGCTTGCCCTGAATATATAACAAAGCAGTGTAAAAGATGCTCTGCTCCTTTTTGTAAAAGCACTGGGTATATCCCATCTGGTCCTGGTGCTTTATAGGCGTTTATTGCCCATTCGATCTGCAAGCGGTTAATAGCAATTGATGCTCTTCTTCAGTGCTTGCTCGTCGGTAGGAAGCCTTGGTTAAACTGCTCTTGAGTAGGATTTCCACTGTAAATTGCCACCGAATTCGGAAAATGTGTCCGGATCAGTGTCTCGAGTGTATTTTTCGCATAGCTTGTAAACTCACCATCGGGTTTACGTAGTGACCCGTCCTGCTCCCGCAGATGTTTTTTCAACATCATGACAGAGTTTCCTCCATGAGTTTATTAGTGACATTATTCACTTGAATAATTGTTTATAGTTTAATCAAATAATTTTTACTAATACTTTTTAGGTATACCAACGCGGCCAATTATTTCTGGCTAAGCCGCGTTGACTAACTGACGAGAACTGTATTGTCAACCGAACACTCGGCGAGAGTGTACATAGCTCTACTCGAGGCTCCTCGCCTTACGAATGTCTCGCCGAGGCATTCAACGAGTGCTCTCGTCGAGTATATACTACTGGCATTACATAAAATACAGTTCGTCAAGGATTATGTAAGTACGATTTGTTTGGATTATCGGAGTCATCGGCACTAGTGTGATTTCACCGAAAATTTGATTCTGTGTATACAAACTTGTTGCTTCGTCCTGGATTTTTAACCCGACTTCAAAAAAGGAGGATGGTTCTCAATTCGTCTGTATTTTTTTTTTTTTTTTATGTGTGTCACCTCAGAACTCCGACATTTATGAACCGATTTTGAATTTTTTTTTGTAAAATCCTCATTTTATATGTGACAACCGATTTCTGCGAAATTTTTTTTTTTTTTAAAGGGTATACTCATTCATAATGGGAAAATAAGAAAACTTTTTTAAAAACCGACTTCAAAAAATTTTTTTACAAAAAAAAAAACCGACCCCAAAAAAAAAAATTTTTTCAAAAAAAAACAAAATGCATGTAAATAAAATTGAAAATCTGTTATAAAAAATTCTCTTAAAATTAAAAAAAAAAAAAAAAAAAACAGGTAAAAAAAAAATGTGTTATAAAAAAATTCACTAAAAATTAGTAAGTCGTTTAGTAGGTCTACCCATATTTAGACAAATAAAACTAGTTATAGAACTTCAAAGTCACTAAAAAGCGAGAAATAAACTATATTTTGACAAAATGGAAACCCGACTTCAAAAATAAAATATTCTATAACAAAAAATGCACTAAAAAGTAAAATAATAATTGCATATTCTTGTGCCAATTTTAGTTCACCTAAGCAAAAATTTTTAAATATATATGTACAATTATTGTTATTTTTGGAGGCGGTGTCCAAAAATTGTGTGAATTTCTCTATGCTGACACCGCCTCCAAAAATAACAATAATTGTACATATATATTTAAAAATTTTTGCTTAGGTGAACTAAAATTGGCACAAGAATATGCAATTATTTTTTTACTTTTTAGTGCATTTTTTGTTATAGAATATTTTATTTTTGAAGTCGGGTTTCCATTTTGTCAAAATATGGTTTATATTATAAAATTATCATTTTTTTACCAAAAGAAATTAATCTGAATATATGAAATGATTGCTTCCTACTGTTGTGAAGTTATGATTTGAAGTTATTATGATTGCGCTAGACGAGATTGAGTATAGGATTTTTTGTTTTCTTTGGATTCGTATTAATTTTGACCCTTTGATAACTTAAATCTTTTTTAACTTAGGTAGGTAGTAAGATTTTATATTCAAATAGTTTTCAATTTTTTGAATGACAGCTTGGAATTATTTTTTCAGTAGTAGTTTTATATTTAAATAGTACTTTTTTATGTTTTGAAAACTAGCCTAATGTTAAAGTAACAAATGTTTACTTTGAAGTTGTATTTTAAGATTCTCATTAGTTATCATTTTTGGCGAGAAAGATTTATGCTTGTTTTCCTCCTTTTAAAATGAGATGAGATTTCATTGCCACTGTGCTAGTAAACACGTTTAATCGGCAATATTATCTTGCTGTTAACAAAAAATATTGTGTTCAATTGGTCGTTACTTGTCGTTTATTGCAAATTAAATTTTCAACTTTTAATAAAAAGTTACTGTTAGTTGTTAAAAAAAACTTGTAAGTTTTATGACCCATATTAATTTCAACTAGGCAGAGTTGCGATTTTGTTTAAAAAAAATTCTCACCCATATTGTGACGTTATGATAAAGTTAATCATTAGTAAGCCAACCTAATGATTGAAAATAAAATTTTGCGAAATTATCTTCTACCTTGTGTGAATGTCACCGTTAACAAATATACGTTTCTTAGAAATGTTTTATTACATTTTTAATGAAATAATTATTATTTCACATTTCTCTTGGGAATGTATTTATTAATATTAAATGAATATATATATATATATATATATATATATATATATATATATATATATATATATATAGAGTATTTCAAATAAAACGTGCCATATACTTTGTAAAACCAACAAATTGAATTTAAAAAAAAAAACGAGAAAAAAATTTTAGTTCATTAAAATAGAATTTCAGACGTGCAGACGTTCAGACAAACAATTTTCAATCCTTGATTCTCTTGAATAATTCAGTATAATATCTAAAATTTTACACCATGACACGTCACACCACTAAGTGAACTAACATCATACAACTGACTATATGGGTTTTTTTGTGATGCCACAACTTTTTAAACCCGCTCTCCTTACTGTATGTTTTATATTATCACATAGCTCGGTAGTGCGCCGGGACAAGTTTAAGCATAGACTCCGTACTATGGTTGCTATACTACTACTACTAAATTACTATGTCCTGTCGGACGTTGGCTAACATGGCTTTCCATGAATCACGATTATAGGCCATGTGAATTAGTTCAGAAATCGATAAGTCCTGTATGTAGAGGGACTTTATTGACATTTTTCTTTTGCGTCCTCTAGATTTTTTGCCGACGATTTTTCCGGTAAGTACTAAATGTTCTATCGACTGCTGTATAATCACATGACCCAAAAATTGCAATTGCCTTAATCTAATTGTACTTAATAAAAGTCTTTTAACACCAATACTATTTAGTACTGTTTCATTGGAGATATGTTCAGTCCATGATATTTTTTAATTCTACGCCAGATCCACATCTCAAATGCTAGCAACGCTGACTGCATTCGCTGTGATATTGTCCACGATTTGCAGCCGTACATTAACACAGACCATATGTAGCATTTTATCATCCTCCCCTTTGTATTAACACTAATATTGTTGTTCGTAAGTAATGATTTTAAATTACCAAAACTTTGTTTGGCCATAAATATCTTATTTTTAATTTCCCTATCACTTTTCCCATCACTTGTCACTATTTGACCTAAGTATTTTTGTTGGTGAACTTGTTTTATATCATTATTATTTAATTTTAAATTTAGAGTGATGTTGGAGCTTTTGGATACAATCATAGAGACTACTGTCTTTTTAATATTTATTTCAAGGCCATAAAGTTGCACTCGTGTATTAAGTTCGTTTAATAAGCACTGTAGATCTAGTTCATTACTCGCAATTAAGAGAGAGTCATTAGCATAGCGTAAATTGTTTATTACATGCCCATTTATTTGTATACCGTAATTCTCATTTAGACCACGAAAAACCATTTCTGAGTATAAATTAAAAAGATCTGCTGACATTACACATCCTTGTCTTACACCGCGTTCAATATTTATAAACTTCGTTTTATTATTACCATTTACTCGGACAGCTGTTTGTTGACTCCAATAAAGAGATTTTATTAGTCTTAAGTCTTTATCAGCAATATTTAATGTTTCTAACATACATATAAGCTCATTATACTGTACTTTATCAAAAGCTTTAGTAAAATCAATAAAACATAAGAAAATATTTTGATTAACTTCAAGTGATCTTTCTAGAAGCATGTGTAATGTAAACAATGCATTACTAGTTCCATTATTTGTCACAAAACCGAATTGCTGTCCGGAAATTTCAGAAGATATTATTTTTCTACTTCGAGTTATTATAATTTTGATGATGTGATTTATTAAACTAATGGGACGAAAGTCTACACAAGTGGTTGCATTTGTTTTCTTTGGGAGCATAACGCACAGTGACTGATTCATATTCTCTGGTATGTAACCTGTTTCATATATCGTATTCACAAACGTTGTGATAACGTCAATACCAAAGTCTTTCAGATTTTTTATCATTTCCAAAGAGATATTATCAGGACCTTAACTTTTCCCGGTTTTCAATGAATTGATGGCAAATTCTACTTCGGATTTCTTAATTGATTCTCCAGTAAGTGAGACGTTCTTTTGTATGAAGTTGTTTCTGTTATTATCTTGAA
Source organism: Nineta flava (assembly GCA_963920215.1). Taxonomy (NCBI): domain Eukaryota; kingdom Metazoa; phylum Arthropoda; class Insecta; order Neuroptera; family Chrysopidae; genus Nineta; species Nineta flava. Next base: position 68,898,673 of record OY986042.1, read on the forward strand.
AATTCTCTTTGAAGTATTGTTCCCACAGATACATTTTTTCTTGTTCCTCGAAAGCTTTCTTGTGATTATCTGTGATATAACCCATATTGCCTATTTTATTTTTATAACATATTTCAGATACTTTTTTGTACATTAATTCCGAATTTTTAAGTTGTTCTATTTCTATGTTTGTTCATCCAGTTTTCTTTTGCTTCTATACATTTTTTCTTGATAATACGGTTAATTTGTTTGTATTTTTGTTCGTCGGTGTTTTTAATTTTCCGTCTGTCATTTATAAGCAACAAAATTTCTTCAGTCATCCATTTTTGGTTTTTCTGGTCTCTTTCTGAGATTGGTATTTTTTGGATAGCATTATAAAGTATGTTTTGAAAGTGGATCCAATAGCTGTCAATATCTTCTTTTTTTATAAGAATTGGAATTTTAAAATTATTAGTGACTTCATTGTAAAATAATTCTTTAATTGTATCATTTTTTAATTCATTTCTGATATTCACTTTAATTTTATTTCCTTGTTTATGTAAATTTTTAAGATTCATTTTTAATTTGGCTACGATTGGCACATGATAACTAAAACAATCAGCTCCTGGATACGCATTAACATCGTGAATCATATTTTTAAATCTATTATTGATTATGACGTAATCTATTTGATTTTTGATGTTATTCGGGCTTTTCCATGTCCACAGTCGCCGGTTATGTTTCTTAAACCAAGTGTTCATTATTGAATATTGATTTACACAACACTACTCTACTAATTTTTCCCCTCTTGAATTTTTCTGTCCCAAACCAAAAGGTCCAGTAACGTAATTAGTTTTTTCCATACCCACTTTCGCATTGAAATCACCCATTATTATAGTTATTTCATTTGTTTTACATTCTTTCATTGTTGTATTTAAATCGCTATAAAATTAATTTCTTAATTTCTTCGTCTGAATGATCACATGTGGGCGCATATACCTGTACTATATTTAAATTCAAGAGGTTTGATTTCATTTTCACCAGCAGGATTCGATTTGAAACTGGGATGTAACCGATTAGATGTTTTCTTTTTTTGGCGTAATTATTATTCCCACTCCATTCTCATGTGTATTTCCACCGGAGTAAACTATTCTAAATCCATCTTTAGATATTTCTTCACTATTGGTCCACCTCATTTCTGCTATACTAAGTATATCTACATCCAATCTTTTCATTTCATTAAGTACATTGTTTAATTTTCCTACTTGATATAGAGTTCGTACATTCCATATACCTATTTTAATTTGATTTTTAAATTTAGCCATGTTTTTCCTGAGCTTAACTTGGCAGTGGCTTGCTATTGCCTTCTGCTTTGTTGAATGTTTGTTTTGACATAGGGTTGCTATACAGGAAAGATTAGACACAGTTTTTGGCCTCTGTATCTCGGGAACTACAAAAGTAAAATATGAAATACCCTGCATCTGAGAAACTTACACAATAAATAATTACCAATCATTTCCTCATTTTTGTTAAATAACTCGCCCTTATATACATTTCACTACTTTTTTAGGCGAAAATTTTTGTTGTTGCTAGGATATTAATACTTTTTGTATGCAAAAAATGCTCTTACATTGTTTTGGTAAAATTAATCCGATCAAAAACATAAATGTAAAAAAGGGCCGTGTTTTCGGGGAGATACTTCATATAATAGTTGCTCCTTAAAAAGTGATTATATCCCAATTAAAGAGCCGAGCTATTAATAAAGTAAATAGTTAAAACTAAAATGTAAGAATATAAGTGCAAAGTAAAATGAAAAAAAAAATTGATTGAAATTTATTTCGTAAGTTTTCTTTAGTATGTTTTTAAAATTTTATAATTTAAAATTTTATAACGCGGCAAGTTATATTTTCTATTGATTTCAAATATTTTAAAACTATTTCAAATACTTTTTTATTTTATAATTAGAATATGTGTTGAATCCAGAAAAATTATTCTCAAGATTTTTCAATCCAACAAAATTAATTATATTAATTTGTCAATTAATTCGATCTAGTTGGAATTAGACAAATATACGAGATTTTGAGAAAAATACATTTATATTTACTCAAAAATTAATTAAAAAATTAATGAAAATTCATAGATCTTACCACAGTTTATCAGCATCTAGATTATTTATGAAGAAAAACCCATCGCAGTCAGCTGAAAAAAGAAAATTAATCGTGAAGTAATGAATGGTGTACAAAATTAAATTAATGCAACAAAATTATATATAAAAGAAGTTTTCAATAATAAAATATAATTTAAATAAAAGGCGTTACGCAGGAGTTGCCTCAATTAAGCGAATTTCCATAGAATACATAAATCACTCTCTAGTCACAATTTAAGTCTGATCAAAATGAAATGGCGTATCTGATATCATTTTAGTATTTTCAAGGCCAATTTTTTTAATAAATGGCATATGTCAAAGGGAAAGGGAAAACACAAAATATAAAATAGCTTTCTTAACATTGGAACAATCGAAAAATGTATAACAAGTAAAATTGTAGAAAATCAAGTTTGCTATAATTGATTACCTTATTTTTTCCAAGCTCTAATGTGTACAGAGATATTTAGCATTTTAACTTTCAATTTTTAATTGTAAATATTTCTGTAAATATTAGTTTAACAGAAATATGATAAAAAACAAAATTACAGTGAAACTAAGTACCTACAACTTAACTTCTGATAAATTATTCGATTTTTCAAATATTAAGGAAGATATGTCAAATTTTGTGTTTTCCCCTTCCTACAAAGCCCCTTTTCCCCTCCTACGATTTTACCCATTAACGAACTTGACCTTTTGAATACCAAAAGCGCCTCAAATACCAAATTCATTCCAATCGAAATAAAACTGTGACCACTAGAGAGTCCACAGATACATAAACTTATATGTACATATATATGTATATGTTCATTTATATATATATATATATATATATACATACGTACAAATTTCTACGATAGTGATTTTTGACGTCAAGTAGGTAGGAGCGATGGACATTTGAAATTTTTTTAATGAAATTCCAACATTGGTACAAAAACAATAGCTGATACACTTTGGAGAAAATTCGCTAAAAGTGGAATAAAAAACGCTAATAGTGAATTAATAACTATAAAAAAAATTTTGAAGTGTATATTTTAAGGTTACACTTAAACAAGGTACACTTATTCTGCACCTACTTCGGAATCAAGTGAAACGGATTTAGAAGAGTTCTATTATAGTTTCCTAGATTAGGCGATAGATGAAGATAATGCTAGATATAAAATGATAATAGGAGATATGAACGCCAAGACAGAAAACAGAAGAAACGAAACAACATTAGGAAAATACACTATAGGAGAAAGAAATGATAGAGGTACCAGAATGACTTAGTTTACTAAAGGAAAACAGTTATATATTATGAACTCTTTCTGGATCAATCCTGGGAGAGAACAGATTTAATATAGAAATACAGAAATAGGTTTAAAATCGGTGTAGAAATTGAAAAAATAGATAAAGATATAGACATAGATATAGATATAGCGACCATACAGCTCGGAAAGCAACAATAAATCTGAAATTAAAAGGAAAAAATGGCACCAAAAGAAAGCAAAAAGAATTACCATGGATCAACTAAAAGCCAACCACTATGAAGAATACCAGTCAAGTAATAGAGCGGTCTAAGGCGTCATGTCTGCGCAGTATGCAGTACTTGGAAACTGGGAGGTCATGGGTTTGAATCCCGACATCGGCAGTTTGTCAATTAAAAAAGGGGCAGTTGATTGACTAAACTGTCGGCGTATGGACAAGAACGAAGTAACCGGCTATGCTTGAGAAGGTTTTCTGCAGTTTCCTTCACGAACTCCAGATGAATATCGGCATAGTTCCTATCATAGTCGGCTGCAGCCGCATATCCTACCAATTCCTAGTCTACTCACAAATTCCTTTCACTCCACTCACATTCTCACATCCTAAAGCATCACAATAGACCTTATGATCGAAGTGTAGCCCGTCCAGGGCAGTCTTTACAATCTACCTCTACTATGAAGAATTACCAAACATCAGATTCTACGACAAAGACTACGAAGAAAGATTAGATGAAAGTGTGGAGGAGTGGTGGAAACTATCATCCATACTACAGAAGAAATAAATAATATTATCCAAAATGAGGAAAAAAAACCAAAATGCCAAATGAAATTAGAAGACTACTAGAGAAAAGAACACGAATTAAAAGAAATAACTTGAGTATAGGAAAATACACCGAAATATCAAAATCTATACGAAAAACATGGAAGGAATGGACACATCAGAGAAAGATACATGAAATACGCGAAATATTAAAGATTGGGGGAAGTATCAGGCAGTACACAAAGAAACAATCAAGATGAACACAATTGATGTCAAAGGATAAGGAATAATAAGAGAAAGATGGTAAATAGAAGAGAAAACATGTTAAAAACATTATCGGAATACTATACTACACTATTTAAAGACGACTTCAAAGATGAAAAATCAAAGCAGGATACCAGTTATACGATTGAAGAACGCGAAGAAGATGTTCCAGAAATAATAGAATCGGAAGCAAGGACAAGCATAAACAAGGTGGAAGAGGGAAAATCAGGAGGCATCGATGGCTTAATAAACGAACAAATCAAAGCTGGAAAACTAACTATGATAAAAGAATTAACTATGATGAAGAAGCTACATGAAATTTCTTTACTAATACTATTATATAAAAAAGGGATACATTCGAGTTAACAAACTATCGGCCACTGAGTCTCCTATGCGTCCATTACAAGATTTATAGTAGAGTATTATCGTAAGAAGAATAGAAAATGAACTCGATAGGGAACAACTGGTTGAACAGGCAGGATTTAGACGCATCTTCTCAACTTGTGATAATATTTTTATATTAAAGCAACTAATAAGAATATCAGGAGATTACAAGTTTTCATTGGTTATGTTATTTGTTGACTCTGAGAAAGCGTTCGACTCCGTCCGAACACAAGCCATCCTAGGAGATGGTAAATAGAAGAAATCCTTTTTAGAAGATATAGTGAAATAATAAAAAACATTTATAAAAAACTAAAATGGTATTAAGAATGGAAGGAAGAGAAGAAAAATTTAAACTAGAAAAAGGATTAAAGCAGGGAGCATAACTTCATCAAAATTTTTCAATGTAGTTCTTGAAAAAATTTTCGACGCTTAGAATGGAAGAGGATGTTGAACTAATAAGTGAAAATACCGCTGAAATCAAAGAAATGCTGAAAGAGTTAGGCTAAGAAGCAGATAAAGTAGGATTGAAAATCAATGCAAACAGATGTAAATTGATGAAAATAAATACAAAATATGCTGACAACGAAAACGTGACCGTTGAAGGTGATAAAATAGAAACTGCAACTAACTTTATATATTTGGGATATAAACTATCAATCGTTGGTCAAGAGGACGAAATTAGAAGGAGAATTGCTCAAGGATGGAAAATTTTCAATAGACACAAACACCTCTTTAAATCAACAATAGACATACAACACAAAGTTAAACTGTGGAACTTGTGTGTTCTACCATCCCTCACATATGCCTCAGAAACTTGGACCAAAAAAAATAGTCAGTAAGATGAGAACTACTGTAAAAAGCATAGAAAGGGCAATGATAGCCATAACAAGAAGAGATGGGAAAAGGAAAAAATGGATAAGTCTTACCACAGGAATAAAGGATATTGGACACATAATTACAACCAAAGTTGATCGCTAGAAAAAGAAATTAATGAAATGGTGCCGTATAGAATATACAAGAAAGAGAGGACCGAAAACCAAATATGATGAGAAAATGCAAAAATAAGTGGAGAAGTAACTTGGAAAAGAGTACCATGGGAAAGAAAAGAATGGAGTAGAATAGGAAAAATATATGTAGATGTTTGGATGTAAGAATCCTAAAGCAGTTTTTTTTCTATACGAAATTATTTATGTATTTTAAGTTTTTATACATCGTTTTTCATACAGATTTGACTCATTTTATTTTTAGCGAATTTCCTCCAAAGGAAATGCAGCTCTTGTTTTTGCACCAATGTTGGAATGTCGTAAAAATTTCTTCAAATGTCCATCGATCCTACTTATTAGATGTTAAAAATCACTATCGTTAAAATTTGTATATATGTATACCATATATATATATGGTATATATAGATGGTATGGCTGAATATATAAATATATTTATATATATATATATATATATATATATATATATATATATATATATATATATATATATATATATATATATAACTATGTATATATATAAATAAAAAAATATATATATATATATATATATATATATATATATATTTATTTATATACCTATATATATATATATATATATATATATGTGTATATATATTATTTTTGTTATATTTCTCTTATTGTTGATTTTAAGATCATTTTTACTGCTTTTTAACCCGAATTCAAAAAGGAGAATGGTTCTCAATTCGTCTGTATTTTTTTTTTTTTTGCTTTTTTTTATGTGTGTCATCCCAGAACTCCGTCATTTATGAACCGATTTTGATTTTTAGGAATATATATATATATATATATATATATATTGCCAAAAGTTTGAAGTAGATTATATTCCAAATAGTTTCGAAATTGGATACACTGGGATTTCTCCAAGTTTACCATTAAACTGTTACTTGTACACCAATCCATCAAAGTGTTTAGCAAACTGACAATATCGGTGTTGATAGTTGAAATGTCTTTGAAGGATTTATAATTACCGACGTTTCATCCGTCTAACGAACAGTTTTATATGGAATACTCGCAGGTAGGTCATTAATCATTATTAAAAATAAGAAAGGACCAAGAATTGGCCTTGAAGGACTTCTCTCAGTATAGAGAGCCAATCGGAAAAAGATTCAATCCACCTCAGTACAGTTCCTCCTAACCCATAATGCTCAAGCTTGTGTAACAGCAATGCATGGTTTACACAATCAAACGCTTTGGAAAGTTCGGAAAACACTCCAATACACGAATTTTTGCTATTAACTTCATTTATTTCACGAAGTGTTTCGAATATAGCCGAGTTTATAGATTTGTGATTTACAAATTCAAATTGAAACTCAGCTATAACGTTTGTTAATGTACAAAATTTGCTAGTTTGCTTGTAAATTAGCTTTTCTATCACTTTCGAAATATTGGACGTGAGTGATATTGGCCGATAATTTCCAATTTCTGTTTTATCTCCCTTTTTAAATATTGGTTTGACGATAACCTTTTTCAGTTTTTCCGGGAAGATATCAGTCTGAAATGACAGTTTGGTAACATGAGCCAAAGGAACCGCTGGAACTGAACTGAACCTCTTCAGTATTTCAACCTTTATACCATCGTAACGAACAGAATTTGTATTTTTCAAACTATAGATGGTAGTTATCACATCTGAAAGATTTACTGGAGCTAGAAACATGTACCAATTATTTTTCGAAGTTTGAATGTTAAATGTCAGAGGGTCAGGTGACTGTAGTTCCTGTCCTACGCTATTAAAATGCTTATTAAAGCATTGGGCAATAGTATGCTTATCTTTACAAGATTAACCATCAAGTTTTAAAGTAAAATCAGCTTTGTTTAAACAATCAAAATTGGATTTAATCAATGACCAACCTTCTTTTATTGGCATGACTATTTTTTTTGCTCTAGGCCAGCCAGGCTACCCACTATAACCCACCGCCCTTTTGGGGCTTCGAGAACTAGCTCATTAACCCCCGCAGGTTATAACATATCATTAACAAAACTTCACAATATCAAAGAATATCACATCACTATCTAATCAAATGAATTGACTAGGTAGGAATAAAAGAACAAAAAATAAAGTACATTAATAAATAAATTTAAAAAAAAATTAACAACAACAACAACAACAACAAATAACAACGTTGCAGTGAAGGTGTAAAAGGCCTTAACTGCAACAAATAAAAATACTTAACAAACTAGATAACAATAAATAAATAAAAGTTTAAAACTTAAAAACTAGATAACAATAAAAAGTTTTAAAAACAAAAAAATATAACAACGTTTAATAGTTACAACGTGTACTATTACAATAAAAACAATAAATCATAAAACTATGCGTAATAAAATGTGATATTGTGGGTGTAAAGGGCCCACAAAATCACAGATAAAATCAACAAATAATATAGAAACACAAAACATTGAAAAAAGAAGATAAAATCGTACGAGGCTGTACGTAAAAAATATACAAAAAAGACGACTTTTTAAAATATGAGATGTTTGCCCTAGAGTCTCCGTAGAAGGTGTCTACGGAGTCTAGAGTCTTTGCCGTAACGGTTCAAAGACTACACATTTCTCAACAATATGCCTCATTGTTTGCACTGTCCTGCAAACAGTGCACCTTGGCTGATCCTCACCGCAGAGAAGATATGCATGCGAGATTTGAGTGTGGCCTATTCGCAAACGTGTAAGGGCCACACTCTCTCTACGGCTCAGATTTACAGGTGCCGGCATCTTATTGATGCTTGGCTTGACCTGTTAGAGCTTTTCCGTGAGGTTGTTCCGCTCACGCTGCCATTTTTCATGAATTTTGAAACGTATGCACACTTTCAAGTCCTCTGGGCGTATGGGAATTAGATCCAGGTGGTGTGAATTAGCCGCGACCCGCGCAGCTTCACCAGCCACCTCATTCCTATGAACACCCACGTGCCCAGGCGTCCATACAAAAACGTTGGACATGTTCTGGAGCACGTGGAGTATCGCTTGGATGTTTTGCACCAGAGGGTCCCTTGAAAGCGTACACGTTAGCGCTTGCAGCGAGCTCAACGATTCGGAACAAATGAAGAATGTATTGCGAAGGTTTGAAAACTCTACACAATATAGCAGAGCTAGCAAAATTGCATACAATTCAGCAGTATACATGGATGCCAGTGGGGAGAGCGACCAAGTGTGTGAGCTATTGCCAGTGGCAAAAGCGCTCCCCACACCAGAAATGGTTTTTGATCCATCCGTATACACGCACAGAGAGTCATTGTTTTCGCTAAAAAGCTGTTGGAAGCAGGTCCGATAGAATTGGGATCTGGTCACTTCTATACGGAGACCAGTCACGTCAAAGCTGCACCTTACCTTTGGGATCAGCCAAGGAGTTACTTTATGAAAACTATAGGGAAGTACCTGAGCGAATTCGAAATTAAGACACTCTAAAAGCTCCTGCGTTCGAACGGCCAAAGATCTGGTGACCGTGGCACGTCTCTCATAGAGTCTCCTCAGAAATCTGGTTTTTCTGAAGAGAGCCGGGAAGTTGACATGATTGGGCTTAGCCCATTCCCCCGCGGCATAATTGAGGAGCAGGCGCTCGCACCTCGACCTCAATGGGGGAAATCCTGACTCTACACTTAGACTCATAAAGGTACTCGTTCGAAAGGCTCCTGTAGCAAGTCTAATGCCTACGTGGTGAATAGGATCTTTGATTTTTAGCGCTGACATCCGAGCGGAAGAGAATACTACAGAGCCATAATCCATCCTGAGCAGAACCATCTCCCGGTCCGCATCAGGCGATGTACCAGCCAATCCCTTAAGCACATTAATTGTTTTGCGAGAACTCGCTGCCAGGGATTGGAGGTATGTTCTTCACGTTTATTTCTTGTCAAGGACAAGAAATAAACCTAATTGAGTCGGCACATCCAAGGCGTGATCCTTTTAAGTAAAGGATCGAACAGGATGTGCCTTGCGTTTTCTGCAGAAATGGACCACTTTAGTTTTAAGTGTGGAGAACCGAAAACCAACACTTTCTACAGAATGCACCACCTCGTTGATGCCCTGCTGGAGTCTCGTTTCAATTGCTTCATAGAAAATTGCAAGGTCATCAACATACAGACGTAGACGAATCGGGGCTGAAGCTGCGATGTGATTGACCGCTATAGCAAAAAGGGTGACACTAAGCGTCGAGCCTTGGAGAACACCATTCTTCTGGTTGCGGTCACACATAAAACTTTGAATGAACTGAGGTAGAGATCCTCTTAAACCCCATCATGCAGCTTCCTGAGAATGCCATACCTCCAAGTCATATCAAATGCTTTATCCAGGTCAAAGAACACTCCCACAAAGTGATAGCCCCGGAGAAACTTGTCGTGAATGGCATTCTCAAGGCGAACAAGTTGATCCGTCGTCAAATGGTATTGGCGGAAAGCTGTCTGATATTTACTTATCAGATGATTAGTTTCCAGCCACCAGACGAGACGTCTGTTCACCATTTTTTCCAATATATTGCTGAAGCAGCAAGTCAAAGATATTGGACGGTAACTTGATGGTTGCGATGAATCTTTACCCTCTTTAAGCAGCGGGATAATAATGGCTTCCCGCCATTGCTGAGGGTAAACGCTCTGCCGAAAAATATTGTTGTATAGATCTAGTAATCTGCACTTATCAGGATAAGGTAGATTCTGGATCATGGCATAATGTATTGTATCGGGGCCAGGTGTTGTATCTGTTGACTCCTTTAGCGCCTCCCGTAGTTCTTGCATTGTAAAATCGTTGTTATACTGGAGGGATTCATCTGAGAAAAAATCAAGATCATTATGTTTTTCGTGATGCATCTTGATCCGCAGGAAATCCGGGTCATAATTTTGGGAGCTGCAGACGGGCTTGAAATGCTCCGCTAAACACTCTGCGATATGACTCGGCACGCTGCGATATGACGGCCATCCAAATTGAGGAGGGCAGGCATCGTTGATGAGGAAAATTTCCCCGACATTGCCTTCTCTCTCCTCCATACCTCCGAAGATGGTGTGTAGGTATTGATGCCGAAACATATTGCTCCCAAGTTAGCCTTTTCAGATCTCTTATAGTTCTGATTGCTATAGATCTTCTTCTTTTAATGGCTATCAAATTTTTCTGCGTGGGACGTCTTTTCAATTTGTTAAACTTTTCATAGGTGGAATGCTGGAAGACTTACTTATAGCGTGTGTAGCTGCTTCAATGATTTTGGAGGTTATTTTGCACACATCCTCTTCTACGTCTCCCCCCAACATGGGAACTTGAAAACTTTCCATGAAAGTGTCCAAGTTGGCTCGACGAAGACGCCATCTCGGCCAGGTAGGATGTGGAGACATCGGTAAGTTATGAGAAATTTTGATGGGTAGATGGTCACTCCCACAAGGATCAGGGAGTACCATACATTCCAGTCGATGAGCCAGAGCTGATGAGCCTACTGTCACATCAATTGCTGACATCTCACCAGTTCTGTACTTTAATCGTGTTTTCTCACCAGTATTTTAAAGAAACGTGTTTGACTCATCCAAAAAGCTTTCGATGAGTCTCCAACGTGCGTCTCTATGCTCACAGCCCCACAATTGACTGTGAACATTAAAATCACCTAGTATCAGAAATGGTTATGGAAATTGCAAGGCTAAACGTACCAGATCTTCAATACTCCAATCGAAGTCCGGCAGATAGATTTTGCATACTGTGAGATCGAGCGATCCATATATTCTAACAGCTATAGCTTGTAGGGGGAAGTCAAGGCGAAGGGCCTGGTAAGACAGGCCTTGCCTTGTTAATATTGTGACACCTCCCCTTGCTCGAACATCTGGCAGAACATCTCTCCGGCAGATGGTATAGCCGTTCAGGGTATATGTCTCCGCCGGTGTAAGATGTGTTTTTTGTAAACATACACACATAGGTGTATGCTCTGCCAGAAGCATGTTTAGGTCACAGTAGCGTTGTTTAATACCACTACAATTCCACTGTAATATATTTACCATTTCTATTGGCTAGGATGGGTTTCTCCAAGAAGTTGCGGGGTCACTTTCTGGGTTTCTCCTTCGGCCAGCCTCTCCTATCTCTTCTGGCCGTCTCCTTGTCGGAGAAAGTGACGGAATCCAAATCCGTCTCTGACGTCACCATGTAGGAGACGACGATCCTTTTTTCACGATCCGAGAGGCTACTCAACTGCATCTTGTGCGCTGGGCTGGCTCCCGGTGATATTGAAGCCGAAGGCCTGGACCTCTCCGGCTTCGGTGAGCTCAGCTCCGCCTGCAGAGCTGGCTCACCCCGTGATGTATATGGAGGTGGAGTCTTTTCGCGGTCCACCTCCATCCTTTTTTCTTCAGAGGTGGGCTTATTGGTTGCCCCCTCCGAAACTCTCACAGCAGTCTTTAGGGTCTCAAGCTTCCGTTTAATTGTAGTTTCGGAAGGGGCCTGGATTTTCCCTCCTGCATCGTTTTGATGACTTTAGCTGGCCTTGCTGACGCCTGGGCTTCATTTTTTTTATTAAGAAAATCGCTGATGATTTTCATCATCAGCGGAGCGAGCTCTTTAGCCAAAGTGGAAGAGTCAGCTGAATGGGATGGATTAGCTGTGACGCGAGCATAGGAGACGGCAGGCTGTCCGAGCCCATCACCCTCCTGCGCGCTCAGGATATGTGAGCTTATCCAGAACTCTAACTTTCTGGATAGCCATTACCTTTTTGTGTTTGGGGCAGTTCTTCGACTATGCTTAGTGACTACCCCCACAGTTCACGCATGTTATAGGCTCATTGCACGGTCTTCCTTCGTGCAATGGCTCCCCGCAGACATAAATTTGAGGCCTTTTACATCTACCTGCCGTGTGTCCGTATCTTTGACATCGTACATCGCATCGGTGCTGGAATGTACGGAGGCACGGGGATTTTATGTGAATGCCAGCGTCAATGGTTGCTGGCCTCTATTACCCCTTGGTCAGACAGATTTTCGACTATGTCTTCGATGGAGCAAATCATGAAGTCTCTGCAAAAGATCACCCCCTGCGAACAATTTAAAGTTCCATGGGGCAACACTTCCACCTCTAGATCGCCTAGCATCTTCAGACATAAAAGTTTTCTTTTGTAGATTTGTTGTCGAAAGTCTCGAGCAACAACCCGTTGTTTACTTTTTTTAACGTCTTTATGACGTCCTACAGCCTCGTACAAATTTATTTCGCTATTAAAAAGGGCTCACCGACTTAACTCACCCTTTTTCTTAATCAGAAAATATTTTAAAAAAACTTGCTTTTGGGAACCTAGAAACGACGCCAGGTTCCTACGAAATTTCCTTTGATCTTTAGGGGGGTTTGGTTCTCCCGACGTTTCGGTGATAACCGGGACGCCGCATGGACCTCCTTTTACGGAAGGTGGCATTTCCGTTTGGTTTTGGGTTTTTCCTTTATCCATAAAGTAATTTAAAACCAGCCATCGTGTGCAAAATGGCGGGCTGGAATAGCCGGGAACGGGTATACCCTCGGACTTTAAAAGCCGTACCCCAGTACTCTGGGGCCCAACCTCCACTTTTCCAGCCCCGGAATACGCGGATATTCCAATCCCTGCATCCATTGCACACTATCCTATCAAGGACCGACGTGGCTGGTGGTTAAGCCTCGCACACTTTGCCTCGGCAGAGCAAGCTCACATCAGATCCCAGAGAAACTTAGGCCCCACCCTCAGCTCCCCTCAAAAACTCCCAACAGGGATGCACGGGACCGCCAGTTAGACAATGTCGGCCGGATGACGTGGCCGACAAGTAATGTAGAGACAGTTCACGAACACCACACACCGAAACCAACGATGACAATGGTAACAGCGTGCGACATCCGCTCACTGATACCAACGTTGAGAAGTTTGGCTCCGTTAACTTCCCCTCCTGCAGGCTAGGTACTAGGCCCTCCCATCACGACAAGATTAACCCACGGGAGGGGGTATGACTATTTACTTCCATTTTTGAGGCATTTATCTCTCTACGTAACACATGAGAATACCGTTTGTACATATTTTTTAACTCCACCGAGCCTGGACTAAAATTTATATATATATATATATATATATATATATTGTCGCGGTATCCTGGCTCTCTTTATCCTCAAAGGAGCGCTGCCGAACCTGCAATGATTCTGATACTCGACAAAAACAAAAAAAAATATATTAGTAAAAGATATTACTATTATTAAATATTTTGTAATTGAAATAACACGCACGTTTTTGTTTAAAGAAAAGAAGAAAAAAAAATTACATTAAACACAAGTTTTTACGAAACAAAAAAAAAAACCTGATTTTATTGCTTAAAAAAAATGATTATCCAATTTCTTTTTCAACAATTATTTAAATTTTTTTCACACAATGTCAAACTTTGAATTACTTGATCAAATTACTTGTACAAATTCCAACTTTAACTTGATCTGGATTGAACAACAATTATATCCTTTGAACTAATCAGACAATACTTGATTTCAACTTTGATACTAACAGACAATAGTCGATATTAAACTGACTTGAATCGACACTGGTCACCGGTTTATATACCCGCCATGGGTCGTTCTAGAATATGATTGTTTTTTTGAATAAATATGTTTTTTGACAACATATTTTCGCATGGAGGCTTCTAGAATAATTTAGTATATCAATAGCCATGGACGTAGTCGGAGTGTTCAGATTATTTATAAAATTAATTAAAAATTATACCTCTTCTTGGGTTTGACCCATTGTCACACCCCGCTTGGTTGATATTTAACTACCGACTTAATGAACACGGCCAATGTGAATTCAAAATCTATACACAAATTTTATGATACATTCATTATTGTAAGCGATATATATATATATATTGTTGTAATGAAAATTATTGAGAATAATTTTTTTGATCCAACACACATTTTAATTATGAAATAGAAAAATATTAACTAAAATATTACGGAAAATATTTAAGATAACAATATTTTTCTCCTTGAAAAAAAGGAGTTTTTTTTTTTTTTGAAAGAAATACAAAAAGAAAAAATATAGCTCGATTTATTTTTTTTCTTAAACTAAGTTTTTTTTAGTCGAAAAATGATACTAAGATTAATAGATGCTTTTGATTTTGAAGTTTTTCTATTTTTAAAAAAATCAAAAATTGTAAAAAAAATTATTACATATTATTTAATTTTAATCAAAAGTCATACAAATTGAATTTTTTTAATAAATAACATAAATATATCACAAATAAACAATTTTGTAAAAACAAGATAGTTTTTGTAAAACAAGTAAACAGAAGTAAGCTAGCTTACAATAATGAATGTATCATAAAATTTGTGTATAGATTTTGAATTCACATTGGCCGTGTTCATTAAGTCGGTAGTTAAATATCAACCAAGCGGGGTGTGACAATGGGTCAAACCCAAGAAGAGGTATAATTTTTAATTAATTTTATAAATAATCTGAACACTCCGACTACGTCCATGGCTATTGATATACTAAATTATTCTAGAAGCCTCCATGCGAAAATATGTTGTCAAAAAACATATTTATTCAAAAAAACAATCATATTCTAGAACGACCCATGGCGGGTATATAAACCGGTGACCAGTGTCGATTATATATATATATATATATATATATATATATATATATATATGTGCCTGTGAACTCTCTAGCGGTCACAGTTTTATTCCGATTGGAATGAAATTTGATATTTGAGGTGCATTTGGTATTCTCAAGGTCAAGTTCGTTAATGGGTAAAAACGGACAAGGGGAAAGGGGGTTTAGAGGGATAGGGAAACATAAAATTTGGTATATCTCCCTTAATATTTTAAAAATCGAAAAATTTATCAGGAGTTAAGTTGTAAGTACTAAGTTTTACTGTAATTTTGTTTCTTATCATTTTTCTGTTACACTAATATTTACAGAAATGAAAGATTGAAAGTTAAAATTCTAAATATCTGTGTTCACAATAGAGTTTGAGAAAATTGATCAGGTAATGAATTGTAGCAAACTTAATTTTGTACAACTTTACTCCTTATACATTTGTTGATGTTCCTAATATTAAAAGAGATATTTTATCTTTAGTGTTTGTTTGACACGCATACATGAAATATATTTTATTGTAAAAAACTTTTATAAAAAAATTCAACCGACTTCAAAAAACACAAAAAGTCACTATATTAAAAAGCTAAAAAAAAAATGTACAGATATAATCCCAAAGAAAATTCGTGCCCAAACCTATTATGTATAATTTAGTATATGTAAATATACAAGGTATATTAAGTTTAATCACGACTGTAACGCTTAAAAATATTGATCATAGGCATGAATGTTTGGTATATGTGTATAAAGTTTGGCCATTTCCGCATGTCCTTCTATCTGTCTGTGGGCACGATAACAACTGAAGAACGAAAAGAGATAACGAACTTAAATGTGTTCTAGAGCAAAAAAGTAAGGTCAAGTTCGTTAGTGGGCAAAAGCTGAGTATATTTAGGCAAAACTGCTTATCCTTGAAACCACTGGAACGAGTTTCCCTACGCTATATATACATCTTTGAAACCCTAAGAGATAGAAAAAAATTTGTTAACAAAAAATCTTCTTTTTAAAATAAACAAGTGTTGTTTGAAAAAGATTTTCATAAACTCAATATTTTTTTCATAATTTGTGATTATATGTTCCTCGGGAAGCGAATTGTTGACATTTCGAATACGCAGAATTATTAACAATTTAATCATTGATATACAATTCAGTATAGACTGAGTATTCAAACATTTATGTCAGTTAGTTGTTTCATTACTTAACAGTCGAACATAGAATCTCCTCCTTCTTTTGTCTGGAGTTGGTTAAATTTGTTTGATTTTGTCATCTCTATAAGATATCTATAAAATTATTTTATTAAAATTTTGTTTTAATTTTGAAATATCATATTTGATTGTCGTTTCCATAGTAACTATAAACTATAATCGTTATATATCGTTCTATTCTGGCTATTAATAAATTTAATTTTTTGCAAAAATACAGATATACATATCAGTCATATCAGATATTATATTTCATTTTGATCACACTAAAATTATGACCGCAAGAGAGTGATTTATGTATTCTAAGCAAATTCGCAGATTGTTGACGCAGTTCCTGGGTCAACTGTGTTGACGAAGCTTCTGCGCAGTTGACGCAGCTCCTGCGTAACAATTTTTATTTATTTATTTATATTTTTTAAATTGTTATATTTCTTTAATTATTATGTTTTATTTTTATATCCATACCTCAGCCTATTATATTGCTGAATTGAAAATATTATTGGGATATAAGTAGATACTAAGAATAACTAAACATTATATTATCGAATGATAATTAGTGGGAATTCTAGGTTTTGAAATAAAATTCAAATTCGCCCCCTTTACCTAGATCAGTTTTTTTGTATTATAAATACGTATTTCGACTACAAAGTAGTCATCATCAGTATAAATTAGCTAGTCGTAATTTACTCTTTGACAATTAGAAATAGATTGAAAGTCGAGATCAATAGACAAAAATAAATAGAAAATTTACTAAATTAAAAAATAATAAAGTTTAAACTATATTGAAATTACTCGTTCTAAATTTCCTTCATTCACATTTATTCCTGTTAACTTTACTTTTATTAAAATTACTCTTATATTGTCTTAGGATATGTTACTCGTCGCTAACTTGGTGACAGTTTCACAATCTTTCTTGATTTTACCTCTGCTTATATACGTTTGCCCGACCTTTGATACTATTTTAAGATCGCACCTGATTGGTGCTGAGTTATGCGTTGCGCAGTAACAGGTTTTTATATTTTGACATCTTTAGAGACAGACGGACATATTGTGAATTAATTTTACCGCAAGATTTTGATTAAATCTGAATTTGGAACCGGTCCATTGTCTAGATTCATAGTATTTCTTTTGAATTTCTGAATGTATATGCTTTCGTATGCATTTAGCTCTGAGGGATTTTGTACTGCCTTAACAAGTTGGATTTGTCGATTTTATGGTCATTCTCTATAATATTTGCAGCTACACAGCAATATGTTTTTTTAAGCGGGTTCCAATTTTTCTACGGCTTTGGCCAATGTATGTTTGTGAACACGGAGGACACTCTATGCTATACATACCCGATTTTTGTTCCTCTTCTATTTTCTCTTTTGGGTTCCCGAGGATCTGTTTAATTTTACGTTTGCTCATGAGTGCTATTTTTATATTATGATCCTCCATTTTTTTTAAATTTTGTTCGTACAAGGTGGGAAATACATTAGCTTGCACCATCTCTTTTGTTTGATGTTGGCCCGTTCTGGTGTTAGTGTCGTTGTGTTTCTTTTTAAAATTTTAAATTTAATTTTACGGATCATGTTTTTTATTAATTTTGGATTATAGCCGTTAAATATTGCAATTTGTTTGTGGGCCTGTTGGCAAAATGTTGGGCCTCTTTAAAATAATTTTTTCTCGACATTAGTACTTTCAGTAGTCTATTTATTAGAAAGTTAAATATGGCCACTTTGTGTTTAGGTGGACTATTTGAATCTGAAGTGATGTATCTTTTGTGTGGGTCGGTTTTCTGTAGATGTCAAAATCTAATTTATCTCTGCCCTTGTTCCAGCTGATTTTTAAATCTAAGGAGGGGATCGAGCCTTCCTTCTCGACTTCTGTTGTGAACTCTATAGATGGGTACATTTTGTTGAGCTTTTCTAGAAAAGTTTTTGGATTTTCTTTAACCGTATCAAAAATCGTAAAAATGTCATCAACATATCGGTATCATACCGTTGGAAAATATTGGAAGCTGTTCTTGGCTTTTTCTTCTAAGTCGTTCATAAAGAGATTGCTTAGGAAAGGTGATAATGGATTACCATGCTTGTTCCGAATGTTTGTCTGTAGAATTATTCTTTAAATCTTAAGACATTGTGTTTCATGCGAAGACGTGTTAGTTTTAGTAGTTCCGTTATTTCGTCTTTAGGCATATCCTGAATATTTAGCCATTTTTCCAATATATTTATGGTTTCTGGGATTGGTACCCTGGGGTAGAAAGCTTTAACGTTGAATGACATTAGTTTCTGATTGAGCATGAATTTGTTTGGTTAAAAGCCTGGAATTTTGCAACTAACCATTTTGCTATCTTGTATGTTGGAGAATTGATTCCCGAGACTATTGATCTCAATGATTCGTCGTTTTTATGAATTTTTTGAAGGCAATATAATCTTGGTGTTACCGAGTTTGAACATTGTAGTTGGTATTTTATTTGTTTATTTATGACTTTTCGACATTCGTCTAAAGTATCTTTAACTTCTTTTATGAATGCCGATAATAGGTTGGCCCTTTGAGTTCTGTATGGGCCTTCGTCTAGCGTTTTGTGAACTTTTTATGAATAATCGTCATTTAAGTAAATGACGGTACTATTACAATTTTTAGGTCATTATACTTGAGACAACTGGAACGTCTACTAATTAGATCAACAGCCTCTTGAATAAATCAATTATTGTATTAAAAACATGAAAACATCTATTTGCTAGTTACACTGAAATACCGTCAGATTGCAATTGCTTATAACTTCGAGACTAATAATGCGTTTACGTGCCGGACTTTATTTGCATTACTTATGACGTTATCGTATCAGTTTAGGCGCATGCAAGTGAATGGTTTCGAATTAGCTTTGTTTAAAGTTATAAATTGGTGTAGCGTGGAAACTCGTTTAGCTAGGACATTTATTCGGATATCCTTGTAATGAGCTTGCGGAGCTCTGTGAAGAGGAGGCTAAGTGAGACATAAAAAACAGAATATAAGCGAAAATCGGTATACAATTATAAATTATTAAATAATTGAAGATTTCAGCTCATATGACTAGTAAATATGCTCGGAATTATAGAAAACACATATCAGAGGAAAGCTCGCTTCAGAAGGAATCGATAAACATTTCTACGGATCATGCGCAGGACTTTTTCACCAAAAATCTACGGTGCGGAACTTCGTCAGTTCCAAATTTCTTTTCAAATGTAATATAGTGAATAAACCGTCCTGAAAATGGGAATAAAACGCAATAAAATAGCGACAAAATAAAACTCTTTTTAAGCTCTTAACGTGTGAACTGATCGTTTGAAAATAGATAATACATGACTTTCAATATTATTTTAACTCGGGGGTGAAGTAATTCTACTATTAATGCAAAGACCCTTTTATTATTAGAAATATTTGTTTACACATTTACCTATGTTACTAAAATAGTGTGGGTGTTTATATGAAATCAGCTTTTCAATCTAAAAAAATTAACAAAGCTTAGTGACTCACTCATAATTGGGATGATTGTAATCTGGGCATCTATTTTATTACCTTTTCTGAGACAAGTAAGTATTTATCGGTTGGCTTATGAATAAAATGAAATAAATAGTATTTATAAAGTTTTCTGTATATCTCCAAAAAAGAATAATCCCTAGGAAGGGACTATGGTTTTGGTAAGGGACTTTGGTTTTGGTACTTTTGATTGTGAGATGAGGGAGTCTGATCTGAAAATCTGATTTTGATGAGATTTGTTTTTCTAAAATATCTAACATCCTATCCTTTTGTAATTGTAAGAAAAATATTTTATAATTTATGGCTTTTTAAATATTTTATATTGAATAGGTCATTACTTGACAAAAATCAATTATAATTATTAAATAAAACAAATATTTAAGATGTTTGTAACAATAATTTTATTTTGACTACACTAGTGTCGAAACACAGTTTCTTCATCAGAAGGGATATTTGCTTTATTTAATAAATAAATATTTTATGCTTGAGAGCCCATTGTGCTCCCCCTGCTACTTCAGTCTGACGAGACTCGCCTCTCCCTTATGCTGGCAATAGCCTGAAGCTTGCTTATCAGGTCCTCCCGAAGGATCATATATTCGGGGTGAGATGCACCGAATATTATGTATCTGCTGTAACCCATAGGTTTGCAGTCAAAGATTATATGGCTGGATGTTTCTTCTCCTCGCCACACAATCTGCACATAATTCACCCGTTATGAAGTCCCATTGTGTGCAGATACTTCCGAAGGGGATAATGCCCGGTAATGAATCCGGTAACCCTCCGCAGTTGCATCCTGTTCAGCCTCAGTGCATCGAGAGATAGCCTCCTTAGCATGCTTAAAAAATGCATGAAAATTATAAAAAATTGATATTCTACAAACTGTATACAGATTTGAGATTTGAGATCCAGAACCACATGATTCTGGATCTGGTTCGATTAATGCCATTTTGTTATGCATTTGTATATATCTTTCCCTTCGTTTTTTCTCTCTTGCTTGATCTAGTTTGGAATGCTACAAATTATCAAACTCAACTCTAGTTCAGGGTGGTGATTTTTCCATTCCTCCATTTTTTCGAAAATTTTACGAATTATTCTCGAACAAAGCGTAAAAATTGTGGACCACTTTTCAATGAGGCTGAGCAACCACATGTTTTTTTTTACAATCAGGTAATTGAGTGCCCGAAGTAATCGAGATGCACCCGAATGAAATTATAAACAAACATCATATTATTATAAATACTCATATAGGTACAATGCTTTTATAAATATTCCTATAATTATTCCAACCTTTACTAAATATAGCTTTTATTTGTTTCAGGTGAGAACAAATTTGAGAAAGTTAATTTAATATATATATATACATATACTTCTGGTAAGAAACTAATTCCTTTAATAGCTTGTGAAAGCCTTATATTATTATTTAGTTTTATAAGGGAGTCAGAGCATGATTTATGTGTAGCATGACCATCGATAATAAAATATTACGAATGTTTGCTTTAACCATATTATTTTGTATCAGAATATTGATAAAGTGCCTGGCAAAAGCAATAAAAAAAATTCAACAACGATTTTTCAGCAATGTTATGTGGTTGTGCCAATCATCTGGCTTGTAATGATCATATTACTCCAATCATAAATCCATTCTTACATGAAAAAAGTGTTGATGAGTAACCAAACAATAATTTTTTTATGTAAATTTTTAGTGACAACAATAAAAATTAAGTTCAAAAACTAAAACCCGGCTACTGAAAAATCGCGCTCTAAAAATATGAAACAAGAAAATATTCTCATCTGAAATTGTTTTGTACAAACTATTCAATATTTATCGTCTATTTAATAAACAACTGACACGTTATATATTTAATGTTTTTAATCCATGTTCATAGTGATGTTCAGCCGTGGTAATATGCCACCTACCGTAATAAAGCAATTCATTCTAACCGTAGTAAGCGATCATAAGCCTTAGGGCAAAGTGGCATATGACCACGGCTATCTTCTGAACATCACTATGAATATGTATTAAATACAATAAAATATATTTTGTCTAAGTTGTTTATTTAATAGACGACAACTATTGAATAGTTTCCACATAACAATTTCAGATGAGAATATTTTCTTGTTTCATATATTTTAGAGATCGATTTTTCAATAGACCAGTTACGGTTTTTGAACTTCATTTTTATTTAAATTATTTTTGGGTTAGAATTTTTTGAAATGTTCTAATTAAGCCCTTCTATTAGATACACAACACGGGATCATTAAAAAAATTGTTTTTTTAGTTCACGACTTTATATCCTCTAGAGGGCATATTCAGTTTAATGTTACGTCGCATAGCCTATAACCAGCAAACGATCAAAACGCTTCCAACGATACCTCATTTGTTATGAGGGACCAGATGAACACATATACATACACTCCCGATTTTTTCACCGCCACATCGGTCAATAACTTAGATCTAGATATTCACAAAAATAAATTCGGTCCATATTCAC
Source organism: Nineta flava (assembly GCA_963920215.1). Lineage (NCBI taxonomy): Eukaryota > Metazoa > Arthropoda > Insecta > Neuroptera > Chrysopidae > Nineta > Nineta flava. Next base: position 68,921,181 of record OY986042.1, read on the forward strand.
ATTCTATGTGCAATGGATGCTTCATAAGTGGTGTTATGTTTATTTTTCAGTCGGTTTGTGTGTTTACATTTGTTTTTCCAGAAATATTTCGAAAAAAGTGGTTCTTGTAAAGACTATCAAACAAAGAAAATCCCTGAGAACTCGCAAGTTTTAGAAATAAAATTAATAAATTGTCGTAAATAAAATTATTAAACGCCACTTTTTTTAAGCCTATCGACAGTTGTCGAGACTAGCGACAACGTGAGGAAAATGCACAATACTACGGGGCAGATTCAAAACTTAGCTAAAGTTTGTCATATGGTTAAAAGGAGGATTTTACAAATGTACAATTTTTGTGAGACGATTTATGTCAGCTGTAGTTTTCCACGTAGTAAAAAGATGGATTTTATATAAAAATTGAATATTTATAGAAACCATGTTTTAATCACATGACAAACTATTGTTTTCAATCCATCCCGTAGTGCTATGCATTTTTATTACATTACAACAAGTCTCGACAACTGTGCAACCCGTAATAATACATTGCTAAAAATAACGACTAGGCTATATTATATTACTGCCATCTATGATGCTCATAGATGGCAGTATATATACAGTTTCAACAACTCATTCATAGGTGGCAATGAATATTTTCTATACAAAATAATTAATAATAATAATCCGATATACTTCATATAATAGTTGCTCCTTAAAAAGAGATGATACTCCATTAAAGAGCCGAGCTATTTTCAAAGTAAATAGCTCGGTAAACTATTTACCAAGAATGAGGGGTAAATTGATTAATTGTTAGAAGAAATTTGGTTTAAATTTATTTCGTAAGTTTTCCTTTAGTATGTTTTTAAAATTTTATAACTTGGCAAGATCTTTCTGCTTTTGTTTCAAATATTTTAAAACGTGCCGCGTTATAAAATTTTAAAAGCCTTTGATTTGAGTGCGATTCCCAGTGACATCCGTTTTGATGTTCGCGATGTCGGTTTTCACGGTCTCGACATCCGTGGTTATTTGGTCGAAACGCTGTATGCACGCGTCCCTCCGATCCACCATTCGCTCCCCCAACTCGTATTGTACAGTTTGTATTCTCTCTTCCAGTTGGTTGCCCATTTGCTCGTTCGACCCTTGAAGTCTGTTGCTCATCCTCTCTTCGGACTCTTGAAGTTGGTTACTCATCCTCTCTTCAGATTCCTGAAGCCGATTTCCAATTCATTCGTCCATCTTTGTTTCAGATCCTTGAAGTTGGATGCTCATCTCTTCAAGTTTGTTGACCGTCTTATCCAATCGATCACCCATTCTCACATCTAAATTCTTGAAGTTGGACATAATTGTCGCAAACATCATTTCCATTGTTGCAGCAGCTGGCTCTTCCGGGTTGGAAACCACACTTCTACGCCGTTCTGATGTGGGAATGGCTGGCCCTAGAGTCCTTGAAGTTGGTGTTTCTTGTTGCCTAGTTTGGTGCTCCTCCCATCTTGCCTGTGAGACCTCTCTAATCCCAGTACTGTCCAGCCCCTCGGCCTTCATCATCTCACCCAGGCGAAGCATGGGGTTGCTGCGGCTTGCCATTATGAACCCTACCTTCTTCAGTGCGTATCCTAAGTCCTGTCACAGTCGCCACTTGTCGCGATATCTTGGCTCTCTTTATACCTCAAAGGAGCGTTGTCCGAACCTGCAAATGATTCCGATACTCGACAAAAACAAAAAAAAATATATTAGTAGAAGGTTTTACTAAATATTTTCTAATCGAAACGACACGCACACACATTTTTTGAGAAAAGAAAAAAGACAAAAATTAAATTAAACACAAGTTTTTACGAAACAAAAAAAAAACTGATTTTATTTATTTTTTAATGAGAATCCAAATTCTTTTTAATCAATTATTTTAATTTTTCAACACAATGTCAAACTTTGAATTACTGATGCAAATGGCAACTTTAACTTGATCTGAATTGAACAATAGTTAATTGTAACTTTTTAGCTGATCGAACAACAGTCAAATATATACTGATTAGAATCAACACTGGTCACCGGTTTGTATACCCGTCAAAGATCTTTCGAGAACATGGTTGTTTTTTTGAAAAAATTTTTTTTTTTGACAATTTATTTTCACATGGAGGCTTCTAGAATATTTTAGTTTATCAACAACCATGGACGTAATCGGAGTGTTCAGATTATTTATAAAATTAATTAAAAATTATAATATCTCTCCAACGTTTGAACCATAATCACACCTCGCTTGGTTGATATTTAACTACCGACTTAATGAACACGGCAAGTGTGAATTCAAAATCTATACGCAATTTTACAATACATAAGCTTGCTTATTCTGTTTACTTAATCTTGTTTTTACAAAACTATTTATTTTTGATGCTATTTATGTTATTAAAACATTCAATTTAGACTTTTTATTTTTATTAAATTATATCTAATAATTTTTTCCAATTTTTTGATTAAAAAAAAGAAAAACTTTAAATCAAAGCAGCTATTAGTTTCTTTTCAATTTTTCGACTTAAAAAAAACCTTAGTTTAAGAAAAAAATAAATCGAACTACATTATTTTCTTTTTGTACTTAGAGAAAAAAAAACTCCTTTTTCCAAGGAGAAAAATATCGATTTCTTAAATATTTTTCGCAACACTTAATATTCTTCTATTTCATAATTAAAATGTGTGTTGGATCCAGAAAAGTTATTCTCAATAATTTTCATTACAACAACCTTCACTTCTGTATAAGGAGTTTTATATATATTTTAGTGATGATCATTTTCGATATGTATGTTGGTACTATGTAGGTTCGATGCACATTGGAGGAAGTTTCACATTTTTCTTTATAATTAATGTTTTCTTAGGGATGATTGAAAACTAATACTTGACCTCAATTATAGGTATATACTCCTAGCTTCCACATTGAACTATGAATTAGTTTCCGCTAACTAAGAAGACTTATGTTTACGTCTAAATACAAAGAAAATAGAAAATGCAATAATAGCTTAGTGAGTGGACAGTCCATCTACGTCTATATCACTTTTTTTAACTAGATATATAATAAAATATCTTGCAACTCGCTTATTTAATTATCATATCGATTAAAAGTTTACACATGTGTACACTTAATGCATACAAAATGCGCATAATGATAATATAATAATGTTCCAAAGAGTAAACATAATGCATTTCGTAAAAGCGTTGGTAAAACATGATAGATTAAACGATTTTTTATTTGAAAAAGTTTGGAGTTTTAAAAAAAACCTTAAAAGTATGCTTTTACTAGTAGGTAACTCACTAAAAACGCACCAACAGAAATTCGTTACGCAAGAGCTGCTTCAACTTAGCGAATTTCCTTAGAATACATAAATCACTCTCTAGTGGTCATAATTTTAGTGTGATCAAAATAAAATATCATACCTAATATGGTTTTAGTATTCGCAAAATTTAAATTTATTAACAGCCAAAATAAACGATATATAACGATTAGTGTGCAATTATAGTCTATAGTTGCTATGGAAACGACAACAAAATTGAGATTTGAAAATTAAAACAAAATTTTAATAAAATAATTTTATAGTTATTTAAGTAAAATTCCGGTGGAAATGGCAAATTAACAAAAATTTTAACCGACTCAAAAACAGAAGGAGTAGCATGTATTTTCGACTGTATGTATTTTTTTATGATGTATGTTCACCGATATACTGAGTTGTATATCAATGATTGAATTATTATTAATTCTGCGTATTCGAATCGTTAACAATTCGCTTTCCAAGGAATAATTAATCACAAATTATTAGAAGACTATTGAGTGTATGAAAAAATTTTCAAACATAAGTTGTTTACTTTAAAAAGAAAATTAAAACAAAATGTTTTTTTATATATCTTACGGTTTCAAAGATGTATATATAACCCCTCCTCCTCCCTAGCGAAAGGAACTACGTTCCAACGGTTTCAACGATAAACAGTCTTCCCAGTTTGCCCAAACATAGTCCGTTTTTACCCATTAACGCACTTGACTTACTTTTTTGCTCTAGAACACATAAATGAACTTTCCAGAGACAGACAGATGGACATGCGGAAATGGCCGAATTTTATGAAAACATATACCAAACATTCATGCCAACGATCAATATTTTTAAGGGTTACAGTCGTGATCAAACTTAATATACCTTGTATATTTACAATATACTGGGTATACAAATTATACGTAATAGGATTGGACGAGAAGTGTCTTTTGGATTAAATATGTATATTAAGCTATTAAAAGCTATTTGTGATTAAAAGCTATTTGTAGCTTTTTAGTGTAGTGACTTTTTGTCTTTTTGAAGTCGGTTGATTTTTTTTAAGTTTTAATAATAAAATATATTTCATGTATTCGTGTCAAATAAACACAAAATATAACATATCTCTCTTAATATTAGAACAATCGAAAAATGTATAATGAATGACGTTGTAGAAAAACAAGTTTGCTACAATTCATTACCTTATAATTTTCTCCAAACTCTAATGTGTATAAAGATATTTAGAATTTTAAGTTTCAATCGTTAATTGTAAATATTTCTGTAAATATTAGTGTAACAGAAAAATGATCAAGAACAAAATTACAGTACCTACAATTTTATTTCTTACAAATTTTTCCATTTTTAGAATACTAACGGAGATATGACAAATTTTATGTTAACCTCTCTGGCCCGATATTACCCATTAACGAACTTGACAATTTGAATACCAAAAGCGCCTCAAATACCAAATTTCGTTCCAATCGGCATAAAACACTGACCACTAGAGACTCCACAGATACAGACACATAACCTATATATATATATATATATATATATATATATATATATATATATATATATATATATATTGTTGTAATGAAAATTATTGAGAATAATTTTTTTGATCCAACACACATTTTAATTATGAAAAAAAAAATTATTAAGTAAAATATTACGGAAAATATTTAACAAAACAATATTTTTCTCCTTGCAAAAAGAAGGAGTTTTTTTTTGAAAGAAGTACAAGAGCTAATTACACCGTAGCTGACGGGATCCTCTGGTATCATAGTCAGCAGATGGTACAAGAAGTGCTAGTGGTTCCCGAAGAAGGCCGACTTGGTTTTCTGAGAAAATATCACGCCAGTGATGTAGCAGCACACCCTGGATGGAGAGAAACGTATCGTCAGATCCGTAACCGCGTGTATTGGTATGGGATGCAAGATGACATACGCAGATATGTAAAAGGGTGTGATACGTGTGCTAGAGTAAAGTCACTGAATAACAAACCAAGTTCAGCAATGAGAAGTCGAAGACCTACTTCACCATGGGAGGTAGTCAGCATCGACTTAATAGGTCTATACCCACGCACATCACATGGAAAGACAAATATATTGGTCGTGACTACTCTTTTCACTAGATGGATCGAAGCATTTCCATTGGGGCCACGTCGACCTCGAAGATAGCCCAAGTACTGAAGGACGAAGTATTTAGTCGTTATGGATATCCAAGAGCAGTACTTAGTGATAATGGTCCCCAATTCAGATCAAAAGAATGGAAAGCAGTGAATAGAGATTGGATCACAGAAATATGGACCACGCCAATATACCATCCAAGAGCCAACCCCACGGAACGCCAGAACAAAGAATTAACGAAGTTGTTGCGATTACATTTGTTGGATCAAGCACACAAGAATTGGGATCAACAACTTCACAAGCCATTGTTCGCGATAAGAAACAGAGTTAATAGAACAACTGGTTTTTCGCCTGCCCAATTGTTACTGGGGGCAGAAATGAAGAAGCCTGGGGATTGGCAGATACAAGTCAATGAAGAGCCTCAAGAAATTCAAGATTGGGTCAATGAGAGAGGCCAAGAACGCAAGGAAAATGTTGAAAGAGGTCGGCAAACAATATTGGCCAATGCCGAAGTGAACGACCAAGTGGAAACGGGACTCAGTTATCAACCTGGAGAGTCCGCCTGGATGCGTTATCAAGTGCTCAGCATTAAGGTGGAGGGTGTCCATAGTGGACTGGCACCAAAATGGAGAGGGCCTTACAGAGTGCTGAGGAGTTTACCAGCTGGAATATATGTTTTGGATACAGTGCCTCCCACGAAGATACATGGAGGTCTCTTGAAGCCGGCCAGTGCAAGGACCGCCTCCAATGGGAATCTGGGAAGATTGAGTGTGGGGAACGAGGTGTTCGGCCAACTACTTCCAGATCGATTGGGGGGTCAAAGGCATGGAGGTGATGGAAGACGACGGGATGTATCAAGTGTGGACGAGCCAGAGGCCAGAGCATTAGAGCCAGGGTACAACTTGCGGCCCAGACGACCGGCAATCAACAACAGGCGCCGTTGAAGAGTGAAGAACTAATGTGTACGTACACTTTTAAGTTATGCTTGCTAGCTAAATGTCCTAGTACAATTGAAATAATTCAAATAGTTCTTAAGTAAAAAATTGGTCGACCAAATATACTAAGCAAATTAGAAAATGTGTGTTGGAATCTAGAGGGGGAGATTTTGTTGTAATGAAAATTATTGAGAATAATTTTTTTGATCCAACACACATTTTCATTATGAAATAAAAAAATATTAAGTAAAATATTACGGAAAATATTTAACAAAACAATATTTTTCTCCTTGCAAAAAGAAAATAATATAGCTCGATTTATTTTTTTTTCTTAAACTAAGTTTTTTTTTAAGTCGAAAAATGATAATAAGATTAATAGTTGCTTTTGATTTAAAGTTTTTCTATTTTTAAAAAAATCAAAAATTGATAAAAATTATTACATATAATTTAATTTTAATCAAAAGTCATACAAATTGAATGTTTTTCAAAATAACATAAATAGATCACAAATAGATAATTTTGTAAAAACTAGATAAATTTTGTGAAACAAGTATACAGAAGTAAGCTAGCTTACAGTTATGAATGTATCATGAAATTTGTGTATAGATTTTGAATTCACACTGGCCGTGTCCATTAAGTCGGTAGTTAAATATCAACCAAGCGGGGTGTGACAATGTGTCAAACCCAAGGAGAGGTATAATTTTTAATTTATTTTATAAATAGTCTGAACACGCCGACTACGTCCATGGGTGTTGATATACTAAAATATTCTAGAAGCCTCCATGCGAGAATATATTGTCAAAAACAAAATATTTATTCAAAAAAACAATCATATTCTAGAACGACCCATGGCGGGTATATAAACCGGTGACCAGTGTCGATTCAAATCATTTTAATATCGACTATTGTCTGTTAGTATCAAAGTTTAATATCGACTATTGTCTGTTAGTATCAAAGTTTTATATCGACTATTGTCTGATTCGTTCAAAGTTTAATATTGTCTAATTTGTTCAAAGTATATAATTGTTGTTCAATCCAGATCAAGTTAAAGTTAGAATTTGTACAAGTAATTTGATCAAGTAATTCCTAGTTTGACATTGTGTGAAAAAAAATTAAAATAATTGTTGAAAAAGAAATTGGATAATCATTTTTTTTAAAGCAATAAAATCAGGTTTTTTTTTTTGTTTCGTAAAAACTTTAATTAAAATTAATTCAAATTAAACGTGTTTAATTTAATTTTTTTTTCTTTTCTTTAAACAAAAACGTGCGTGTTGTTTCAATTACAAAATATTTAGTAATATCTTTTACTAATTTATTTTTATTTGTTTTTCCCGAATCATTGTAGGTTCGGGCAGCGCTCCTTTGAGAATAAAGAGAGCCAGGATACCGCGACAATATATATGTATATATATATATATATATATATATATATATATATATATATATATATATATATAGATATATATATATAAATTTTAGCGATAGTGAGTTTTTACATTTAGTAGTTGGGATCGATGGACATTTGAATTTTTACGAAATTCCAACATTGGTACAAAAACAATAGCTGGCGTTTCCTTTGGAGAAAATTCGCTAAAAATAACATAGAACAAAATATGTAATAAATAAAAATAACTAAACAGTTACTAGTAAAAGCATGTAGCTTTTTAGTGCGTTACATGCTAACAGAAGTGTGTATCTAGTTTGTGTTTTTTAATATAAACATTTTCAACTCAAATTTAGTTGAAGTGGAAACGATGAAAAGGAATTACAACTCAATAGAACAAGCTCGAAGCCGCATTTATATATAATCACAATAAACTGTTTCAAATCGTGCAAGTGCAACGAATTATGAAACGCATACGTATAGGTAAAATATTAAATGGGGGAGTTTAAAACTTTATGAGTTTAACTATACAATTATTATTAAAATTAAAACTCTAAACAAAACAACACCATTGTAAAAGTGGAAACATTTTTTGATAACAGTTTCATTTATTATTTTTAAATTTCGAATTGTAATTTAATATTATACATTATTTACGCAATATTATTATTATTTACAGAAGTGGATGTTCGAAACTGTATATATAGTATATATTTAAATAAACAAGGTGGCTCATTTACAAAAATGCACATGAATATTTCTTCATTGAAGCATTTTGGACAAACATAACTGGTATAAAAATTGTTTTGAACGGAGTGGGACATCTTATAGACTAATAGCTGCTGGCTACATAAAAGTGAACTGATAAAACTTAGTTGTTATTTTTCTCATAAATTTCCCAAAGGGAGATCGTCATTTTCGTAAGATATCGCCAAAGCAAGAGCCGCATTTTGCAGAAGACTCAGGTGAGGCGGAGAGTGTGGGTGGGGTTCAAACTTGTAGAGTTTTGATTTAAAAAAATCGATCGAACATAGTTCTGAAAATCTGTGTAGTATTACATATTGAAAATAAATATTGAAAGAAAATGTTCCCAGAAGTGTAGGTTGAAAATAACTGAGCTATTCCAAGAGTCTGGATGAGTTTTTAATCTGTCGAATACTTTTTGATATTTTCTTTCAATTAGCTTTAGCATGGTGTTGGTACTTTCAATTAAAAACGTTGAAACTTCATTTTTATGTGAATTTAGTTTTTTATACGAATAAATTGGCTCTTCACTTTCATCTTCTTCAATATTGTCAAGAAATTTTTGAACGATTTGTAATTTTATCTCATTACTCACTTATCTCACATTGACTGTTTGATCAAATAAGGCAAAAATTACACTTAGTCTTCGTTTAAATAATACAAGTGATTAACATATTTACTAACTATGGCTTCTGATATAGTTTTATTAACTTTTCAATAGTCTTTTCGTTAGTTGTAGTTTTCTCAAAAGATGTAACATTTTATTATGAAGCAAATAAGTTCTACGAGCGATTTTCGGATGGACCTCTGGAGGGAACTTCTCTGGAGGGAACTTTACCCAAAAAGTTTTTTTCGTGTGACCGTGTTCACGAGAAGTGATTTTATTTAAAATTATTATTACGAAACGAAGTTTTTTGCTTAATTATTTCATTATTTTTTATTAATAATCTTTGTTTGTTTAACGAATTATTTCTCGTAAAAAAAACGTTCGAATTGGTACCGATAGCGTTAAAATTGTTTAAAGTTTTTTGTTCACTGTTCGAGTATTTTCAAATTCGAGTAATAAATTTTTTTTGTCGTAAATATATATTTTTTTCGTTATTTCGTAATTCTATTTGATTTGAATTAATTTTGAGTGTTCGAACTCGTTAAAAAATCAGACGGGTGTCCACCTTTTTAACCTGCGGCCAAGATTAAGGGTTGACGAGCTGCCATATCGTATTTGTGAGTGGTACTCAAAGAAAAACCTGGCGTTTAACAAAATTTTGATCCAACATAATATATATATATATATATATATATATATATATATATATATATATATATATATATATATATATATATATATATATATATGTATATATATATATTTATATATATAATAATAATAAATCAACTTTATTCAATAAACAATTATACATTGTATAGAATGCGTCCGGAAAAAAAAAAAAATCTATGTAATATTCGTTCCCATGATGATACATGAGAGATATATTAATGTACTAATGTATGCCATGGACTTCAACAAGCCGCCCAAATATTTGTTTATGTAAAACCATGGAAAACCATAAACAGAGCGACACTAAAATATTGTCTGAAAATGAAGGTAAAATAGTCAAAATTTAAAATAGCATAGCAGTACTGCAAAACAGCATTGTCAATAAAATAAAATATAAGTTACTAACTTACAGTTACATGATTTAAACTAATCATAATGTCAAATGTGTAAAATATTAGTAAAAGACGAAGTTAAAATTATAAAAATTTGTGTATTTAACACTGGTACAAATTAATACAGTCAAAAATAAAAAAATAAAAAACCAAGAATTTTTTTTAAATGATAGTATCTTGTACCAGTGCCGTCAAGTAATAAAATATCCAATGTTAATGTGAGAAATAAAATACGAGTTAAAAATGGATAGGAAAGGTAAATACTTAAAAACTACAGTTTAATCCTTCCTCAAGGGTGTAAAAACATTGCTGAATTAGACAAGCTCTAACTGAATTGATCAGTGTCATTTTTTTACTTAACATGAATTCATTAACGGTCGTTCCCTTGATTATTTTATAGTATAATGAAATAGACAAATAACGGGTATTCTTCTTTATAAAACAATATTTACACCTAGGAAGAATGTATTCACTTGAAGTCCTCATCATGTAACCTTTTTCAGTATTTTTATTATTTTGGATTAGGTTTTTGTTACGAATAAAAAATTTAAATGTTTCTAAAATATATAAGGAATGAAAAGTTAGCAAATTGTTATCAATAAAATATTTTTTACAGCTGTCGGTTTTATTAAGATGGAATATTATTCTAACTGCTCGTTTTTGAATTAAAAGAATTTTTTTTGCATGAACAGAAGCTCCCCAGATTACAATGCCATAAATCATGATCGACACAAAATTAGCATAATAAACCGACATTAATGTAGTTTGATCGACTCTGGACCTCAAAGCTCTTAGTTGAAAGCATGCTTTGCTTAGTTTACGACATAAATTATCAATTTGAATTTTCCAGTTCATTCTTTTATCTATTTCTATTCCTAAAAAAGTAGAGTTATCTACGTATAAATTAGAGGTTGGAACACTACATCCGCCCCCAAAGGTCATGATGGCCGTTTTGTCCTTGTTTAGGAGTAAATTATTATTTAAGCACCAATCTTCCATCTTTTTCAATACTAATTCAATGGTTGTGCTGAGTTTATCTTTATCATGATGGGAAACTATTAAAGTCGTATCGTCCGCAAACAATACAACCTTACAAAATTGAGCAATTGAGTTCGGCAAGTCATTAATGAATAGCAAAAAAAATAAGGGTCCAAGAATGGATCCTTGTGGTACTCCAGACCTGACTTTCTTCCACTCAGACTTATAAACAGAGCCATTTATTTTAAGTTCAACAAACTGAGATCGACTGGATAAGTATGACTCTAATAGATCGTAACACTTTCCACGAAAACCATATGCGTATAATTTGGATAATAGAAGATTATGATCCACACGATCAAAGGCCTTAGACAGATTGAGGAAAATAACTGCCATTTTAAGGCCGTTATTAACACCTGATAGAATCTGATCTCTCCCGGATTTCATTAATACTTGTATCATACAGAAAGATAGTATTTTTAATTGTTGTAAGCATAATGGAAGCGCTGTGATTCGGTATAGAGCTTGAACATATGTCAATGAAATAATCGTTCAGTTTGTTGACAATTAAAATAGGGTCATGTATTTCACAATTATCATCACTAATACTTAAAATTCCTTTAGGTTTAGTTGTCGTTTCGTCTTTTATGACCTTCCATATGACTTTAGGGTCATTTTTTGTTTTAAGTAATTTAAAAGCTAACGACTTTCTCTAGGCAATTGTTAATACTTTTTTATAGATGCGTTTGTATTTTAATACGTAATTTATAAAATTAACATCCCTTGAATTTTTTAAGAGTTTATTTAATTGCTTTAAATTCTGTGATAATTTAATAATTCCAGTTGAAATCCACTCAGGTCTAGAGTAATTACTAATTTTAACAGTAGAAGAAGGACACGATAAATCATAAAAGTTCATAAATGATAATATATATATATATATATATATATATATATATATATATATATATATATATATATATAAATTATGCATGTCGATAATTTGTGATGAAAATTTGAAATAAATTGTCTATTGCCTATGTATTTTATGTACATTTATTATACATTGAACTTCAATCATCTCTCTATATAATTGGATATAACATAAATTTATATGCAAAATAATAAATTTTAATATGCAAATTAGATTAGAATTTGTAAACAGTATAAATATAAATACATTTATTGTATCATATAACGATAATGCAAATTTAATTTTATACAAATTAAATATTATAAACACAAAAAATATATTATTATTATCCAAATTTAATATAAAGAAAACTGCCTTATTAATATTAAAAGCCAAAAATAGTATACAACAAAAATTTGAAATATCTCTACGAAGCGATGCTAGGTTCTATTTATTCAAGATTATACGGTAATATACAGGATAACTCTTGGTAGTGATATCAGTGTCATAACTGGGGTTAAGTGACGAAACACCCATGGATTTTGTGGTGAGCATTAATAAAGGTACAACGATGGTGGTGGACAGTTGTTATTTACCATACAATAGTGAATAACTTCGGAGAATATGTAAGAACGCATAGAATGTGCCCGGAGCGAAGGTCTGCCGATAATTATCACAATTAGTAAGTAGCAGAAATGTAAATACCAGAGGTGAAACTTTTTGGGTATAACCGAAGATCATCCGATTAGAATCACTACAGGTGCATCTTGGTCAGCTGAGAAGAAGTTCCGAAGAAAATATAGTCCACTATAGAGTGAGATATCAGAGTTGATAACTTTTATCGGACAGCCAAGTCCATGTTTGAGGAGTACTGTCCTGCCCACTGAACTGGGGAGCTAGGTGAGGCTTGAATCGTGCACTTAAACGGGGGAATCAACTATCGTGCCACAAATATAAAGTGGTGCGGAATAAAACAAATGGGACCTAAGACGGAGTAAACGAGAAAATTGGAGAAACCACTATGGTTAAATAAAATTACTACCGAAGTCAGTCAGATTACTCAAGGTCCGAAGCGGGAACACAAACTATATGATACGCTAAGTAAAGATGGTAACGGAAATTGAACATTATCCAAGGAGAAGTTTCTAAAATTCTTTCTGGAAATCCACTTTTGACATCCTGTGCCTAAGCGACTATCACATCCGAGAACTACGTCTAACTGGGAGATCGCCAACGTGGTGGTACCAACGGCGCCTGCGTCGTGGACTCTTCAAGAGTTACACTGGCCTCGAAATACTACTATCATGGTTGGAGTGTTCTTTGAACCAGCGTCACGGTAAAGTCCCTACTACAAATTATAGCCTAAATGTCTTTATAATCTTTTTCCAACAACTAACATTTGTAACCAGTCCAATAAACTTTCGTAATTATTTACAGTTTTTTTTACTACTTGGAAGTTTTACAGTAAATGGAATGTGATAAAAAAATGTATTTTGAGAAAGCTATAAGAACTATATCATATTATATGCGTTGTAGCAAATAATATTCTTCAAATGGATTATGTACAGTAATCATTTAGATTAAGAGTCAGACCTTTCTTATTTTATGAAAGCTAAAAATTTTTCTGCGCATGTCCCCAATACTTTCTAGCGGTCACAATTTTAGTCTGATATAAATTAAATGTCGTATCTGGTATATTTTTGTAAGGTCTATTTTATTAAGGAGTGGCATAGATCAAAAGGGAAAGGGGCGCATAGTGGAAGAAGAAATCACAAAATATAAAATATCTGTCTTAATATTAGAACAATCGAAAAATATATGAGACGTAAAGTTGTAGAAAATCATGTTTGATACAATTCATTACCTGTTCATTTTTGCTTATACTCTAATGTGTACAGAGATTACAATTTTAACTTTCAATCTTAAATTGTAAATATCAGTGTAACAGAAAAATAATACGAAACAAAATTATAGTTAAAGTAAATTTCTACAACTTTACTTCTGATAAACTTATCGATATTTCAAATATTAAAGGAGATATTCCAAATTTTGTGTTTCCCCCTCCTCTAACCCCCTTCCCCCTTGGCTGACGTTACCAATTAACGAACTTGCCCTTTCAAACACCAAAAACGCCTCAAATAACGAATTTTATTACAATCAAACTGTGAGTCCTACAGAGTAGGAGAGTCCACAGACACATAAAATATATGCAATACATTTATATATACATTGTTGCAATGAATTGAAGCAAACATGATTTTCTACCTGCTACTCATCAAAGACACGATGATCGAAACTTCATAGTCACCGATCGTTCCTAACTCTGTTGGGGACCTGCGCAGGAAAACTTTCAGCTCTTATAAAATAAGGAAAGTTTGGCTATCACGGGCTCTTATACTAATTGTTGATCAATTTTAAGTTCAATATTTTTGACATGATTTTGGTAAACCATCCAATATGTGTTCGTCTGTAAACATAACATAATTGAATTTTCGTAAATTGTATATAAATTTGCTTACTTCTGAATGCTTGCTGTTGCTGTTGGGGTTAATTTAAAATATCTGCAGGTTATTTTATTACTGCTTTTGCCTATATAAAAGAAATAGTAGTACCTACATAGTATACCTATATTGTTAACTAGTAATTGATAAAGTTACGTATAATGAAAATAAACATTCTTTATAATAAAATTAAATTTATGTTTTCTACTTTACTTTCAGCAAGTTTTTGCATGATAACTGCCGTATTGAAAAAGTTACAGTGTTTTATATACTGAAGATGTTAGTTTTTTTTCTTATTAAATAAAAAGTATATTTTAGTAAAATATTTTTCAATAGCTCTTCCCCTCCATTGTTTAAATATCTGTTTCTTTGAAAAGTATTTGAATTATAAAGTTTTTAAATATTCATACAATGTAAAAGTTTCGAACGGGACCTTAATCGAATCAATCGATATCGAGGGTACTCAACACCTATCAATCTTCCCATTAACCTTCAACCTTATCTATCAACCTTCTTACGTATACAAAACATAAAAATCTCCCAAATGGGGCAAAATTCTAAGAAATTCCATGTTGCTAGAGCAAACAGTTTTTTATAGAGCTACGTTTGAATGTTGAAAAAAATTCGTCTTGGAAGCGCTATATAGACAAGACGAATAGGCTTAGAAAATCGAATAGTAATGAATCAAACTAAGTTGTCATGGTGTCAGTTATAGTATTAATTATTATTGTATTAATATTAAATAACTTTAGTAATGATAGTTTTATTCCTAATATTATAAAGAGCTAGACTTAAAAAATTGTAAAGTTGTAAACATAATTTTTTTAAATCGCTAGAGTTGATACCAAGAAAACCCGGAAAAATCAAAATATCCATTTATTTCACGCAAGGATATAAATTTCGACTTATTGATTTCGTTTTGATTTAAGAATCAAACCAACTTGTGAAAATTCTTTGGGGAATGGCAACATGATATGCATAATTTTTTATATCTGTAATAACTTCTAAAATATTTTATGAAACCGCAAGTTCTCCGCCCGCTGGCCATAACACGCATTCATTATGAACTTTTGCTTTTTAAACTTGGTTACATTATTTTCATTCTTGACAGGACAGGATCAAGTGCTGTCATAAACCATCCCCTTGGAGCAACGACGAACTGCACTGTATAAATGTCCTCCCCATCATGGGTCCGATGGGACAGTACACGGTCTGATTTACTCTGGGGCTCAACAACAAAGATGTACATTGCACTGCGGGGGTATCCTGAGGTCAAGATGACTCAACATGATCAATAGATCAACATCCATATTTACATACGTACACCGAACAATCCGAAAAGGTGCAACTCTCGATGCTGCTAACTCACTAGCCAAGAGCTCGTTGAGGGTTCACAGTATCGGGGTCGCTACCTGGCCAGGGGGGCCTTCGTTGTGCAGTGCAGGCTCAACAGTCATAAATTGGCCGTCCGAACAACAGACCATGGGAAGGAGCGGAACTTATCTTCGGGAATGCAAAAACCCTAATGAACACATCAAAAGTTCTGCTGTATACTCCCCAGATCTATAACTCCGTTGAACTGGACAAAATAATCAAAACTCTACGAGCACAGAACACAAACCTGCGAACTGAAGAAAGGCAAATTATGAACAGTACGAAGGGTGATATGGGACACACTATCGTGCTTTAAGTAAGTGCAGCGGATCTAAGGTTGATTCAAGACACTGATCCGGACTCATTTTCCGGATTCGGTAGCAATGAACAGTGAAAATCCTCGTCAAGAGCAGTTTAACTTAGGCGTGCTACCGACAAAGGAGGACTGGGAAAGAGCGGCGATTACCATTTATCGCGCTTTTGATATTTGTTGATCTGAATCTCATATTGACAGGACGTGTGTTAATTGCAATTGATAGAATTAATTTATATTCGATTTAAAATTGTGTTTCTACCTATGTCATTTATAATACGACATAGACAGAAACTTAAGTGATAATTATATAGTAAATTATTTTGATATTTTTTTATTTTAGTGATTTAAGTGTTTGAAATTTGTTCGATTAAATAAACGTATAAGCACAGGCATTTTAAAAATAAAATAAAAGTGAGAGAAACTTAATATTAATTAACTGTGTTGAGTGCGATAGAAATAGTGTTGTTTTTGATTAAAGCTGTAAATTTATTAAAAAAGGAAAAAAAAAAAAATAATAATAAAAATAAAACGTGTTAAAAACAATATTCACAAATACGCTACGTGTTATTCACGTATCATTTTCATTTCTGTATAATAAATCAACTGGTGGGGGGAAAAACGTTATGATTTTGCCCATCAATGGACTTGACCATATTTTTTTGTTCTAGAACACACAAAAAAATTTTCAGCTGGTTATCTCTTTTCGTTCTTGAGTTATCGTGTTCACAGACGGACGGACAGACGAATTAGGCCGAACGTTTATCATTTTATCAACGCTTCGCGTTGACCTAACACTTCCTATTGACTAACGCTTCTCGTTGACCAACGCTTCGCGTTGGCTTATTGCTCGCTTAAGCTTACGGTTCGCATTGGTTACGCTTTGCATTGTTTAACGATTCCCGTGATATCACACTTCGAGAATCACCCACGCTTCTCATTGATGAACGCTTCGCGTTGACTTACGGTTCGCTTTAGCTTTCGTTTCGCGTTGGTAAACGTATTGCGTTCACCAACGCCTCGCGTTGATTTACTAACGCTTCGCGTTGACTTAACACTTCCTGTTAACTAACGCTTCTCATTGATCAACGCTTCGCGTTGGCTGACTAACGGTCCGCTTTAGCTGACGTCTCGGGTTGGTAAACGCGAAGCATTTACCAATGCTTTGCGTTAATTAACTAACGCTTCCTATTGACTAACGATTCTCATTGACCAACACTTCGCTAACTTACGGTTAATTTTAGTTTACGTTTAGTGTTGATTAACTCGTGTTGGTTAACGATTCACGTGAAATCACGTTTCGCGAATCACCAAAGCAAATCACCGACGTTTCGCTTTGAATAACTAACGCTTCTCATTAACCAACGCTTCGCGTTGGCTGACTTACGGTTCGCTTTAGCTTACGTTTCGTTGATTTACTAACGCTTCGCGTTGGCCTAACACTTCCTATTGACTAACGCTTCTCATTGACCAACGCTTCGCGTTGGCTGACTTACGGCTCGCTTAAGCTTACAATTCGCGTTGGTTAACGCTTTGCGTTGATTAACGAATCGTGTGAAATTTTTCTTTTGATGGATTGATGGAAACTTGGGTGAGCAAAGACGAAGAATTTATGTTGGCTGGGTTTGAGTGCATTCGGAAAAATGGGAGTAGGCAAACTAAAAAGGGGAGATATCCTAGGGGACGAGCTGTCTTCTATCGAACTGAGCTGCAGAATTATGTGAAAGAGATCAAAAGCAGAATGAAAGAAATAATATGGGTGTTAGTAACAATGTTAGGTTTGCGGATTCTCATTGGTTTTCTTTATTTACAGCCTGAATATTCTAGACACACAAATACTGACTTTTTTGACTCGTTGGACTCGGAAATAGATGAAATGCTGAGATAATAATCGGAGGTGATTTTAACGCCAGAACTGGTGGCGTGCAATAAAGGCAAGGCGTATATGATGTTGATATGTCAATTGGAAATGAAATATCTACGATATAACCAAGAAATAGCAAGGATACATGCCTGAACAAGTATGGTAGAAAACTCGATTTTATGAAGCAGAACGAATTTTTTATCCTGAATGGTAGAACAACGGGGGATAAGGAGGCGGAATGGACGTATGTTTCGAAGCATGGCAAAAGTG
The DNA here is from genome assembly GCA_963920215.1 of Nineta flava. Taxonomy (NCBI): domain Eukaryota; kingdom Metazoa; phylum Arthropoda; class Insecta; order Neuroptera; family Chrysopidae; genus Nineta; species Nineta flava. Next base: position 68,939,520 of record OY986042.1, read on the forward strand.
GAATTGATTACGCGATGATAACGAAAAGTCTATGGAATGAATCGATAGACATGAGAATAGGGGAAGTGCTTGAATCATCTCACTTTCCGTTGGAAGTCTCGTTAATCAGTGGATAGCCTGACAAAAATGATATCCTTGAACCAGATGATAAAAAACTGGTTTAGTATAGATGGTCCCAGAACATATACTAAATTTGAAAAGGATAGAAGAAGTCGTACAAATTCTTCAGAGATACAATAGATTTGCACTTTTTTGATAAAGAATGTGCGAATAAACGTAAAGAAGTCAGAGCGAAAATAAGGGCTATGAAGGCATGATTCTTACGTTAAAGAATATCTAGCTAGCAAACAGGAATATAAAAATATGTGTGCAATTAAAAAAGCTGAATATAAGTGTGTACACGTATCTGAAATCAAAGAGGCTATCAATAACAACAATTTGAGAAAATAATAGAACTTAATAGAAATAAAGCTAATATTAGCACGCGTGGGGACATTTCTGGAAATGAGTGGATTGAATATTACGAAAGCCTCTATTCAACAGCAATTGAGTACGGGATTGAAGAAAAAACGGTGACAGAGATTGATGACGGAGCTCTTGATTTGACCATACTAGACAGTAAGATAGAAATAATTATAAGCTCTTTTAAAAATGGTAAAGCAGCAGGAATGGACGGTATTTTAAATGAAACAATTAAATTCGCTTTTATTAGATGCCCACGGTATGCGAATATCTTAATACAATTATTCAACAGTTTGATGAAGCAGAGGGTAATTCCTCAGTCATGGTCCACAGGACTTAGTAAATATATACAAGGGGAAAGGTGATATTCGGAACCCGAGCAACTATCATGGACTGGCACTTACGCCTAATAGCAGGCTGGATTTCGATCTGTATATGGAGCAATAGACAGTGCACTAGTGTTACAAAATATTATGGAGAATACACTTAAGGTGAAACGAAGTACCCTTTCTGTTGTTTTATTGACTTTGAGAAGGCTTTCGATCGTGTCTATTGGTTGGGCTTCTAAGTAACGTCGTAAGTATCCTTCAATCAATTTATAAATCAACTTGCTGTGTTCGCGTAGGAAAAGAGTTAATGTCTAGAAATTTTAAGTCTATACAAGGGCTGAAACAAGGCTGCCATTTATCTTCTCAGTTGTTTCTTTTATACATTAATTATTTAAGCGAGCGTATGGAAGAAATACACACGACTTCACATTGCATTAAAGGCAAGGAAATAAAAATTGTATTATACGAAGATGACGTGGTAATTATGTCAAAAACAGTCGGGGAACTGAGACGCGCGTTAACTGGCTTACAGGAGTATCGTGTAAAATGGAAGATGCATGTAAAAGTGGAGAAGACCAAGTATATGATTGTGAGTAATGGGAGTAAAAGATCAGCAAATGAGGTTTGGTTTTATAACAACTCCCAGATTGAAAATGTTATTAGTTTCGAATATTTAGACGTAACCATTACTTTTAATGGCAAATAGGGAAAGCATATTGGAAATATAAAAAATAAATCTAAGAGAAGAGTGTTTTACTATCTATTAAAAGATACGTATACAAGTATAAAGACTTCCCAATTAACGTTATTCTAAATATGTTCAACTATTTAGTGATACCCATATTAACATATGGAAGCGATGGTGGATTACCAACTGTGCTAATGAACACGTCAAAATTATAAATACGGTTGCTAATAACTTTTTCAAAGCAATCTTGCCTGTTCCGAACTCAGCAGTCAATTTGGAATTGGGGACCAGGCACGTACATAATATGTGTGTTCAAAGAGCAATCAATTTTTATTTGAACCAATTGAGTGAAAAAGGTTTGCAAAAAATGTGTTTGGAGAATAATAGGCGCCAATGGCTTGAAGAACAACTTAACTTATTTAAGTTGAGTTGCAATGACAGCAAATATGTAGTGAAGAAAAATCTAAAAGAACATGCACTACTATCGTCACTTATGATATAAATAATGGTGAACGGATATGTGTGCTTTGTGGTGCGATAGAAAGTGTGGCTCATTTAATTGAGGACTGTCCTGGTACTGAGGGGGAAGACCGATTAATTTTGAATGAACAGAAATTTCACTCAGCACCTGAGTGTAATTATAGTTATTTTTATTAATATAGAATATAGAACTTATAGAATTTATTTAGAAATTTTAGAATTTACAGATTTTTTAATTTTATTTTTCAGAATTAATATTTTTTCTTTACTTGTTTTGTTATGTTAGTGTTATCATTATTACATAAAAATTTTTTTATTATCTGTTTATGTCAATGTATTCATTGTTTTTAATGATTTTCGTTTGATGTCAAATAAAATAAAATAAAATGAAATAAATATAATAATTTATCGCGCAAAGATCGACTGGGCAATAAACTCATTCGACCCTAAAAAGCACCGGGGCCAGGCGGGATATATCCAGTGCTTTTACAAAAAGGAACAGAGAATCTTTTAACTCTAGTTGGTCACATATTCAGGGCAAGTTTACCTACAGGTTATATCCAAATAGTATGGACGTCAGTAAGAGTAACCTTCTTACCAAAATCGGGGAGGCTCAACCTCTCCACGGGAAAGGACTTTAGACCAATTAGTCTGCCATCGTTTCTACTAAAGATAATGGAAAGACTAATAGGAATTCATTTACCTCAAGGGACACTGTCGAAAAATCTGCTTCATGCCAACCAGCACGCGTATCAAGTGGGAAAATCCTGGGAATCAGCTGTATACAACCTTATATACAGGATTGAGGAGGGATTCGGAAAGAAACAGACCACCTTGTGCATGTTTCTTGACATTGAGGTGGCATATATACAGGATTGAGGAGGGATTCGGAAAGAAACAGACCACCCTGTGCATGTTTCTTGACATTGAGGTGGCATTTTATAATGCCTTTTACAATTCCATGATTAACTCTGCAAGTCAGTACGGAGTAGCAGACACCTTCTGAAGGTGGATAAACTATATGCTGATAGATAGAAGAATACAATCTTCCCTTCTTGGAGAGTCTGTCACTGTGAGAGCCACCAAAGGATGTCCACGGGGTGTGTTGAAAATATAAGTTCCAGCTACTTTTACAAGAATAAACCACTAGCCTATATAAAATTGTTGCCTATATAAAATTGTATTGGTTGTGCGATTGTAAATGGATGGATAAATATTCAAGTAATTATCGGAATCATGTAACTTATACAAGAGAATACACGTTGTTTTGTTTTGCATAAAAAATTCGTAGTAGTTATTGTCCCGTTTATATCAAAATTCTTAACAGGGTGGCGTCTTGTGCCACTATTGGCCTGTTTGTGCATTACTGGATCTTTTTGTGCCTGTTTGTGTAGTACTGGAAGAGCAGTACACTCACAGCTATCATGGAAATCATACTAGGACTGACTCCGCTTAACATTGTAATATTAGCTAAAGCGAGATCCAGCGCCTGGAGACTATCTTGCAATAATAACTGGATTACAAAAAAAAAAGATTGGACATGCAAGGACCGTGGGAGCATCAATCATCTCAGATCACGGTTTGAAATGGGCACAGATATAATTCCCAAAATATTCTCCTTCTCAAAATAGTGTACTGCAGTCTGTGAAAGAGACATGTGGACGGAAGGAAAACCACCCTATCTCAAGGAAGGAATTAACGGTAAAAGACCCAAGGCAAACATAAGCCTCAACTTGAAGAAATGCCACAGTCTTTCAAGCAGAAGTCTGCACCATACTGGCTTGCGTCCGTGAGAGCCTACGCAGAGGCTACATTAACCAGAACGTATGTATTCTCTCGGACAGCCAAACTGCTCTTAAAGCCTTGTCTGGAACTGAGGTCACCTCAGGAGTAGTCAAGAATTGTCTAGAGAAACTGCTGGAGTTGGCAAAACGGAACAATGTTTAATTGATCTGGGTACCAGGTCGCACTGATTTTGAAGGAAACGGAAAAGCAGATACCTTAGTATAGAAGACAGTTTGAATACTTTCATAGTGATCAACGAGGGAATGAGTGTTAAACACTGTGATAACTGGGAAAATATACTGCAGCAAAAGCACTTGATACACTGAATCTGAACAGGATACAAATGCGGAAGGTTACCGGATTCATCACCGGGCATTGTCTCCTGCAAAAGCATCTGCACACATTGGGACTCAATAACGGATCCATTGTGTACAGACTGTGTGGCGAGGAGGATACATCAAGCTACATCATTTTTAACTGCGAATCTCTCGATTACAGCAGATACAAGGTATTCGGTGCATCTCACTCCGAGTATATGAACCTTCAGGAAGACTTTATCAGCACGCTTCTGGCTATTATCAAGATATGGGAGAAGTGAATCTCGTCAGAGTGAAGTAGAAGGGGGAGTAAAATGGGATTCGGAAAAACTAGTGTAAAAAATTTTGAAGAAATAATTTCACTTTTTGGGTATAATTATTTCTTCTTCAATTAGTTTATACTAATTTATTTATACTACAACTAGTGTGTATAGAAAAGTCATGTACAATTTGAAATAAGTCACACCCAATCGATCTTCCGTATTTAATCCATTTGGGACTACACACTGATGTCAAACTGACTCGTTGTGCCGTAGTGTAATAAAAATGAACATTGAAATACCTGTTATAAATATTAATGTATGTAAATATATTAACGTGTATGCACTTACGTATGTTTAGTTCAAAATATATATAGGTACTACGGGAGAATTGTATTAAAAAAAATTATTTTCCATATGAAAATTTGGCAGATTTGTCTTAGAATTTAGAACTATATCGAGTCGCCGAAAACTAAAGGCGAATTTCTATCTTAATATTACTAAAATGGGAAAATTTGTTTTGAGGAAAGTTGTAAATTTCACTAGAATTATCTGATCATATTTTCCGTAACTCTAATATTTACAGAAATATAATTATTTTTGATTTCTTTTTATCTAAGACAATATCCACTCCCCTCAATCCGCTCCCCCTTCGCTGATGTCTTTGCAATCCAGGCGATCACAATTTTAATAAAAGTTAATTGAGATATCATCTATCAATTTTTGATTCTGATGAACTGATTAGATTCTATCCATCCATTATTAGTATGGTGGCTAAAAGTTATGTTATACTAACGGAGGCTTTAGCTTACTTAATTTGATATTTAAGTAATTTGTCTTAATAATCGTAACTTTTTCATACCAAGGTACCATTCATAAAAAAGTATAACTTAACTATTTTGACGGTCACAATTTGTGTGCTACTTCAGTTTATTTATTCATAGCTTAATACCTACACCTGAAAATTGATGAATATTTTTTTCTTCAAAATAACCTTCTTCCTCGTACTATAATATGATGACATCTTCATTACTGTAATTATAAACCTTGAGTATAATATTTGTTTGTGACTGTTACTGCCATGTTGCGTTTTGTATGATAATATTAGAGACTTAAACTATAAATATATATGAAATTATAATAATGTTCGAACAACATAAACAACATACAAAACAACAAAATGTTGTATTACAATACAACTCTACTGTTTACATGTTATATTGTATGTCGAAACTCACATATAATTCAAATGTTACCTCATAATGTTATGAATAATTTATTCCAATGCAGCGCAGCAGTCAACAAAGTTTGAATTTAAGTTAGGTATACGGGATGCTAATAGAATTTTATCCAGGAACCCTCGTTATACTGAATGCATTTCGATGACTATTTTGTACCATTGTTGTATCCGTTATATATGATATATACAAGGGTATATTAAGCCTAGTTCCGACTTTGTAATAGTATTAAATATTGCTGGTAGAAAAAAATGTTCGGTATAGATCGGAGGTTCTCAAAATTTTAGGCCCTGTAGACCCCGTGCTGATTTTTTATTTTTCCGTAGACACCCTGCCTTCATAGTATTGAATTTCTACAAATTCATCAACTACAAACGTGTTTTTCAGCTGACACAGAACTATTTACAATAGTAGATGGGAAAATATTGAAATAAAAACATAAAATGAAAATTTTAAGTTTTTATTTATAACGACAAAATAACCAAACGATAATATATTCGCGATTCTAAATATGTATATTTAGAATCCACAGAAGCTTCACTTAATGTCACCAACTACCAAAAACCTAAGAATCACCAGAAGGAGTAGCCCTGTAATTACAGGACAAAAATTTAACTTCTTAATTATCTCAGTAATTTTATTAGAAAATTTGAAAATTTAGTTAATGTACTACAATTTATTGAAAAGTTCAATAATTTTACTGAATCACATCATTTGATTGCTGCAAAGTACTAGCACTGTTTATCTCTGACATTTATATTTGACGAAATAAATCTGCACCGCCAAGAAAGTTCTCGTATATGGTGTACCAGAACTAATGATCCCCATTTACATTTCACCCACCCTTAATTTTTCTTTGACGTCGTCCCACTTTTGAAACCATTGGGATATATGTTCATACAATAACCTAATTAGTCCATTTCCGTATATCCGTAAGGCTTTCCTTACGCCTGTCAACACGATACCTCAAAATTGAAAATATATTAAGAATTGAAATTAGGTGTGTATGTTCTTGATCTGAAAAGTAAGGAAGAAGGCAGTCTCATGCGATCTCAATGTACGAATGGTACCTATGATGACAGCCTTCTGGATTGAAGTGAAAAGGTGACGAAGATGAGACCTCCAAACCGGTATGGTGGAAAAATTAAGCTCTAGAGTGGGGAGTGTAACACCAAGGCAACCGATAATGAGAGCAGGCATTTTGATTGAGTAGCCAAGGTACAGTTGCCGTAGTTCGTAGTTTTCGTATATTCGTTACTTCGACCGCAGAAAATTCTATGACGTAAGCAGTCTTAGCTAAATGTGTCATTACAAAATAAGCACTATATCAGGCTTAGTAACAGAGAGCTGCCAAGTAGTTGCGAACGAAAAATTCCAAAAGATAATACACTCATTTTGACGACAGGCTTGACCTCTCCGGGAGCATATGATAGGAATGGCGTACGGTCCATTTCATACTTGTGTCTCAAGAAGTAGTACAGCACATGCAGGGCTACGATATGATGGTGAATGAAAGTGTTCGAACCATAAAATAGACATGCAGAAAAGTTGTACATTAAAGTTGTGGACACTGCAACCATCCAAACCTACCTCAAGTGTGTAAAGTGGCTATCACATGATCTTGGGCAGCGATGATAAAGCCTTCTGTTTCCCACTTGAGTCCAGGTGATCAAAGGAAAGAAAACGTAAGATCAACGGAGAGATCGCAGTATATGTATAATATACCCTGATGGTCCCGTAATCGATGATCTTGAAAGAAGGAGGTGATTTCAGCACGTTTAACAGCTGAACGAAGTCAGGATTGAGGAAGAAGGAGCAAATTATCATTTAGATCTCGATTAGTAGCATTAAATACTAGGCCAAATTTTGAAGCAAAATTTCGTGCTGTAGAGAACAAGAATAAATGCTCCTTTATCTTGCAACGCGTGATCCCACACGAGTGCCATTAATGGATCAGAAATATTGAGTACCTGTCAAGCTATACCTAACACTAATCTGTCATATAGACATTCGACGGCCAGGAGACCCCTATCCCCTTTCTGACATGGGAGGTAGTTACGAGGCACCCAGGCACGCGAGTACAATCAACGACAAATGTTTATAAGTTTGCGAGTGCCTTTATCAAGTTGCTTAAACTCCTCTATTGTCCATTTGATGGAACCAAAAGAATAAAGAAGGATGGGTAGGGCAAGCATATTAGTAGTACGGATCTTATGTATCCCAGATAATTCGGATTCCCAAATTTGTGACGATTTGAGACGGTGCCTATACCTGCCACGAAGAGCTTTCTTAACAGGGGACACACTATGAATGTGACTTTCGCCCAAGAAAATGACTAACACCCAAGTTTGTGTGTAACTTTTCTTCATCGAGATGTTTGATGAGGCTTCCATCTATTAGCTGCACGACTTCATCGTAATTAGGGACCCCGAGACAATGTATGACGGCACACTTATCCAATCTGAATTCTATGCTAATAGCCTTCGTGTACTGATGGACATATTTGAGAGCTTGAGATAGACGGCTCTCACATGAAGTATAAAGTTTTAGGTCATTTATATAGAATAGATGAGTTACCTGATGCTTTCTGCCTGTCGGGAGTCACAACGATAATCGAGTTCTTCTCACAAGCGCAAGGAGAGATGCATAAGTGAGCGCGAAATAAGCGCGCTATGGCTATCCCCTTGAAAGACGCTACGCTAATATGTCACCAAATCTGTCATGACAGTACGTTACCCAGAACGAATTTTAAGCTTTGTATTCCAGAATGGCAACAGATCTTCGATGAATCTGATGATATTGGGAAGAATTTTCAAACATTTGAGCGGCACCAATATAAGTTGATAAGAGGTAATGTCAAATGCTTTCCTATAATTCCAGGCCATACCCAAGTCGCGTTGAACTTGGCGAGCGTCTTGATAGATAAATCTGTCAACAAGAAGATTATCCTTGAAACCAGGTATGCAACGTTTGGAGCTGCGTGCTCATTTATCATCATCCAAACCGGTTATATGGTTGTGAGTATGCGTTGATTAAGAATGAAGGTGAGCACTTTATACACGGTATTTAAGCATGTTATCGGTCGGTAATTACTTGGAACTGAAAGGTCTTATTTCTTGGGAATCAGAACTGTTCACCTTTCTGCGAACCAAGATGGAAAGGTTCCATATCCGAAGATTATGAAATGAAGTGCCTAGCAAGATGTGTGTCTGTGGAAGGTAAACATTTCCACAAAAAATTCGATACAACGTTCATGCCAGGTGCCGAGTGATTCTTCTTGCTTTTGAAGACAAGGGACACTTCATCAGCGGTGACTGAAGGTATTACCACTTGTTCTGCTAAATGATTATTGCAGATCCTTTGGAACAGTGTGATTGGTGTTATATACTAACTGCATTCATCGACTTTTCATATAAATCACGCCATTAGCGGTTGAGTTGCTCAACTGTGTAAACGAGAAGGATTCGAGAGAAAGGCCATATTTTCTCAAATATGATTTTCCCGTTTAACTCGCTTTTTTCCGTGCGAGAGCTAGGGCACGTATTTTTTAACAGACTTCAAAAAGGAGGATGGTTCTCTGTATTTTTCTCTGTAATTGTCTGAATTTTTTATTATGAGTGTTACCTCAGAACTCCGTCATTTATGAACTGATTTTGAATTTCTGTTTTTGTTTTAAAGGGTTTGATTTCCGATTGGTCCCATTGTCACCAAATCGCAGTCTGATGAGGGGATCCCCTGGAAATCGAGGGAAATCCTCCTTTTATATGTCACCGGTTTCTGCGAACATTTTTTTTAAATCCTATAAAAATACGTAAAAAAAAACATACATATGTGTTGAATACAACCCGGCCTGTGTTATTGACAATCATGTTGAATATAAGTAAGAGCCCTAAACGAATGTAAACCTAAACGATTGTATTATGTACGGTGTACATGTGGTATGACGTATCACACCGTTCTGTTTGCATACGATTGAATGTAATTTATGCACAAAGCTGTGCACTGAAGTTATACGCACACATTACTAATTATTGACAATCATGTTTAATATACGTTAGAGCTCTAAACGAATGTAAACCTAAACGAATGTATTATGTACGATGTACATATGGTATGACGTATCACAACGTTCTGTTTGCTTACGATTGAATATTTTATTTTTTATTTTCATCCATATTATTAATTTTTATTTTCTTCAATTGTTCATACTATCAAATTTATTAGATTTTTCATTATTTTCAATTTTCGATTTCGAGAGCGAAATATTCCAGAACTCCAATCGCATTCGCAATGGAATTATGTGAATGGATAAAGGATATTCCAAAGAAGTTTATTTATTTTAAGTAAAAAAAATCGTTGTATATATATACTGTGTGTTTTGGACACCTTTTCCTATAGTGAATCAATGTTAAATATTATTTATTACTGCCTGGCCGTCTGGTACTGTATGAAGTCAGTCAGTAGACATGTGATGAAAGTACACTTTAGTATGAGCACTATGTCCACACTCTTAGATGACAAACAAACAACCGTTCGCATACAGTATACCTATGAGATAACTGACTGACTTTATTTACATGTGCACTGACTGACTTCATACAGTACCAGACGGCCAGGCAGTAATAAATAATATTTAACATTGATTCACCATAGGAAAAGCAGTCCAAAACAGCCTGTATATGTTTTGATATAAAAATTATTACTTTTATTTAAACAAATGTTCGCGGCCTTTTTCAAATAGGCCGCATAGATCGATGAAACCTTCTTTTCAATAATTTCTTATAAAATAAACGATATTTGGTACTCATTTCCTCACCACCCACTGAGCTAGAGTACATTTACGCGTTTTTTTTACGTGATCTCCCCCGTAGGCCTAAATCCACGTTTATTTGAAGATACTTCTTCAAGTATCTTCAAGTAAAAAAATTTGGCGCAGAAATATATAACTTTAAAAGCGTAAGAAATAGAAGAACAATACGAGAATATATTTTTGCGCCAGGTGGCGCAGAAATATCTAACTTTAAAGCGTAAGAAACAGAAGAACAATACGAAAATATATTTTTATAAAACGGGAGCATTTCATAATAAAATTGTGCTATAAACTAGTTATTTCTATAATACCACGTTTGATCTGACGATAAAGTCATTAGGCACCCGAACTCCGGAATTAAACATAGCATCCTAGCCGCATTTGAAAACATTTGAACGGTATATCCCGCGTCCTAATTGCACTACTTGAGGTGTATAATGTGTGGCCAACATTGTCGGAAGACAGATTTCGTAGCCTCGTCATTTCTGTCAACGATTTGTCGTTGTGTGTTTTATTTAATAATTTGTTGGCGTTCAAATCAGATAAAGCTATGCCTTCCAAACTTTTGACACGACTTAGAGCAACATATATTTGTCCTTTTGCAAAGTTTTTTTTACCAAGGCCGATCACAGCTTCTTCGAGGGTGGTACCGTGTAGTTTGTGGACTGTAACCGCCCAGCTTAATATTAGAGGCAGTATACGGCGCTCCACATCTCCGTAAGCTTTTATTGCCTGAAACGTAGTACTTGATGGAGCTATGGGTATGCAACCATTACTATCTTTTAGCCTAAGACCAATAGTTTCGTCATCAAATTTAATGTACACGGCTTCTGATAGCTCTCCATCCAACAGTTGATCTCTCCTCAAGGCCGGCCATTTGATTTTTTTAATTATACTCATAGCTCCATCCACTAGCCCGTCAGAGACGGCGATGTTGCGTCTAACCATCACTCGGGATTCGACGCCAATTTTTATCGATGGCAGAGAACCACCACAGTTATTTAGGAATAACATCTTTAGGAATTAGACATCTTTAAAAATTACGTTCTCTGGCGGTTTTCTACCGTATGTCGGTAATTCGCAAGACTCATCCACTGCGTTGATTTGATAAGTTCGGTGCAGCTTTGCATTTTCCTTGCTCATTGTGTCGTTGTAATCGTCGACTTGCCTGATCGTGGAAAAATTACGAAGGGCTACCCAACCGCAAATTCACCATTTAAAGGCACGTGGCGGCGCTCGCATAGTAATTCCAACTGAGCTGTCATCAATTCACTTACCCGTAAGCTATTCAATAGATCGATGAATTCGGTATCATTGCGCTGTCACATGTTTATGGTCATTTCACAGAAGGAAAACTGAAATATGTCACCAAATGCCAAAATGTTGACTCCACCGAATAACTTCTCGTTATTTTTGTATTCTTGAAGTCTTAGGTGAATTATTCTTAAGTTCTCATAGGAGACCATAAAAATTTCGTCTATGATTAGCCAATTTATATAGCGCCACTTACGCCTTTCATTCTCGAATCTTTGACCTGTAATTTTTTTGTTACAGCATATTTTTTTTCAATTGGAAGCAAAAAAATACTATGTAGCTTTTTGCCAAAAATTTACCGAGTGGCAACCCCGTTTAACGAACCAATTTCCACAAAGTTAGGCTTCAGTAGTATATCAAGTAGCAGAAATGATTTCCCACCACCACCACCTGCACCGCCCGTGATATAAAGTAACAGCTTACTTTCTTCTCTATGCAAATCGTTTTCGATTGCCGTTGAAACTTTCTGAAATAAATTCCTCTGTTGGATATTTAATCGTCGAATGCTTCCTAGGAACATGTCACCTGACATGACGGCTCGTCCATCCATGTCTTCACAAAAGTTATAATCGTCATGTACAATTTGTTCACCAACACATAACATGGGAGCATTGCCACCATCGGTTTCATGCGCAGCATTAAGCGCGGTAGATTGCGCAATAACCTGTCAAATAATTAGCCCAACATTAGCAAATTGTTCTGCGCCGACGTTACTTTAAATAAGAATTATTATTTCGGTTATTTCGGTACAAAAACCGTAAAATAGCGGGTACGTGCACAATTTTCATTAGAGAGGAGTAACACGTAGGGCCTACACCAGATAGATATCCTTTAAAGATGATATTTGGCATATAGTTAGGTCTCGTACCCAAGGCACAGGGAAACTTATGAAATCACGAAATTTATATCAGGAAATGGGAAATCTTTTGCTTTTTTGTTTTGATAAAATTAACATAGGAAATATTGCTGCTCTATGGCTGGTCCATATTTCTATATTTATAGTAAAATGTTAGCACATACATCTAGTGAGGAGTGTGCGATTATTAAAAAATTTGTTGCTCCACTTCCAGAAATGCTAGAAGGGTCTGGTTTTTTTCATTCGACGCAGAATTTTCGATACTTTCAATAAGAATCTTTGAGAAAATTTAATTTTCCCAACGGAACATATGGAAAATCAAAAATTAAATTTATGTGTTTAAGGTAGAAAATTTAATTCCTTAATATCTCTGTACACATTACAGCTAGAGCAAAAATGATAAGGTGATGAATTGTAGCAAACTTGATTTCCTTCAAATGTATACCTTACGTATTTTTCGATTGTTCTAATATTAAGAGAGATATTTTTTATTTTGTGATTGTATATTTTTTATATGATGTTTTATAAGAAAACCGATCTTACATGATATATGAATGCAGTCCGCTAATTGGTCTATGATATGTCGATAATACCATTGATTAATATCTAACATATGATAAATTATAAATATTACAAATTAATTGAATAATCTTAACATTTTAACATTGTTGTACGAGATTCTGTACAATAAACATGCAAGTGTTACATATTTAATTTATATATATATGAATTCATTTAACCGAAAATCAGATCCACCCTTCTTCCATTTCGATGGTGATTTTTTGGCGCCGACTCAAAATTATTTAGGTATCTACATTAGTGTAGGATGTCATCTTAAATCGAATATGGCGGCTGCCGCAAATGGCGATTTAAAATTTCCAAATTCACCTCTATAATATGGGTATCAAATAAAAGGGCTTGAACGAAGCACAGTATATAAAGTGACGTTATTCGAAATCCAATATGGCGACCGCCGCAAATGAATATTAACAATTTCCACATTAACCACTATAATATGAGTATCAAATGAAAGGTCTTGATGAGCAAAACACAATAAGTAAAGTGATGTCATTTTGAATCCAATATGACGGCCGCCGCAAATGGAGATTTACAATTTCCACATTAACCCCTTTGATATGGGTATCAAATGAAAGGGCTTGATGAGTGAAACACAATAACTAAAGTGTCGTCATTCTAAATCCAATATGGCGGCCACCGCAAATGGCTTTATAATTTCCACAATAAGCTATATGATATGGGTATCAAATGAAAGGACTGATGAGTGATATATATATATATATATATATATATATATATATATATATATATATATATATATATATATATATATATATATGTGTATATGTATATATATATATATATATATATGTATATATATATATATATATTTATATATATATATATATATATATATATATATATATATATTTATATATATATGTCGGAGTTGCATAATTGGGAGCATGGTCGTTTCAACCAGTATATATGTTGTCAGGCATTGTTGTTTTTATAAAATACAAACACTTACCAATTTCCAATAGCACACTGAAAACTGCATTTTGACAAACACGCACTAGTCTACAATAATACCCGGTGTCCCGCACTTTCACAATCAGTAATTACAAATAGTTGGTTCAACCTACGACACAGTAAGTTGGCTCCAGTTAACAATACAGATACAACACGAATAATACTAACAAATGCCATACCAAGGTTATCTCATCAATAAACATAATTAATTATACTAGTCCAAAAGGGCTACCAACAATCCAAACGCTATTTCCATGTGAACTTTCAGCAGAGTTCAGTTGATACTAATACGCAACTGCACGATACGGTCTGTACTCGGGTGCTCTCCTCTCAGAACTGACTATCCTGCTTCCTTTTTGAAACTCACCCCCCTTCCTTGATATTTGTAAAAATATTGGAAAGGGGTCATTCTATTACTACATTATATTTATGTACCATCTCTGGTATATCACAAAAATAGGTTTATTAACATCCGTACCATACAATTTGCGTCTAAGTAGAGAGCCACACGTGCCCCTTCGACCGAACCCTTACTTACTGTGTTAATTGATAATCTTAAAGCAATTATTCTTTATTGCACTTTTAGACAATTTATTTTATTCTAAGAATATATAAGTATCGATAATATCTAATTTCCGGACCTCTATGTCTGGAGGATCCTTTATGTCGGACATACTGTAATAAAATAAACCTGTTCTTAAAAAAATAGTTTCTTTGTACTTATAAATGTAAGTGTTTAAAATCTCCAAATGTGAATTTGTCCTTTGCACAAATTCAACATCCGACACGGCCATTCTGACGATCACACGTCCCCGTGTGTATCCAAAACTTTTGCGTTGTTTGGCGTTAGACTCGATATTATAGATACTACATTTCACTTAAATCATAATCCATAAACTTAGTAGTCCAGTCCAGCAGCCGAGGATGATAGATAGAATTTGTTTAATGAAACTAATTTTTATTTTATTTTTATTTTTATTATCTCAAGTGCCAGTTACATCCTATGAGCTATCAATCTAATGTAATGAAACTGTTACTCTCATGCTTACACATAATCACATCTAAATTTCTTTAGACCCCGTTACCATATGTATGGTGTGTGGGAAAATCATGGTAACCCCATTACTGAATACGTCGTGTAAGGCTTAATTC
The DNA here is from genome assembly GCA_963920215.1 of Nineta flava. NCBI lineage: Eukaryota > Metazoa > Arthropoda > Insecta > Neuroptera > Chrysopidae > Nineta > Nineta flava. The sequence continues at coordinate 68,954,762 of OY986042.1, forward strand.
ATTTTACAAAATGCTTACACATAATCACATCTAAATTTCTTTAGACCCCGTTACCATATGTATGGTGTGTGGGAAAATCATGGGAACCCCATTACTGAATACGTCGTGTAAGGCTTAATTCATTTTACAAAATGCTTACACATAATCACATCTAAATTTCTTTAGACCCCGTTACCATATGTATGGTGTGTGGGAAAATCATGGGAACCCCATTACTGAATACATCGTGTAAGGCTTAATTCATTTTACAAAACGCTTACACATAATCACATCTAAATTTCTTTAGACCCCGTTACCATATGTATGGTGTGTGGGAAAATCATGGGAACCCCATTACTGAATACATCGTGTAAGGCTTAATTCATTTTACAAAACGCTTACACATAATCACATCTAAATTTCTTTAGACCCCGTTACCATATGTATGGTGTGTGGGAAAATCATGGGAACCCCATTACTGAATACATCGTGTAAGGCTTAATTCATTTTACAAAACGCTTACACATAATCACATCTAAATTTCTTTAGACCCCCTTACCATATGTATGGTGTGTGGGAAAATCATGGGAACCGTGTAAGGCTTAATTCATTTTACAAAACGATTGTCAGTGCTCATCAGAGCTCTCTACTGATTCGTTTTCAACATCGTTATCAGAATCACAGACATCTAACTCTCTAGGAATATAACCCTCCGGCATGCATCTCAATTTATCATGACTGTATTTGTAAGTCCTTTTACCTTTTACTGTTTTTTTTAAAGTGTATCTATCTCCTTCTAAAACCTCTGCCACTACAAATGGGCCCCTAAATTTCGGTTCTAATTTAGTTTGGTTTCTTTCTTCTCTTTTTAACAATAACAAATCACCAATATTGAATTTAATTATTTTTGCTTTAGTTTTATCGAATCTTTTTTTTTTTATCGTATCTAGCATTAGCTTTTATATTATCTACGGCCTGCTGTGTCACCTTGGAGATATCGTGAGGTCTCGCTACATTACGAATTTATAACTCTAAAGGACTGGATTTAGTTACACGATTGATAGTACTATTAAAACCCAATTGTGTTTCTCCTATCGCGTCTTTCTACGACCGTGCAATGGTTTATACAGATATTTTGCCATTCCTTCAAATCAAAATTGCTCATAAAGCCCCTCAAGCGCTTTATCCCAGTCCAAGTGCATAATTGACTGATGCACACCCTAATAACGGACCAATGAAACCCCTTGAAGCGATGGCAAACAATAAGCTTTTTACATTTCTCCGAGTTTTGCGGAAAAGGATACAAGATCGCAACTCGTATGTTTTTCGCGATGTCTTCCGCAATCACATCGTTCTATAACCCGGTAACATTTTTCTAGATTTGACGATCGCGACGTTGTTCGGTTAGTAACGAATCTTCCGACTCTCAGCTAGATAAATTTCCTTTCCTTTTCTTTTCTTTTATTTACTATTTTATTATTAACATCTATTGGATTTCGTCAAAGGAAATCAACAAGAGTCATTCGTTTACCCGCACGATATATAATTTCAAAAGTAAAGGACTACAAGAAAGACCATTATCTGTGGACTTGATCATTTAAATTTGCTATATTTTGAGATACTTTTAATGATTTACAATCTGTAATGACCACAAATTTCCGCGCGTGTAAATAATGTCGAAAATGTTTTAATGAGTTTACTACAGCTAAAGTTTATAGTTCATAAGAATGATCTTTACTTCGATCTTTTGCCTTAACATAGCCCTAAACCCATTATAGCTAGCGTCAGTATGGAACTTAATAGGGTAATTAGAATCAAAGATAATTGATACGAGTTCTTTTGTTAGAACAGATATTACTTTTGGCGTATTTTCTCATGTTTATCTTGCAATGATATACCAGGCACTGATCTCACTTCTGATGTCGGAGTCGCATAATTGGGAGCATGGTCGTTTCAACCAGTATATATGTTGTCAGGCATTGTTGTTTTTATAAAATACAAACACTTACCAATTTCCAATAGCACACTGAAAACTGCATTTTCACAAACACGCACTAGTCTACAATAATACCCGGTGTCCCGCACTTTCACTATCAGTAATTACAAATAGTTGGTTCAACCTACGACACAGTAAGTTGGCTCCAGTTAACAATACAGATACAACACGAATAATACTAACAAATGCCATACCAAGGTTATCTCATCAATAAACATAATTAATTATACTAGTCCAAAAGGGCTACCAACAATCCAAACGCTATTTCCATGTGAACTTTCAGCAGAGTTCAGTTGATACTAATACGCAACTGCACGATACGGTCTGTACTCGGGTGCTGTCCTCTCAGAACTGACTATCCTGCTTCCTTTTTGAAACTCACCTCCCTTCCTTGATGTTTGTAAAAATATTGGAAAGGGGTCATTCTATTACTACATTATATTTATGTACCATCTCTGGTATATCACAAAAATAGGTTTATTAACATCCGTACCGTACAATTTGCGTCTAAGTAGAGAGCCACACGTGCCCCTTCGACCGAACCCTTACTTACTGTGTTAATTGATAATCTTAAAGCAATTATTCTTTATTGCACTTTTAGACAATTTATTTTATTCTAAGAATATATAAGTATCGATAATATCTAATTTCCGGACCTATATGTCTGGAGGATCCTTTATGTCGGACATACTGTAATAAAATAAACCTTTTCTTAAAAAAATAGTTTCTTTGTACTTATAAATGTAAGTGTTTAAAATCTCCAAATGTGAATTTGTCCTTTGCACAAATTCAACATCCGACATATATATATATATATATATATATATATATATATATATATATATATATATATATTTATATATATATATATATATATATATATATATATATATATATATATATATATATATACGAAGCAGCCTGCAATATTTTACTTTCCAGGGGTTGATACTCTGAACTCTCTTTTTTTGTCCTTTGCACAAATTCAACATCCGACATATATATATATATATTTATATATATATATATATATATAAATATATATATATATATATATATATATATATATATATATAAATATATTTATATATATATATATATATATATATATATATATATACGAAGCAGCCTGCAATATTTTACTTTCCAGGGGTTGATACTCTGAACTCTCCTGTTCATGTAACCTGTTCATACATACATATATATATATATATATATCATCAGCATATACATCATCAGCAATAGAATCTGTTTGTGGGCCGAAAGTAATAAAATAATTCCTGAAGAACCAAATGCTTTTAGAAAGAACAGAGGTACAACTGATAATATTTTTATACTAGATTGTCTAGTAAATTTACAGTTGAGACTGCCAAAACATATACTTTTTGCTACCTTCGTCGACTTCAAACAAGCATTCGATAAAATAAACCATGAAATGCTATGGCACAAACTGTACAAAATAGGCATTAGCTCGAAACTAATACGCATAATAAGAAACATGTACAAACAAGCAGAATTATGAATCAGACACAACCTGGAATTCACAAACAGCAGAAAGAAAATGTAGGAGTAATGCAAGGCGATTGCCTGAGCCCACTGCTGTTTATACTTTTTATATCGGACCTTGATGAATGTCTGACACAGTTTAAATGCAAAGGTTTGGATTTGGATGCCTACAACGAAATACAGTACTTAGCATATGCAGATGATTTAGTGCTACAATCGTCCACATAACGCCATGCTCAATCCAAATTACTGGCTCTGGAAAATTTTTGCGTAAAAAAACAAATTATATGTAAATGCTGAAAAAACTAAAACTATAATTTTTCAGAAAGGCATTTTGAACCAACAAAAACATAAATTAATTTATAACAACCAAAAAATAGACTTTGTATCCAATTTTACCTATCTCGGTATAACATTCAATTCATCTGGCTCATGGACACAGACAGCACAAGAAATGGTGAATAGGGCCACCATATCATCTGCGGCGGTAAGAGATATCTCTGCTAAAGCGAAAATAGAATCTTGGGAAGGTAAGCTCCAAATATATCAATCAATGGTGACATCTGTTCTTCTATACGCTGGTGAAATTTGGGCTTTAATTTACCCAGACACAATTGAAAAGGTTCAAGTGGGTTTTTTGAAAAATCTACACTACTGGGCAAGAAACACCCCAGGATACCTAGTCCGCCTCGAAACAGGTGTCAGTAATTTGGAACTACAGATTTTCAAAAGAGCATTCGACTGGTGGACAAAACTACTTGGAATGTCTGAGTACAGACTATCTAGGATTTATAAAGATTATTAAAATAACCAAAGAGAAGTCTAGGGTTTTTTTGAAATTATATTTCAAATTTTGCCCCTATTCCTAGAACATTTGTTTGTATTTTATAAATACGTATTTCGACTACAATGTAGTCATCATCAGTATGAATTAGCTAAGCGTAACTATCTCTGGGATATGGATTCAGAGATATGTTGCTTGTTTGACGTGATCAGGCACCAAATTAGCAACAAGCAACATATCTCTGAATCCATATCCCAGAGATAGTTACGATTAGCTAATTCATACTGATGATGACTACATTGTAGTCGAAATACGTATTTATAAAATACAAACAAATGTTCTTGGAATAGGGGCAAAATTTGAAATATAATATCTAGGATTTGTTATAATAGACTGCTAGATTTCGACAGAAACTCTGAAGCCACTAAGATGAAATACAACTGGGCGTCGTCATTTAAAAAATATCTTACATTTATTGGAGAGGAAAGCGTTTGGAACAAACAAGATATTAACCAGGCCACGAAACGATACAATGAGCTCGAAAAAAGCTACGTGCACAAACTTAAGCGTCAAGATTGGGAGAGGGTACTAAACTCAAGTTTTTGTAGCCTGTACCAAGACATTAAAAGGAGTGCAGACGAAGAAGAATATCTAAAGTTCAAGATGAGTTTTGACAAGATCAAGGCAGTTAGTCAGCTCAGAATGTCTAACAACGAACAAGTCTGCGTGTACTCTAACCACATAAAACTTAAATTAAAATCAAATGAAACTTGTAGCATGTGTGGGCAGAGTAACGACTCCCTAACGCACCTTCTTATAGAATGCCCGGCCTTCGACCCTATGAGATCCCAGATCCTAACAAAAAACGGCATACACACCAGCATAATAGACATTCTCCAATTTGACTCCACAAAAAAAGTAAATTATATTTACCAATATCTGGATGCCTGCTGCAAAATGAAAACCTAAACTACATTTCTCCTGATTTCTACTGTTATTGAAAACTCTGTTACATTATCTTTTATAATATAAGAAAAATGAAATACTACATTTATTTTATTTATATTTTTTTTTGTTAAGTTTATGAAATGTTTATTATTAATCTGTTTATATTTTCGTTAAAATTCTGGCTTTAATCATGTTAAAATATTAAAATTTTTCTGAATTTGTATGATATGTTTGGCTAAATATATACCAAAATACTATACGCTTGTAAAATATTGTATGAATATTATTCCAAACAATAAATACTACTACATATATATATTCGGCCCTTTTTTACATTTATGTTTTTGATCGGATATCACTACTTTTTGAAAGGTATATATATATATATATATATATATATATACTTGTATATATATATATATATACATATATGTATATATATATTATGCATATTTATATATATATATATATATATATATATACCTTTCAAAAAGTAGTGATATCCGATCAAAAACATAAATGTAAAAAAGGGCCGAATTTTCGGGGAGATACTTCAGATAATAGTTGCTCCTTAAAAAGTGAAGATATCCCAATTAGAGAGCCGAGCTATTAATAAAGTAAATAGTTAAAACTAAAATGTAAGAATATAAGTGCAAAGTAAAATGAAAATAAAAAATTTGGTTGAAATTTATTTCGTAAGTTTTCTTTAGTAGTTTTTAAAATTTTATAATTTAAAATTTTATAACGCGGCAAGTTATTTTTTCTGTTGATTTCAAATATTTTAAAACTTCTCGCGTTATAAAATTTTAAATTATAAAATTTTAAAAATATACTAAAGAAAACTTACGAAATAAATTTCAACCAAATTTTTTTTTTCATTTTACTTTGCCCTTATATTCTTACATTTTAGTTTTAACTCTTTACTTTATTAATAGCTCGGCTCTTTAATTGGGATATCATCACTTTTTAAGGAGCAACTATTATATGAAGTATCTCCCCGAAAACTCGGCCCTTTTTATACCGTTTTTATAAGTCACAAGTTCACCTGTATGTATGTATGTATGTAACCGACCCTTTTGGGCTCGATTTTCTCCTACTTTGAATGATCAGATTTAATTCAAATTTTGCACACCTGTCAAAGACCGATGACAATGCAATAATTCGTTTAAAATATCCAATTATCCTGATTAGATTAGCCAGGATTCATCAATTTCCCAGATAAGTTACTGACTAAAAAAAAAAATGTGTGTGTGTGCAAGTCACACACGGTAGAAGTGACACTTCTGAAAAGTCCCTGATTAAAAATACTTATTGAAAAGTATTGAAAAAATAAATAATAGTTTAAAAAATTATAGTTTAAAAAACTAAAAAACACGCTTTTATAGAAAATTCAACTAAAAAATGAAATATAAATAATAGTTTAAAAAAACTATTGGAAACGAATGGAAAAAAGCGTGGGGTGAATAGTATCAATAGTTATTCCATTAATATACATTTGTTTCTTATTTACACTTTTCTTAATCCAAATTTATTAAATTTTATTTTCTATTTTTTAGTTGGATTTTCTACAAAAGTGTGTTTTTTTAGTTTTTTTAAACTATTATTTATTTACATTCATGTTTTTGATTTGCTTTCTATTATAAATTGAAAAACTAAAGAACCTAAGTATAATAACTCATAGAAATAGTATTGAATTTGCAAGAAAAGTTGAAAAACCAGCTGATAGTGGAACAAAGACATTTCAAAGTTTAAGAATACAATCACTGTAATTAATAGTGACACACTCAACTCAGTAAAAACCCATAAGGGGTGTGATACATTTAGTATATAATATTCTGTAATTGCGGCTTGTTTTATACTTGTTTTATTTTTATTTGACTCAATTATTATATTTATATTTGTATTATTATTATTTCAATACTTGTGAAAAAAAGTGAACAATTCAATTTATTAAAAAAAACATTGTGAACATTTCAATTATTTGTGAAAGGTGAAAAGAAATATGTCGGATACTGAAAGCGATATCAAACGAAAAGCATGTTCAAACGAAATTCGCCAAACGGCACTTGCGCCAATCAAAAAACGAAAAAAAAACTGCTACGCAGACAGGAGAAAAGGGAATGGTTTTGAATGATTATAAAAATCTACAGAGGGAAAATCTGGATTATTTTAATTTCGAACTAGAAAAGGAAGTAGCTAACCGCATGGGCATTTCGGCCAGAACGGTACGTCGTGTAGTTAAGGAGTGTAGCAGTGCCAAATTTTTTTCACCACCCAAAACCCGCACACGTAAAAGTATACTGGATTCTGTCGACGATTTTACATTGAATGAATGCTGTCCGCAGAATCGTACATAGTTTTTTTTTTGTAAATGAGCAACCAACTCTTGCTAAAATTTTGGCGAAAGTTAATGACGACGAAGATCTACCAAATTTCAAGCCATCTACCTTCCGAAAATTGATTAAAAAATTAAATTTTACATTTAAAAATAGAGATAGGAATAGTATGCGTATGGATCGCAGTGAAATTATTTTGTGGCATCCTAAATATTTAACCAAAATTAGAAAATATCGAGAAGAAGGCTGCAACATATATTATATGGATGAAACGTGGGTAAATTCAGGTAAGCTCTTAGCTTCGGCTTCCTAAAGTTGGATTAAGTACTACAGATAATAGAGAATTTTTAAAGTTAAAGGATATGTCGCTAAAAATGCAAAGTTGTATGGTACATTTGTAGATTTCCGTAAAGCATTTGACTCTATCGCACATACGTTACTATGGCAAAAACTACACGCAATGGAATTCAGTACGAAAATGATATACATACTATCGAGTTTTTACAAGAAAGCTAATTTCATGTTCTCCGTGAATGGAAACGAAAGTAATATAATGATATAACAAAAGGAGTACTACAGGGCGTTCCCATTTAGCCCATCTTATTCCCTCTTTTTATAAATGATATGGTTAAATTTGTGAAAGAAAGTGGTGTGAGAGGCGTGAACATAGATGGGAGAAATGAGATACTTTTGATCATGTACGCGGATGACTTAGTAATTCTAACAGACTCACCTGGTCATGCCCAAAAAGCACTTAATGTTTTAGCTTTGTACTGCGAAATAAATAAACTCGTAGTACATGTCAGTTAAACCAAAATGATAATATTCAGAAAAGGAGGGAAATTGAAACAGATGTTGCTATCTTGGAGTACTCTTCTCATCCTCTGGCCTATTCTGCAAAGCGACAGCCAGCGCAATAATAAAAGCATGGGTAATAATAATAAAAGCATATTTCAATGGGTAACATTAAACAATTAAGGAATTAGGGAAGGCCGCATTTAATTATACAACAGTGTTATTACAACAATGCTTTTATACAGGGCGGAGACCTGGAGTCTAACATATTTAAATGAGTTAGAAAAAATACAAGGCAATTTCTTCAAGGGGGTTTTTGGTTAGCAACGAAATACACCAAACTACATGATACGACTTGAAACCGGCAGTGAACCTGTCTGTTAACAACAACAACGAAAAGTATAAATGGGCTAGTCAACTTAAAACTTTATTGAACGAAGAAAATATGGCGGAGATTTGAGAAGCTTAAATCCTACCTCTATAAAAGAACAATTACAATTAATTGTAAACAACTTTGTTGTTACCCCTTATCAGAGATAAAGAGAATACCTTGGATTCCCGGTTCAGCCCCGTATACCAATATCTTATCGAAACCGAAAGCACACAACAATACTTGAAACACGCGTGCAACTTCAGAATAATAAAGCTAATAAGTCAACTCAGGCTAATGAGAAAATTCACTATTAAAATTTGGGTAAACGAAATAATATACAAATGGAATCAGGAAAACCTATGTGAGATATGTAATAAACGTGAACCCGAGTCTCTCATTCACTTTTTGTTGACCTGCCTCATTTACCACTCCATTCGAAATCATTTCCTTAAAAAGTATTTCAACAACACTTTCGCTTACCTCGAGTTACAACTAATTAACTTTCGAACAGACTTGACCGGAGAAAAAATAAAGGTAAATTATTTCTACGTCAGTGGAGCAATAAAAATGCGCAGTTTTGTTCATGATGAATAGCATTAACACCTAATACTAGTACCATTATATTAGTTATTCATACCTAATAATAATTTAAAAAAATTAAAATAAAATCTTCTAATATATAAAATTCTCGTGTCACAGTTTTCGTTGCCATACTCCTCCGAAACGGCTTGACCGATTTTGATGAAATTTTCTGTGCTTATCCGGTATCTATGAGAATCGGCCAACATCTATTTTTCATCCCCCTAAATGTTAGGGGTAGTCCACCCCTAAATTTTTTTTTTTTTTTTTGACAAAATTTTTAATTTCTATTTTTTTATGATACAACATACAAAAATACATACAATCCTCAATTTTCACCCTTCTACGATCAACCCTTATTTTTTAATAGCCATTTTAGTAATTTAATCATTTTTCCTCTCCGGTCGAAAACTGATCAATCGTCATTTAATTAGTTATCCCCGCCAGATGTCTACAGGTGTCACTTCTGACCCAGTAAACAGCACGGAGTAGGGATGAGAACGAAGCCGGTCTCCTTTCTTTCTCACTCCCTACACAGTTGTCGGCCATCATTATTGTTTATGCATCAAGTGTAGTAGTAACGTTGACAATTATTATTTTGCTATCTCAGTGTAACTCTCATATTAACTTTTAATCATTCCTATTTTATCAATAATAATTAAATTATCAATTTTGAGTGTATTTTGCACGATTAGTTAATCAAGTGATTTTATAACCTCAAAAGTACTCAACACGTGACACGAGCTTCCAATAACAACGGATTTTGTGTTGTAAGTATACTTTTTTTTATTTATATCGAAAATGTTGTTGATCTTATAAAAATGTAATTTTAATTTAATTTTATTAAAACAATGTAATTGAACAATTCAGATTTTCATAGTTTCCAACAAATCAATCATTATGAATCTTTATTTTGAAATGTCAATGGAAATATTGGTTGTATGAAAAAATTATAAGAGACAATGTTTTCATAAAATTTAATTATTTACTTTTGTTTGAAAAATTTTTCCATAAAACTTATATTTTTGTTATAAATCATTTCAAAACTGCGGCAAAAATCCTGGCCCTAATTATACTTTTAACATTTTTCATCATTAAATAATTTCATTAATTCTATTTATGTATGTTTTGTACAGTGAGCAATGCCAAGAAAACGCAAAGGGGCTGATTTGAGCCGCAGTACAAGTAAAGCTCGAAACTTGCGAAATAGCAAATCCGAAAGAACAGAAGAACAAATCCAGCATCAAAATACTGATGCACGTGTCAGAATGGCGCAATTGCATCAAGAAGAGCCAGAAGATACACGAGCTGAACGCAATGAAGTCAGAAGATTAGAACAACGACAATCACGCCGTTTCACAGTCAATAGACGAAGAACAAATGACCAACAACGACAACAGGTACATCGAGCATTAATATCTGATTCATTCCTGCGTCTAGAAAAAAAAAATCGATAAACACATACGAAGTAAAGTTGTAGAAAATTAGTTTTACTATAATTAAGTTTAAATAAAAGCAACAGACAGCAATATGTAACTGTGTAATATGTAATCATATATTAATACAGTCCATTGTTCATATGCAGACGTATACGTGTATAATTTATCAATCCTTGACGAAAGAAAATATTATGTTACTTGGTTATAAAGGGCGTTACAAAATTTTTGCGGGCGAAGCCGCGACGGGTAATGCTAGTGTTTATATATAATATATAATCTATAACTGGTAATTGTTAATGTATTAATACCAACACCTGTAAACCTTAATTGGAAAATGCAGAAAATTATTATTAATTTATTTTAAAATTCTACATTTTATTTATAAATACATTCATGTGTCAAGAAAATCTACTTTCAACTAATTGAATAAACGCATGAACTATATCTGATAATCATTTGAGGAGTAAGTATTACTCAGTCATATGAGGAGCATGTATATGAGAGTAATTAATTAAGATATGTTTGTATGGAATGTTGTTCGTATTGCATGATTTACTCATTGTTAGAGAATCGTATCAAATATTTTCTAAGAACATTATATTAAATGAATTTCTGAATTATAGTCAAGTGCAATTAGATTTTACCTTAAAAAAAAATTCGTTACGCAGGAGCTGCTTCAACTTAGTGAATTTCCTTAAAATACATAAAACGCGGTCACACTGTTAGAGTGATCAAAATGAAATGTTGTATATGATTTTAGTATTTGCAAGGCCAATTTTTTAATAAATGACATACGTCAAGGGGAAATGGAGGCATAAAGAAAGAAGAAAACACAAAATACAAAATATCTCTCTTAATATTAGAACAATCAAAAAATGTGTAAGAAATAAAGTTGTAGAAAATCATGTTTGCTACAATTCATCACCTTATCATTTTTTCTCAAACTCTAATATGTACAGAGATAGTGAGGAATTTAATTTTCAATCTTAAACCGTCAATATTTCTGTAAATATTAGCGTAACAGAAAAAATAATAAGAAACAAAATTACAGTAAAACTTAATACCTACAACTTTATTTCTTATCAATTTTTCGATTTTTCGAATATTAAGGGAGATATGTGAAATTTTGTGTATACTCCTCCCTCTAAACCCCCCTTTCCCCCTCACCAATTTTACCCATTAACGAACTTGAACTTTTGAATACCAAAAGCGCCTCAAATACCAAATTTCATTCGGATAAAATGAAAACTGTGACCGCTAGAGTGATTAGAGACACACACACACACACACATATATATATATATATATATATATATGTCCATAGATATATATATGTCCATAGATATATATATATAAATTTTACAGATGGTGATTTTTGACATCTACTAGGTAGGATCGATGGACATTTGAAGAAATTTTTGCGAAATTTTGACTTCGGTACGGGATCAATAGCTCTATTTCCTTTCAGGAAATTCGCTAATATGGTGGAAATAAACACTTTAGTAATGTTCATACAGAGTTTAAGCACAACTATGTATACAGTTGATAAAAAAATAAAGCACTTTTAACATTGTTTTAAATGGAGATACCAAATTGTAATGAATTATTTTTTATTGTGGATACAGCGATCAGAAAATTATAAAATTTGACTTGTATATAGAAGTAAAGTTAGTGGTGGCATGTGCCTAACGCCACCAAAATCACATATACAGTTTTTTTTTTTTTTTTTAATTAATATCTAAATGTATGAATATGCAAAATAACATGTTGGCTGCGGCCATTATAGTTTAAACATATGCAACACTATGGTTTTTAAATGTGTACTACACATGACATTAAATACGTTCAAATTAGCGCGAAAGTAGGATAAAAAGCATATAAACATTAATACGCCCATTCAAACACACTTCTCAGTTTGCCTATTTATAAGTTAAACAGTTGTACCAACTGTAAATTCGGTATGTTGATATTACAGCTTTGCTAGACTTCATACCTTGAAAATGTTATGACAAAAATAAACTAAAATAGAATATAATAGAATAAAATAAAATAAAATAGATTAACTATAATCAAGCAGCATTTATTTATTGAATACTTGTCATAATTAATATGCTCTGTACATTAACATGGGAGGCTTCTCTTCGCACCTCAGCCATCTCTATAAATCTTACCTTGCTTAAGCAATCGAACGATTGCAATAAAAGGTTTATTCGAATGCATCCTTTCCAAATATTATGGAAAACTATACTATTACTATACAAAACGTAAGTACTTGACATATTCATATTTTACTCCTTTTTTATTAATTCTACGATACTATTGTCTCGACTCCTGATTAATAAAAATAATAATTCAATATATTAGATTACATCCGAAACAAAAGATTGATGGATGAATCTTATCCTCGTGTTTATAGTCAACATTAATTCGGGTTATCCACGCTTCTACAGAATATTATATCATTCTAAGTTATATAAAACTATATACTATAAGATTATGATTAAAACTTGATTGTTATTCAAAGTTATTTCATAGCTATACGCACCGGAGTGAGTTGAATGTACTACTGTATGCATGAAATATAGATAAGGATGCAAACATGGTAACGAAAAACATCGATGGTTCGATGTATCGATTTAAAAAAAATATATCGATGCAAAAACATCGGCCCTTGTAACATCGAGGTATCGAAACATCGATGTTTTTTCTAAATTTTTTAAAATAAGTTTAAAAGGAAAGTTAAACAGGCAATAGTACACTTTGGGAGTACAAAATGCATGTGCAGTGTTTACACATTAACAAGTCTGTCAAAATAATGAAATAAATCACGATACATATAATTTCAAAGATTTATTTAGTATTTACTTAGGTGAAACGTTGGAATAGAAATCAAAGAGAAATAGGGCCACTATTTATTTCGTGGCATATTAAACAATAATATGCCACGATGTAAGAAATAAATAGTGAACTTTTTAAGTATCAACAAACAAACAACCGTTTCAATAAAAGAACTTTGAATTTGAAAAGAAAACCTCAGTAAAAAATGAACTAATACAGGTGGATGAGCGATCTCATCAATTCGTTGGTACGTCCATTTCATTCATTCTAGTGACAGTTTCAGTCATCTGGACTGATAATGAATTACCGAACTACCTAGTATACTCGGTATTGCAAACTGCGTATTTAGTTCGTAGACTTTGTAATAAATGCCTCTGTATTTACTTCAAACATCGGTAGTATTTGGAATAAATCGCTAGAATTTGTAATAAATGTCTCTCTTTGTATTTACTAAAAACGTCTATGTCAAGCATCGCTAGTAATGACATTTGTACATCGATGTTTTTAGATTTTAAACATCGATGGCAACCATCGATGTATCGTTTGCATCTCTAAATACAGAGTGATTCTCAGCAAGTCATTCTAAGCTAAAAGAAAAAAAGAAAGATGATGAAGTAATATTAGAACAATCGAAAAACGCGTTAGGAATAAAGTTGTAAAAAATCAAATTTGCTATAATTCATCACCTTATCATTTTTGCTCAGACTCTAATATGTACAGTGATATTAAGGAATTTAGTTTTCAATCTTAAACCGTCAATATTTCTGTAAATATTAGTGTAACAGAAATAATGATAAGAAACAAAACTACAGTAAAATTTACTACCTAAAACTTTACTTCTTATACATTTTTCGATTTTTCGAATATTTAGGGAGATATGTCAAATTTTGTGTTTCCCCCTCCCTCTAAACCCCCCTTTCCCCCTCACCAATTTTACCCATTAACGAACTTGAACTTTTGAATACCAAAAGCGGCTCAAATACCAAATTCCGATAAAATGAAAACTGTGACCGCTAGAGTCATTACAGACATATATATATATATATATATATATATATATATATATATATATGTCCATAGATATATATATATAAATTTTACAGATGGTGATTTTTGACATCAACTAGGTAGGATCGATGGACATTTGAAATTTTGACTTCTGTACGGGATCAATAGCTCTATTTCCTTTCAGGAAATTCGCTAAAATGGTATCAATGTTCAGACATATTACTTAAATGTCAAATATAGTAAACGTTAGTTGCTTCCGTTGCTGTAATATAACCGAATGGTAACCATACTAACAATGGAAATAAATAGACGCTAGTTTACAAAAAACAATTTAAAAAATATGTTTGACTTATGGACCTAGAAACTTGAAATTCGCAAGGTTGGCGTTATTAGGCCTCATATAAAATTTCTTTTATTTAAAATTTCTTTTTTAAAACCAAAAAGTGTACGTTTTTAAATAAATTGTTCAGAACATAATTGTAGAATTTATTAGTAATTTGTGATATATCGTGATTGTGATTTTCGTGTAAAATGCTAAAAATAAAACAGAGCATATTTTCCAAAATACAATTTAAGTTCAACGTATGTGGTATATCAGTTCGGGTAATATTGATGTAAATGTAACGAATCATGTACACTACATTGTTTCTACATAGAAAAGTGAATTTCTGAATAATCAATGTATCAATGGCTTTAGACAAAATTGTTTTTCCAGGTTGTAAACGATAGCTTTGTAGAAACTTGTATAGTATGTTTACTATGTTTTTATTACATGATCTATTATGAGTAAAGCTCAGGGTAGGTACACATGGCCACAAAAGTAGCGCGCATTTAAAATATTTTATAATCGATTTGTCCCTTATTCATTGGGTTTTCGAACAAAATACATGCGATAAAAGTTGTTAGTATAAACATATTAACAACTATTATTCTAAAAACCAAATGAACAAGTATTTAATGAAAAATGAGTGATAATTTAGTGGCCCATAGTTTGTAAGAGCGGTGTTATTACAATCCTTGTAAAACTGGCAATTCGATAAATAAATATAAAATTAGTGTTACATTATTGAGCCGCTGTCCGTGTGCCCGGTGAGATTTCCCATCAACAACATCTTAGTAACCATCTGACTTTTCTGAAATGTAAAATGCCTAAATACCAACTTTGACATTTTCAATTTCAAAAATGATGTACTTTCTTTGCAAACTGTCGTCCCTTATTTTGCTCCCTTAGAGGATGACTTTCCAAAAACGTTGATACAACTGACTTTTATTTATAAACAGAAGCCTGATAATTTACACATTCCTAACTTGAAAAATGGACGCACTGCCCATACAAACTTTCATCCCCTATTTAACCGCCTTAGGGGATGCATTTTCAGGAATCCTTCTATACTACTAACCTACGTTATATAAATAACCCCTTCGCAAAATTACATGCTTCCAGACCATCGAATTAGACTGTGCGTTGTCTGTCAATGAGTTTGTAGATTTTTATTAAGAAGATAGAACTAATTAACTTAGCAAAAAGTAGAGATAGTATTTTCAAAACATAAATATAATAAAACAACCAAAATTCTGGTTGTTGAGGATGAAGCCATTGATAGTTTTTCCCCAGTAGTTATTTTACATTTTACTTTGTAAGTTGCCAGATAATATTAAACTCCTCAAAAACAATCACTCACGAAGGTCACCACCGTGAAACGTTTTAGGGTAAAACAACCGAGAACTTAAACCCTATTCATATTAATATTTTTGATAGTTCTACATAATATACGTAAGTTATACGTAATACGATAGTTAGAACGTAATATTTCTTAGTTGTTTAGTATAAATTATATATGTATACATAATAATTCAAATATGAGTACATATATGTATAACCAGTATCATAACGAAAGTTCTTTATATCGTGGACTAACAACCTTTTCGCAAAATTTTGTTAACTGGAACAACCTTTTCAGTTTTTCAAAAATTGGTGGGTGCTATTCCAAAACATTTCCAATGCGCCAATAGTTCTCTAAGAAACTTTCGATTATAGTATTTAAGTCGGTCGGGTGTAAAGTTTACTCGTAACCCCCCAAAATGGCCACAAGTGAGAGGTACCACATCCTGAATGACAATAAACGTTGAATTGCTTTTTGAATAATCCACAGTGGTTACTCTCTTCTCCCAAAATTGATCAACCTTAAGATAATTAGCACAGATTCGAGTTTTGCCAATGTTGTAATATTTTATCAGTAAAATAATGTCAAGAAGGTTAGTTTATTATATGTAAAAGGATATAAGGCAATTTTATCACACTACCAAAGATATATTTCACACATAACAGTGATGTAACACACATAAATGATTTATTTCATGTACCTTTAACAGTAGTTATTTATACTTATGATACGGAGAGATTGTCAAATATCGTCTGACTTTGATGTAAATATGAGGTCATTTATACTGAGATCTTTTTCGGAAATCCCTTCAAAAATTCCTTCTTTTTTAATGGATGTAAAAAGAATGGAATCGCATTTGTGTATTAATAAATAAGTTTAGTATTGTAAAACTTGGTTTAAGGATATTGTAAGGACGGAAGTCCTTTTCCATCCTTAAAATAATTTTAATCATAATTATTCATCATAATGGATAATTTCCGCTGATAAAGGAGGGGATTTTCGTAAAGGGGGGAGGGGTAGATTCCGAAAAAGATCCCGATGCTCTATTTTACATTTACTGTAACTTGGTTTCTCTCATATATATATGTTTTTTGTTGTATATCATGGCTATTTGGAAAGTTGTTTAATGCTCATGAAATGTATTCATATAGTTTTGTTTGAGACAGCATGTTTTTATTCGAGAATTATCTGTGTCGTACTTCCATACAAAAGGATCCGCATTTGCATCCGACTCAGACCCGATCACTTTTTTCATCCATTTGTTTTTGAGTCCCGCTAGTAATTAAAATGCTCGCGTCGATTCTTCTCACTCTCTTCTAAAATGACAGAACCAATGACAGTGACCTTCCTCATTACGAAGAAAAAATAACTCAATAACAATGACACCATTAGTAAGAAATCAATTGAAGTGATCAACATGTGTAATTATCCATCGATATTATCTTGTTGATCAGTTTATCTATCGAATTATAGCGTAATACAAATGTTGTTTAATCATTTGAAAGTGTTAAATCTTACGTTTGTTGTGAACATTATTCAAAACGAATATAGTTTTTGTGTGCTTAAAGCAATTGTGTGTTTTTTATGATATTTGTTGAAATAACAATTTACTTTTTGTGACTGTTAATTTTCATAATAATCAATAATTATATTGTGTTTGAACATTTGAATATTCATTTATTTTGAACATCATTGTTTTTGGTTTGTTTATTATAAAACTAATAATAAAATCTTTCGAAATATTTAATATCGAATCATTGCATCAGCAGGAACAACTTCTGCTTGAATACTTTAGCTTTTC
The DNA here is from genome assembly GCA_963920215.1 of Nineta flava. Classification (NCBI taxonomy): domain Eukaryota; kingdom Metazoa; phylum Arthropoda; class Insecta; order Neuroptera; family Chrysopidae; genus Nineta; species Nineta flava. The sequence goes on from OY986042.1 coordinate 68,972,808, forward strand.
ATCACGATTAGCTAACTCAATCATTAAATCATACAAGTCTAGATATTTAAGACAAGAAGAAAACACATAATATAGAATACATCTCTTAATACTAGAAAAGTCGAATGAAAAATAAAGTCGTAGAAAGTTAATTTTAATTTTAAACAAGAATTTTCCAAATCGATCTACAATTGACGGAGAAATCGGTGAACATATAAAAAATATAAAAAATTTTTTAGTGCATATAATGCACTAAAAAAGTAAAACATAATTGCGTATTCTTTTGTCAATTTTAGTTCACCTAAGCAAAAATTTGTAAATGTATGTGTACAAATTTTAGGTTTTTAATTTTAATTTTTTAGACACACATAAAAAAAACTAATTTAGAACCATCCTCCTTTTTGAAGTCGCGTTAAAAAATACATACAGTCGAACATTGAATCTCCACCTTCTGTTTTTGGAGTCGGTTAAATTTTTGTTGATTTTGTCATTTCCACTAGAACTACTTATACTTAAATAACTATAAAATTATTTTATTGAAATTTTGTTTCAATTTTCAAAGTAAATTTTGATAGACTATAATTGCACACAGTTATCGTTAGTCGTTATATATCGTTGTATTTTGGCTACTAATAAAGTTCAATTTTGCGAATACTAAAATCATATCAGATATGATATTTTATTTTGATCACACTAAAATTATGACTGCTAGAGAGTGATTTATGTATTCTAAGAAAATTCGCTAAGTTGAAACAGCTCCTGCGTAACGTTTTTTTTTCTTTATGCTTGTAAATATTTCGATTTCTAGAAAAATATTTTTGCTTTTTGTTTGACATTTCATTTTTATTCAATCTGTCAATCCTAAAATTTAAATATGCCTAGAAATCAAATTAATTTACTCCATTTGGAATCATCTTCAATAAATCTTCCAAATTTATCAATCTACCATAATTTAATAAAGCAAACATTGAATTTTCGATAATTCACGTTCCTCGTTTATTTTCTATCAGAAATATTATTAACGATGAAACTGAATTTTAACTTCATTCCTGGTTTAGTTATTGGTGAATTTCACACACGAATTCAATTCAACTTGTCACCTTTCACAATAATATTGATCTGAAAATTATTGTGAAATTTTTTTAATAATTTTCTTAAAATAAATTCTCTACCTAAGATCTTTTATAACTTCTTACTGTTCAAGAATTTTTTTAATTTTTTATAGAACAACTAGAAATATTTTTACATCATCATCAGATTCTTCACATCTGATCGTGACTTCGAAGCTAATTGGAATATCATACTTCCCAGCCACACTTCAGTGAAGTGCAATTTTGTTTTTGGAATAATGATCCTGCTTCTCGGCCATACATCAGTGAGGGCTATCTTCACATCTGATCTGACCTTGAAGCTGTTGTGAAAAATTCTCCATCTTCATAACTTCTTCAGTGAAGTGCTTCTGTGATTAAGCTTAATTTTTCATACTTGTTGTTTATTTTTGTAAAAAAAAAAATAAATTTTTTATTTATTTTGTTTTCATAATAATTATAGAAAGAGAACCTGATAGAAAGGTTGATGATCATAGAGGGAAGTTTTTTCCCTCTGAACAAGGATGTTTAATGTCCATACTTGTTTTGAGGTTTTTCTTTCTTAAATGGTGGAGGGATGTATGTAGCGGTACGCTCCTAAAACCAATTATGCTTTCTTTTAGAAACCATTGCTCTTCAACTGTATCCTCCCCAAGCTACCACGGTAATTTTTATTGTAAATTACCTTGGTAATTATCAACAAACATAATTAGACATTAATTTTATATTTTCAATCAAGATAATTTATGTATTTCAACTTGTCTTCTATTTTATTAAATGTATTATAATTATTAATGATTCAAATATAATCATTCATCATCTTACAAGCTCAAGGCCATACCAAAAAGTGCTTATCAGAAGTGCTTCGAGGATTGGAAAAAGTGTTGGCACAAGTGTATTATATCTGAAGAGAGTTACTTTGATGGGGACAACATGAATAGTGATGAATAAATAAAAAGGTTTTGATAAAAATATAAAGTTATCTTACTTTTTGAACACAGTGATAGAGCTTGAAAAAAATTTATCTACTATTGAATTGAAGTAAATTAGCTTTCTACGACTTTATTTTTCATTCGACTTTTCTAGTATTAAGAGATGTATTCTATATTATGTGTTTTCTTCTTGTCTTAAATATCTAGACTTGTATGATTTAATGATTGAGTTAGCTAATCGTGATGAAAAGCTAAAGTATTCAAGCAGAAGTTGTTCCTGCTGATGCAATGATTCGATATTAAATATTTCGAAAGATTTTATTATTAGTTTTATAATAAACAAACCAAAAACAATGATGTTCAAAATAAATGAATATTCAAATGTTCAAACACAATATAATTATTGATTATTATGAAAATTAACAGTCACAAAAAGTAAATTGTTATTTCAACAAATATCATAAAAAACACACAATTGCTTTAAGCACACAAAAACTATATTCGTTTTGAATAATGTTCACAACAAACGTAAGATTTAACACTTTCAAATGATTAAACAACATTTGTATTACGCTATAATTCGATAGATAAACTGATCAACAAGATAATATCGATGGATAATTACACATGTTGATCACTTCAATTGATTTCTTACTAATGGTGTCATTGTTATTGAGTTATTTTTTCTTCGTAATGAGGAAGGTCACTGTCATTGGTTCTGTCATTTTAGAAGAGAGTGAGAAGAATCGACGCGAGCATTTTAATTACTAGCGGGACTCAAAAACAAATGGATGAAAAAAGTGATCGGGTCTGAGTCGGATGCAAATGCGGATCCTTTTGTATGGAAGTACGACACAGATAATTCTCGAATAAAAACATGCTGTCTCAAACAAAACTATATGAATACATTTCATGAGCATTAAACAACTTTCCAAATAGCCATGATATACAACAAAAAACATATATATATGAGAGAAACCAAGTTACAGTAAATGTAAAATAGAGCATCGGGATCTTTTTCGGAATCTACCCCTCCCCCCTTTACGAAAATCCCCTCCTTTATCAGCGGAAATTATCCATTATGATGAATAATTATGATTAAAATTATTTTAAGGATGGAAAAGGACTTCCGTCCTTACAATATCCTTAAACCAAGTTTTACAATACTAAACTTATTTATTAATACACAAATGCGATTCCATTCTTTTTACATCCATTAAAAAAGAAGGAATTTTTGAAGGGATTTCCGAAAAAGATCTCAGTATAAATGACCTCATATTTACATCAAAGTCAGACGATATTTGACAATCTCTCCGTATCATAAGTATAAATAACTACTGTTAAAGGTACATGAAATAAATCATTTATGTGTGTTACATCACTGTTATGTGTGAAATATATCTTTGGTAGTGTGATAAAATTGCCTTATATCCTTTTACATATAATAAACTAACCTTCTTGACATTATTTTACTGATAAAATATTACAACATTGGCAAAACTCGAATCTGTGCTAATTATCTTAAGGTTGATCAATTTTGGGAGAAGAGAGTAACCACTGTGGATTATTCAAAAAGCAATTCAACGTTTATTGTCATTCAGGATGTGGTACCTCTCACTTGTGGCCATTTTGGGGGGTTACGAGTAAACTTTACACCCGACCGACTTAAATACTATAATCGAAAGTTTCTTAGAGAACTATTGGCGCATTGGAAATGTTTTGGAATAGCACCCACCAATTTTTGAAAAACTGAAAAGGTTGTTCCAGTTAACAAAATTTTGCGAAAAGGTTGTTAGTCCACGATATAAAGAACTTTCGTTATGATACTGGTTATACATATATGTACTCATATTTGAATTATTATGTATACATATATAATTTATACTAAACAACTAAGAAATATTACGTTCTAACTATCGTATTACGTATAACTTACGTATATTATGTAGAACTATCAAAAATATTAATATGAATAGGGTTTAAGTTCTCGGTTGTTTTACCCTAAAACGTTTCACGGTGGTGACCTTCGTGAGTGATTGTTTTTGAGGAGTTTAATATTATCTGGCAACTTACAAAGTAAAATGTAAAATAACTACTGGGGAAAAACTATCAATGGCTTCATCCTCAACAACCAGAATTTTGGTTGTTTTATTATATTTATGTTTTGAAAATACTATCTCTACTTTTTGCTAAGTTAATTAGTTCTATCTTCTTAATAAAAATCTACAAACTCATTGACAGACAACGCACAGTCTAATTCGATGGTCTGGAAGCATGTAATTTTGCGAAGGGGTTATTTATATAACGTAGGTTAGTAGTATAGAAGGATTCCTGAAAATGCATCCCCTAAGGCGGTTAAATAGGGGATGAAAGTTTGTATGGGCAGTGCGTCCATTTTTCAAGTTAGGAATGTGTAAATTATCAGGCTTCTGTTTATAAATAAAAGTCAGTTGTATCAACGTTTTTGGAAAGTCATCCTCTAAGGGAGCAAAATAAGGGACGACAGTTTGCAAAGAAAGTACATCATTTTTGAAATTGAAAATGTCAAAGTTGGTATTTAGGCATTTTACATTTCAGAAAAGTCAGATGGTTACTAAGATGTTGTTGATGGGAAATCTCACCGGGCACACGGACAGCGGCTCAATAATGTAACACTAATTTTATATTTATTTATCGAATTGCCAGTTTTACAAGGATTGTAATAACACCGCTCTTACAAACTATGGGCCACTAAATTATCACTCATTTTTCATTAAATACTTGTTCATTTGGTTTTTAGAATAATAGTTGTTAATATGTTTATACTAACAACTTTTATCGCATGTATTTTGTTCGAAAACCCAATGAATAAGGGACAAATCGATTATAAAATATTTTAAATGCGCGCTACTTTTGTGGCCATGTGTACCTACCCTGAGCTTTACTCATAATAGATCATGTAATAAAAACATAGTAAACATACTATACAAGTTTCTACAAAGCTATCGTTTACAACCTGGAAAAACAATTTTGTCTAAAGCCATTGATACATTGATTATTCAGAAATTCACTTTTCTATGTAGAAACAATGTAGTGTACATGATTCGTTACATTTACATCAATATTACCCGAACTGATATACCACATACGTTGAACTTAAATTGTATTTTGGAAAATATGCTCTGTTTTATTTTTAGCATTTTACACGAAAATCACAATCACGATATATCACAAATTACTAATAAATTCTACAATTATGTTCTGAACAATTTATTTAAAAACGTACACTTTTTGGTTTTAAAAAAGAAATTTTAAATAAAAGAAATTTTATATGAGGCCTAATAACGCCAACCTTGCGAATTTCAAGTTTCTAGGTCCATAAGTCAAACATATTTTTTAAATTGTTTTTTGTAAACTAGCGTCTATTTATTTCCATTGTTAGTATGGTTACCATTCGGTTATATTACAGCAACGGAAGCAACTAACGTTTACTATATTTGACATTTAAGTAATATGTCTGAACATTGATACCATTTTAGCGAATTTCCTGAAAGGAAATAGAGCTATTGATCCCGTACAGAAGTCAAAATTTCAAATGTCCATCGATCCTACCTAGTTGATGTCAAAAATCACCATCTGTAAAATTTATATATATATATCTATGGACATATATATATATATATATATATATATATATATATGTCTGTAATGACTCTAGCGGTCACAGTTTTCATTTTATCGGAATTTGGTATTTGAGCCGCTTTTGGTATTCAAAAGTTCAAGTTCGTTAATGGGTAAAATTGGTGAGGGGGAAAGGGGGGTTTAGAGGGAGGGGGAAACACAAAATTTGACATATCTCCCTAAATATTCGAAAAATCGAAAAATGTATAAGAAGTAAAGTTTTAGGTAGTAAATTTTACTGTAGTTTTGTTTCTTATCATTATTTCTGTTACACTAATATTTACAGAAATATTGACGGTTTAAGATTGAAAACTAAATTCCTTAATATCACTGTACATATTAGAGTCTGAGCAAAAATGATAAGGTGATGAATTATAGCAAATTTGATTTTTTACAACTTTATTCCTAACGCGTTTTTCGATTGTTCTAATATTACTTCATCATCTTTCTTTTTTTCTTTTAGCTTAGAATGACTTGCTGAGAATCACTCTGTATTTAGAGATGCAAACGATACATCGATGGTTGCCATCGATGTTTAAAATCTAAAAACATCGATGTACAAATGTCATTACTAGCGATGCTTGACATCGACGTTTTTAGTAAATACAAAGAGAGACATTTATTACAAATTCTAGCGATTTATTCCAAATACTACCGATGTTTGAAGTAAATACAGAGGCATTTATTACAAAGTCTACGAACTAAATACGCAGTTTGCAATACCGAGTATACTAGGTAGTTCGGTAATTCATTATCAGTCCAGATGACTGAAACTGTCACTAGAATGAATGAAATGGACGTACCAACGAATTGATGAGATCGCTCATCCACCTGTATTAGTTCATTTTTTACTGAGGTTTTCTTTTCAAATTCAAAGTTCTTTTATTGAAACGGTTGTTTGTTTGTTGATACTTAAAAAGTTCACTATTTATTTCTTACATCGTGGCATATTATTGTTTAATATGCCACGAAATAAATAGTGGCCCTATTTCTCTTTGATTTCTATTCCAACGTTTCACCTAAGTAAATACTAAATAAATCTTTGAAATTATATGTATCGTGATTTATTTCATTATTTTGACAGACTTGTTAATGTGTAAACACTGCACATGCATTTTGTACTCCCAAAGTGTACTATTGCCTGTTTAACTTTCCTTTTAAACTTATTTTAAAAAATTTAGAAAAAACATCGATGTTTCGATACCTCGATGATACAAGGGCCGATGTTTTTGCATCGATATATTTTTTTTAAATCGATACATCGAACCATCGATGTTTTTCGTTACCATGTTTGCATCCTTATCTATATTTCATGCATACAGTAGTACATTCAACTCACTCCGGTGCGTATAGCTATGAAATAACTTTGAATAACAATCAAGTTTTAATCATAATCTTATAGTATATAGTTTTATATAACTTAGAATGATATAATATTCTGTAGAAGCGTGGATAACCCGAATTAATGTTGACTATAAACACGAGGATAAGATTCATCCATCAATCTTTTGTTTCGGATGTAATCTAATATATTGAATTATTATTTTTATTAATCAGGAGTCGAGACAATAGTATCGTAGAATTAATAAAAAAGGAGTAAAATATGAATATGTCAAGTACTTACGTTTTGTATAGTAATAGTATAGTTTTCCATAATATTTGGAAAGGATGCATTCGAATAAACCTTTTATTGCAATCGTTCGATTGCTTAAGCAAGGTAAGATTTATAGAGATGGCTGAGGTGCGAAGAGAAGCCTCCCATGTTAATGTACAGAGCATATTAATTATGACAAGTATTCAATAAATAAATGCTGCTTGATTATAGTTAATCTATTTTATTTTATTTTATTCTATTATATTCTATTTTAGTTTATTTTTGTCATAACATTTTCAAGGTATGAAGTCTAGCAAAGCTGTAATATCAACATACCGAATTTACAGTTGGTACAACTGTTTAACTTATAAATAGGCAAACTGAGAAGTGTGTTTGAATGGGCGTATTAATGTTTATATGCTTTTTATCCTACTTTCGCGCTAATTTGAACGTATTTAATGTCATGTGTAGTACACATTTAAAAACCATAGTGTTGCATATGTTTAAACTATAATGGCCGCAGCCAACATGTTATTTTGCATATTCATACATTTAGATATTAATTAAAAAAAAAAAAAAAAACTGTATATGTGATTTTGGTGGCGTTAGGCACATGCCACCACTAACTTTACTTCTATATACAAGTCAAATTTTATAATTTTCTGATCGCTGTATCCACAATAAAAAATAATTCATTACAATTTGGTATCTCCATTTAAAACAATGTTAAAAGTGCTTTATTTTTTTATCAACTGTATACATAGTTGTGCTTAAACTCTGTATGAACATTACTAAAGTGTTTATTTCCACCATATTAGCGAATTTCCTGAAAGGAAATAGAGCTATTGGTCCCGTACCGAAGTCAAAATTTCGCAAAAATTTCTTCAAATGTCCATCGATCCTACCTAGTAGATGTCAAAAATCACCATCTGTAAAATTTATATATATATATCTATGGACATATATATATCTATGGACATATATATATATATATATATATATATATATATGTGTGTGTGTGTGTGTGTCTCTAATCACTCTAGCGGTCACAGTTTTCATTTTATCCGAATGAAATTTGGTATTTGAGGCGCTTTTGGTATTCAAAAGTTCAAGTTCGTTAATGGGTAAAATTGGTGAGGGGGAAAGGGGGGTTTAGAGGGAGGAGTAAACACAAAATTTCACATATCTCCCTTAATATTCGAAAAATCGAAAAATTGATAAGAAATAAAGTTGTAGGTATTAAGTTTTACTGTAATTTTGTTTCTTATTATTTTTTCTGTTACGCTAATATTTACAGAAATATTGACGGTTTAAGATTGAAAATTAAATTCCTCACTATCTCTGTACATATTAGAGTTTGAGAAAAAATGATAAGGTGATGAATTGTAGCAAACATGATTTTCTACAACTTTATTTCTTACACATTTTTTGATTGTTCTAATATTAAGAGAGATATTTTGTATTTTGTGTTTTCTTCTTTCTTTATGCCTCCATTTCCCCTTGACGTATGTCATTTATTAAAAAATTGGCCTTGCAAATACTAAAATCATATACAACATTTCATTTTGATCACTCTAACAGTGTGACCGCGTTTTATGTATTTTAAGGAAATTCACTAAGTTGAAGCAGCTCCTGCGTAACGAATTTTTTTTTAAGGTAAAATCTAATTGCACTTGACTATAATTCAGAAATTCATTTAATATAATGTTCTTAGAAAATATTTGATACGATTCTCTAACAATGAGTAAATCATGCAATACGAACAACATTCCATACAAACATATCTTAATTAATTACTCTCATATACATGCTCCTCATATGACTGAGTAATACTTACTCCTCAAATGATTATCAGATATAGTTCATGCGTTTATTCAATTAGTTGAAAGTAGATTTTCTTGACACATGAATGTATTTATAAATAAAATGTAGAATTTTAAAATAAATTAATAATAATTTTCTGCATTTTCCAATTAAGGTTTACAGGTGTTGGTATTAATACATTAACAATTACCAGTTATAGATTATATATTATATATAAACACTAGCATTACCCGTCGCGGCTTCGCCCGCAAAAATTTTGTAACGCCCTTTATAACCAAGTAACATAATATTTTCTTTCGTCAAGGATTGATAAATTATACACGTATACGTCTGCATATGAACAATGGACTGTATTAATATATGATTACATATTACACAGTTACATATTGCTGTCTGTTGCTTTTATTTAAACTTAATTATAGTAAAACTAATTTTCTACAACTTTACTTCGTATGTGTTTATCGATTTTTTTTTTCTAGACGCAGGAATGAATCAGATATTAATGCTCGATGTACCTGTTGTCGTTGTTGGTCATTTGTTCTTCGTCTATTGACTGTGAAACGGCGTGATTGTCGTTGTTCTAATCTTCTGACTTCATTGCGTTCAGCTCGTGTATCTTCTGGCTCTTCTTGATGCAATTGCGCCATTCTGACACGTGCATCAGTATTTTGATGCTGGATTTGTTCTTCTGTTCTTTCGGATTTGCTATTTCGCAAGTTTCGAGCTTTACTTGTACTGCGGCTCAAATCAGCCCCTTTGCGTTTTCTTGGCATTGCTCACTGTACAAAACATACATAAATAGAATTAATGAAATTATTTAATGATGAAAAATGTTAAAAGTATAATTAGGGCCAGGATTTTTGCCGCAGTTTTGAAATGATTTATAACAAAAATATAAGTTTTATGGAAAAATTTTTCAAACAAAAGTAAATAATTAAATTTTATGAAAACATTGTCTCTTATAATTTTTTCATACAACCAATATTTCCATTGACATTTCAAAATAAAGATTCATAATGATTGATTTGTTGGAAACTATGAAAATCTGAATTGTTCAATTACATTGTTTTAATAAAATTAAATTAAAATTACATTTTTATAAGATCAACAACATTTTCGATATAAATAAAAAAAAGTATACTTACAACACAAAATCCGTTGTTATTGGAAGCTCGTGTCACGTGTTGAGTACTTTTGAGGTTATAAAATCACTTGATTAACTAATCGTGCAAAATACACTCAAAATTGATAATTTAATTATTATTGATAAAATAGGAATGATTAAAAGTTAATATGAGAGTTACACTGAGATAGCAAAATAATAATTGTCAACGTTACTACTACACTTGATGCATAAACAATAATGATGGCCGACAACTGTGTAGGGAGTGAGAAAGAAAGGAGACCGGCTTCGTTCTCATCCCTACTCCGTGCTGTTTACTGGGTCAGAAGTGACACCTGTAGACATCTGGCGGGGATAACTAATTAAATGACGATTGATCAGTTTTCGACCGGAGAGGAAAAATGATTAAATTACTAAAATGGCTATTAAAAAATAAGGGTTGATCGTAGAAGGGTGAAAATTGAGGATTGTATGTATTTTTGTATGTTGTATCATAAAAAAATAGAAATTAAAAATTTTGTCAAAAAAAAAAAAAAAAATTTAGGGGTGGACTACCCCTAACATTTAGGGGGATGAAAAATAGATGTTGGCCGATTCTCATAGATACCGGATAAGCACAGAAAATTTCATCAAAATCGGTCAAGCCGTTTCGGAGGAGTATGGCAACGAAAACTGTGACACGAGAATTTTATATATTAGAAGATTTTATTTTAATTTTTTTAAATTATTATTAGGTATGAATAACTAATATAATGGTACTAGTATTAGGTGTTAATGCTATTCATCATGAACAAAACTGCGCATTTTTATTGCTCCACTGACGTAGAAATAATTTACCTTTATTTTTTCTCCGGTCAAGTCTGTTCGAAAGTTAATTAGTTGTAACTCGAGGTAAGCGAAAGTGTTGTTGAAATACTTTTTAAGGAAATGATTTCGAATGGAGTGGTAAATGAGGCAGGTCAACAAAAAGTGAATGAGAGACTCGGGTTCACGTTTATTACATATCTCACATAGGTTTTCCTGATTCCATTTGTATATTATTTCGTTTACCCAAATTTTAATAGTGAATTTTCTCATTAGCCTGAGTTGACTTATTAGCTTTATTATTCTGAAGTTGCACGCGTGTTTCAAGTATTGTTGTGTGCTTTCGGTTTCGATAAGATATTGGTATACGGGGCTGAACCGGGAATCCAAGGTATTCTCTTTATCTCTGATAAGGGGTAACAACAAAGTTGTTTACAATTAATTGGAATTGTTCTTTTATAGAGGTAGGATTTAAGCTTCTCAAATCTCCGCCATATTTTCTTCGTTCAATAAAGTTTTAAGTTGACTAGCCCATTTATACTTTTCGTTGTTGTTGTTAACAGACAGGTTCACTGCCGGTTTCAAGTCGTATCATGTAGTTTGGTGTATTTCGTTGCTAACCAAAAACCCCCTTGAAGAAATTGCCTTGTATTTTTTCTAACTCATTTAAATATGTTAGACTCCAGGTCTCCGCCCTGTATAAAAGCATTGTTGTAATAACACTGTTGTATAATTAAATGCGGCCTTCCCTAATTCCTTAATTGTTTAATGTTACCCATTGAAATATGCTTTTATTATTATTACCCATGCTTTTATTATTGCGCTGGCTGTCGCTTTGCAGAATAGGCCAGAGGATGAGAAGAGTACTCCAAGATAGCAACATCTGTTTCAATTTCCCTCCTTTTCTGAATATTATCATTTTGGTTTAACTGACATGTACTACGAGTTTATTTATTTCGCAGTACAAAGCTAAAACATTAAGTGCTTTTTGGGCATGACCAGGTGAGTCTGTTAGAATTACTAAGTCATCCGCGTACATGATCAAAAGTATCTCATTTCTCCCATCTATGTTCACGCCTCTCACACCACTTTCTTTCACAAATTTAACCATATCATTTATAAAAAGAGGGAATAAGATGGGCTAAATGGGAACGCCCTGTAGTACTCCTTTTGTTATATCATTATATTACTTTCGTTTCCATTCACGGAGAACATGAAATTAGCTTTCTTGTAAAAACTCGATAGTATGTATATCATTTTCGTACTGAATTCCATTGCGTGTAGTTTGGTGCCGTGATTTGTTTAAAATAGTGAAGAACTATATTAACAGATGTGGAGTGTGCCATTCAACCAAACCATGTGCGTCCTCTTCAGCGATTCAACCATCTTCATCAGTGTCTGAGCAGGTGTGGAGTGATTTACATATAGGTTTCCAGCACATCCTGGTATGCATTGATACGTATTCTAAGTTTTGCATCGCATTCCCAACAAAAAGATGTACGGCAGAAGTTACGATTAAAATTCTACGGAAGATTTTTTATGATTATGGTTTTCCGTTGTGCATTACGTCTGATAATGGTTCTGCGTTTAAGGCAGATAAATTCAACAACTTTTTGTTTCAACATGCAGTAAAACACCATTTTACTTCACCATATGTCCATTTTCGAATCAGAGTGAACGAATGAACCGAAACATAAAAATATACCTGTTGTCAACAGTGATGGATTTAAGCCTAGGCCCGTGAGGCCCGGGCCTAGAGCGGAATGATTTTAGGGGAGGCATATTTTTCGGGATAACAAAATTTTAAAGACGAAAAAATATAAGGGCAGTTCAAATTTAAAAATTTCTAGTAAAATGTATTAAATATTCTAATTATCGAATTTACTTTTTAATTTGTCAGTGCAATGATAATTTTTCAATAGACAATTATAGCCATTATCAAATAATGTTATATATTTATTTAACAAAAAAAAAAGAAATAGTCAAATTGAAAAGCTTCTCAAAAAATTTTTTTCAACACATTTATGTTTCGATAACTTTTTTAATTTTTGTATTCTTAATAAGATCAATCTCACTATATACAGAGCACCCTGAAACGACTTCTAAATTTGTTTTCAGTCTTAAGTAGGAATAAAGTAAATTAATATAAATTAAACATCTTTTTAATATTCGTTAAAAAGTTCGAGCTTTTTTTGTTTATAAAAGCAATTTTTCATTAAAAATTTTAAATTATATATTTTTTTACATCCAATTCGTTGTATCATCAAAATAATAAAAAAAAAAATCAAACAAAATCCTTATCCGAAATCACATCCAAAAACGGCATCATATCAAACGATGCCATCAAAAGGGCGGCAAATCAGACGGGGCCTAGGGCGGCAGCAAATCAAAATCCGCCACTGGTCGTCAATGTTAAAGCAAGAAACGCTAGATGACAAGTTTTGGAGTATGTTATTACCTTTAGTGATATTTAATTATAACCGAACAGTACATTCTGCACATAATGCTACACCATCTTCTATTTTCTTTGGACGAGAGCTAAATACAACTTTTGACCTTGCTCTTAATATTCATTTGGAAAAAGAGTCGGTTTCGGAGGAAGAAATAAAATCTGCTCTTATTAAGGCTGGAATTAAATTTAAGAAAAAACTCGATCATCTACCCGTCAATCACAAGTTTAAGATCAACAACTTGGTGATGCTTAAGAATTTTCCAGCTAAATCAACAACAGATACCGATAAAAAGTTCGCAGATAGATTCGTGGGTCCGTTTACTATTGCTTCGTTTACATCCCCTTGCTCAGTCCGTCTGCGGTCATCAGATGATGGAACTTTCAAGCGCGTACACGTTACGCACCTCAAGAAAATAAACTGAATTTGCCCTGAGGAATTACAAGTGAGTGAACGTAGTGTCGTTGTGTGTGGAACCAAAAGCATCTACAAACAACGGATGTGATGTTAATTATATATGGACCTTAGGATATTTTTTTACATGGTTTTTCCGTTTTAATTTCAATTCTTGCCTTGGGAAAACAAACAAATACCTATACCATAATTTGGTTTATCATTTGTTATTGATTTTTAGTATATATTACCTTTCTCACGTTATCAAGAGAGCTTAGATGTCGTAAAAAATTTTTCTTCCGCGAATTTTGGTGAAATGTTACAAAATTAATAATCACACTGTATTTGTGATGATTTTGATATATTAAATAAACTAGTATAATTTTGTTTGCGCAGGCCTAAAGGGCCTGGTTCAGTAAAAAACAAGTTTTTTGTTTAAAGAAAAAAAATAAAAAATAACTCTCTCTTAACCTCTGGACTTGATGGGAGAAAGATCAACCTTGTGCGAGGAATAAATGAGAATTTTTTTGGATTGTGGATTTAATCAGGAAATCAATTAATTATTGTTTTTGAAATTGTATATCGTATGTTGGAAGAGATCTGGATATCTTTGAGAATCACAAAAATCATTGGTTGAATTGATTAATTTATCTTAAAAAAAAGTTTAAGCTGGTAGGTTTTTTTTACACAAATGTTTATAGCCACTGTATGTATCTCGAATGTCAAAACCATATGTTTAATAGAAAAACAAAGTAATTTTGTGGTTAGATCTGAAATTAAGTTTTGAAATTGTATTCAGAATTTCTTAGATAAATTGTGAATATTAAATCTATATATAGTTTATAATTTTATAGTTTATGTTTATAGTTTATTTTCCTACAGTTAATTAATTTTGAAAGTATTTGAATTTTATATTTAAGGTTGTATTCACATATCTGTGTTTTATACTTTTATAGATTTTTTTTTTGATTCAGTTTAAAATATCCCGTGCTAATGAACACAGATAATTTAAATCCATTTTGTTATTAAATTTATTATAGTCGTACTTAGAATTTCTTTGATAAATCGAGTGAGTTTTTGTTTACGGAAGGTCAATTAGTGAATATTGAATCTTTCCTATGATTTATTACTTTATAGTTTATATTTGTTAATTTTTATTTAGTTTATTTCCTATAGTTAATTGATTTAAATATCTATGTTCATTACGTTTTTATAATTTTATAGATTCAATTTAAAAATATCCCGATCTAATGAACACAGTTAATTTGGAGTTCATTGTGTTATTAAATTTATTATAGAGTAGAAAATATTATTAAAAAGTAATTAAATGGATGCCTCGTAATTATTTATTTAAACTTTTTTTTTATTGAGTTAAAGAAATCCTAAAGTTATTGGCGCACGAACGTTTAACACGGAAGGGGTATTCGAACGGTTAACGCCGCTCGAATAAACTGTGGGCCCGATTAAATATCTCCGTACTTGGTTTTTTTTCCACCAGCGCTCTCCTGCTTATGACTAATTCTATTCCTTCCCCCCCTTAGTTACTAAACATAAATTATTATAATTTTCCTTTTAATATATATCCCTTTTTTTTTTATTTAATTTTTTTTTGTATGTTATAATAGCTTTACTAGATATACTAGTATCAGGATTACTTGTTTCAATACTTTGTATATGTAAATTGCCTATGATTCCTTACGCTTCCTCTTCTTCTTTTTATCGCTCTTTGATATATTCTTTTGTGCTTTACCAGCTTTTTGGCTGCCTTTCCACTTATTTTTTAATAAGTGAAGATTATTAAGAAGCAACTATTACATTAAGATTTTCCCGAAAACTCGGCCCTTTCTTACAAACGGAAAATTTAACAATTTTTATTGTAATTAAAATAACATATGAAGCATATATCGATCTGATTTGTTGACATGGTTTCCGCCTCCTTTTTGATTGGATAAACATTTAGTATATATATAAAAATAGGTATTCACAAGCTATTTGATAAATCAGTTTGTCTTAATACTCCAAATAGAAAACAATGATTCTTTCTTTGTATTGTTACAATGTAACTTTTTTTTAAATATACAAGTTGTTTAAAAATAAACAAATAAACAAGTTTATTTTCAATTAGCAATTCGTAAAGATGAAGAATTAAATAAATTATTATCTGGTGTAACAATTGCTCAAGGTGGTATATTACCAAATATTCAAGCAGTGTTATGCCAAAGAAAACTGAAAAGAAAGCATAAATTTTATACATTGGATTATTGATAATAATATTCATCGATCATAGGCCTTTTATTAAAACGCCACAAATTAATGTGAAATAAGAGTGATATATTTTTTATTAAAATAACTATATAAATAACTAAACTAATCGTTTATTACAGATAATTGATTATCAACGTAACAGTCTTTGAACAATCATATTCCACAACAACGTGCAGCGCAGCATGCAATAGTTTTGATATATATAAATAACAAAGATAATACGGCGATTGGCAGCTCGGATTCGAAGAAATCACTTGAACCGTTGGCTCCGCGTCACAAAAAAAATTTGTTACGCAGGAGCTGCGTCAACTTAGCGAATTTCCTTAGAATACATAAATCACTCTTTAGCGGTCATATTTTTAGTCTGATCAAATGCCTTAAGGCAGTTTAAGGGGTGTTTTTTCCCATTTTCGGATGTTTGCGTTATAGGTAATGACATTTTTCAAAGTAATCTGTTAATTTGACTTTATAAAGAAGTGAAATGGCAATTTTACTTCAATTAATTGGGGAGGAGGGGTGGAATGCGATGTAGGTAATGAAATTTTTCAAAGTGTTCTGTTAACTTGACTTTATTTCGGGTCGATTGGTGAAAATTCCACCATTTCAGCATGTATAGAACTGGAAAACGTAATTTTGGGGGGTGTTTTTTTCGATTTTTCGGGAGGTTGCAATAAAAAATATTCTGTTTTTCGAAATAACTTCCTAATTTGTAGCTACTAAGCGTCGATTGCAAAAAACTGCATCTTGTTGCATGTATAGAATAAAAAGGTTGGTTTTGGGGGTGTTTTTACCAAGTTCGAAGGGGGGTTGTGATGGAAAAATTTTCTTCCTTGAAATAATTCTGTTATTTTGAACCTGTTCCACGTCGAATGGAAAAAAAAACCGATCTATCATGAATGAAAAGGTCAGTTTTAGGGATGTTTTTCCCATTTTTGGTGTGGTTGCGATGTAGGTAATGAAATTTTTCAAAATATTCTGTTAATTTGACGTTATTTCGGGTCGATTAGTGAAAATTCCATCTTTATAGCATTTATAGAACAGAAAAACATAATTTTGGAGGATGTTTTTCCAATTCTCCGGGGGGTTGCACTGAAAAAATTGAAGTTCACCGATTTTTCTCGTCAGTTTGAAGCAATTTCACGTCGAATACAAAAAACCGCATCATTCTAGCATAAGGGCTTGGTTATAAGGGCTTTAAAAAATTTTTGCAGGCTGCAACGGGTAATGCTAGTAATAAATAATAATTGATCAATGCAAAATATAATAAAAAAGTTAAAATAAAATGAGAAAATAAATTAATGTTTACAAAATAACAATAAAAAGCATATAAAAAAAAACAAATTCACACAGTGTTGGGTCCCATCCAACAACTAATTGTAAACATATGTGCTTAACTTTTAATAATAAACTCAAACTGCTGTATTTAAATTGCTATGACTATTTCTGTATGTTAAAGAGATTATTAGGTATATATGATATAGATCTTTTTTATGTTTTCTACATGGATGTTTACTAATGATACAGTCTTAAGTTTAATTAAAACAAAAAAATGTTAAATTTTCTGCTTTTCCGATACAAATTTCCAGTTTTCGCAATTTTCCCATCGGTTTGGGTACTACAGCTACCTGTTATGCCAAACATCAATTTTACAGCATATCTGGAAGTATCGTAGAATATTGATCTATTAGTTACCAAGAACTGTGGGCGTTCCCGCGAATTTTGCGTTTTTGAAGTGAAATAACTTTTTAACGGTTAATTCGTTTACGTTGATTGAAAAAACTGTTTCTTATAATTCCGTAAAGTATCTATATTCGAAATATCAACACTGTAGCTCGTTTCGTTCAAAAGATACAGCACCTAAAAAATTAGCCTAAATTAAGGTGTCTCTTAAAACTCGGCCTACGCACTACCGTGCTCTAGTTTAGTTATAAAAAAAGTTTTACAGGTGGTGTAACATACCGTCATGTTTTGTTCCTATACTGACTGACTTAAATGTGAATTGTCGGCCAATAATTGAACAGCCAATAATAAATAAAAATATTTTTAATTTTATAATAATAATAATTTTCTGATTAGGTGAAAATTTGCTCTATTGCATTTTGCTTATATTTAATCCCACAAAACTTCTTGCATTAGTTAAAAAGCACATGAGTATCGGTTCCGCCGTTTTGAAGCAAGAACAAAGAAACAAACAAACAAAATAACAGACAAATAAACATTTAGAAAAACGGTTGTTTATCCAGTATATTTTCTATGAACAAATTTGATTCAGTGTTCAGTTTAATTATAAGTATAAATTACATCGTAGATTCAGAGGTAAAAATGATAAATTTATTATGTAGATAAAGTATTATTAGCTGATTGGTTTACCTGTATAAAATTTAAACAAAGGAAATTAATTAAATTTATGACAAAATTGATTGAATATAATCATAAATTGTATTTATTTATATTGCCGGAAAATATATTTTTTGTAAAAAATGGTATGCAATTTTCAAATTTGTTATACATTATGATTTAATTCATCTGTGTTGGAAATCGTTTATTAACGCAAGTATAAAAAGAGTTTTTTCGAACAAATATATGTTTCTCTAATTAATTATTTTTCTCTAATTAACTGTTACAAAGTCGGAACTAAACTTAATATCTACAGCACGGTAGTGCACAAGGCCGAGTTTAAGGGGAATTTGGCCGTCTCACTTACAGTGCTATTACTACAGGAAATATCAGAGGCAATCTGACCCCGAAATATCTTCTCAACGAAACGAGCAACAGTGCTGATTTTTCGAATATAAGCTATTTGAGGAATTATAAGAGACTGTTTTTTAATCACCGTTAAGGGATAAACAGTTAAAAAGTTATTTCGATTCAAAAACAGTAAAATAGCGGGTACGCACATAATATTCATTAGACAGGAAAAAAACGTAGGGCCTATACCAGATATACTTTAAAGATGATATTTGGCATATAGTTAGATCCAATACCCAAGGTACAGGGAAAATTGTGAAATCACGATTTTGTATTGATAAAATTAACATAGAAAATATTGCTGCTCTATGATTTGTCCATATATTTTATATTTATACTAAAATGTAGCACACACTACTTGTGAGATTTGTGCATGATTTTTTAAAACTTTGTTGGTCCACTTAGAAATGCTAAAAGGGTGCGAATTTTTGAAACCTTACATAAGATTCTTTGGAAAAACTTAATTTTCCCAACGGAACATATGGAAAATCAAAAACTAAATTTATGTGTTTAAGTTTATGCTATTTCTTGACATTTTATAACGATGCAAATTTTTGCATTCCACTCGGGATATCACAAAACCTATTTGTAGATTGAAAAAATTCTATTTTCCCAAAGCAACATCCCAAAAAATGGGAAAAAACAAACTTTGTTGAAGTAATTTATAATATTTCATGAGTTGTAAGATGTTAGGTATCAACCAATAATATTACAGTATTATACTAAGCCAATCAGCTTACAGCATTCGCGTGTATTGTCAAATCTCTTACTATATATATACATATATATATATATATATATACATATGTATATATATATATATATATATATATATACATATATACATATATATATATATATATATACATATATATATATATATATATATATATATATATATATATATATATATATATATATATATATATATATATATATATATATATATATATATATATATTGTAGATCGAGGTAAAAATCAATAAGAAACATAGTCAAATATATAATATTTCAATCCTAATAAACTGTGGGATTTTTAGCATAACAAAATGCGTAGCGTTTTGTACGAAGCCTTCGTATATTTAAGCCTTTCAACAAGATCTGATATCGGATCAAAAACATAAATGTAAGAAAGGGCCGAGTTTTCGGGAAAATATTTAATGTAATAGTTGCTCCTTAAAAAGTGATGATATAGGAGAAAGGACCGAGCAATTTACAAAGTAAATAGCTGTAGACTTCATATAATAGGTGCTCCTTAAAAAGTGATCATATCCCATTAAAGAGCCGAGCTATTTACAAAGTAAATAGCTCTAGACTTCATATAATGTTTGCTCCTTAAAAAGTGATGATATCTCATTAAAGAGCCGTGCTATTTACTTAAGTAAATAGCTAGGTAAACTATTTACCAAAAAAATTAATGAGGAGTAAATTGATTAAATGTAGGAAAAAATTTTGTTGAAATGAATTTCGTAAGTTTTAAAAATATTAAAAAATAATTTTGTCTTTTGTGTGATCTGACTGAAGTAGTGAAGAATTATTTTAGTTGACTCACCAATTAAGGAATTATGTGTGTGCTGAACCCAACCCATTTATTGGCGGTATCCTTTTCTGACCATGCGGTGTTTTGAATATGGTTTAATTTTATTAAATCAGAATTTGGAGTTGGGAGAATATGTAGATATTTTCGTATGAATCTAATTCTGTGAGGCTTTGTACAGATTTCAGTAGTTGTAAATTCGATTTGTCAATTGTGTGGTTGCTCTCAATAACGTGCGCAATTTTTGTCACGATGTTGGTCATAGCTGTCGATTTGGCGACGAACATCTGGCTCATGAGAAATTTGCAAGAACCGAAAAATGGTGTATAGCTGCGCACGTTATTGAGAACAACAAAGGATGTTTATATTATCCGTTGCAGTTTCGCCCGTGAAAATTCCAAAGATCTTGTATTACTCTGAAACACGTATTTCTTTATTTGTTATTAATAGCCCTTACACTACCTCTTCAAAAATAAAACGGAACCTCCATAAAGACTCTAATCTCTTATAATTAACTAATTTACTAATTTTTTTTATAATTTACTAAAAACACGAAGCATGTTTTTTTATTTTTAATAATGCATAGCAATTTTCATGCATCGTATTTAAAAAAATGAGATCCCTATACAAACTCTCAGCCTCTATTTAATCCCCTCACGGGTATATTTTCTAAAAACAGCTGTAACAGATATTTCTTTATTTGGTAATAAAACCCTAAATAACTTAAATAAAACGGGGGCCCCAGCATAAATTCCACTCCTCACCGCCTATCTCCATCTCTAAGGGTTGAGTTGACAAAAAATTTAAACTCGTAATTCTTTTTTATGATTAACAGCCGAAATACCAGTTGCCATGCATCTAACTTAAAATAAAACAGAGATTAGCTCGCAAACAAATAGGCAGGCAGACAGACATTTAATTTTTTTGTATAGACTTGAATTATACAAATTATATTAGTCTAAGATCTGGCATTAAAAAAATCTACCCTCATCTGTTAATTGAATGAAATAATGTTTAAAAGGCAGATAACAATATTATAAATTTACGAGTGCAATGTCTGCCACCGTAGTTCTGCTGCTATTAACATTAATTAATTAATTAATTTGATATGGTGTCTTTGTTGCTCGACAAAATATAATTGTCTCCCTCTCTCTCTGCGTGGAACACATATTTTGAAAATTATATTACTGTGATATTTTATGATATATTATATAATAAATATATAATTAAATTATTTTCAGCCTATATAAAAAATTTTTAAGTAATAATATTTTCAAAAAACGTGCTACGCAGAGGTAGAAACGATTATATTTTTTCGTGAAACAAACAAAGACACTATGTCATATATTAATTGATTAATTAATGTTAATAGTAGCAAGACTACGGTGGCAGACATTTCACTCATAAATTTATAATATTGTTATCTGCCTTTTAAACATTCTTTCATTTAATTAACAGATGAGGGTAGATTTTTTTAATGCCGGATCTTAGACTATATTGTCGTTAATAAACACCATAGTTGTTTTCAACAACTATGGGAGCATTTAGAGAGGCCGATTATTATTAAAACTTATTAAAAATTATATTGATTCGGATGCAAACTGACAAAACACTCCTCCTGTCATGCCTTAGCGCTCGCGTCTTATTGCCAATTAAGAAATCATATACAATTTACAACATAGTAACTGTTTACGTACTTCAGTAAACTTACTGCCTCGTCTCAACTTATTTTTATGAAAATTATTTAACAAAATTTAATCTATACTTTTAAAACATGTTCAACATGCTCAACAAAGTTTTATTTTGTAAATAAAATATATTTGATTAAAAATTTTTTTTTTTATTCTTTTGATTTTAAAAAACAAGTTTTGTTTTAAAAAAAAATCAAAACTGGATCTTATTGTTTTCTTTTTGTAATTATAAACAATAATAATATTTACTAGGACTTTTTAACTGTATTTAAAAGGTCAAGTTTCTGAGAAAATCGGGCAAGAGGAAAGGGATCTTAGTCTTGAATTTTTCTCCTGATATTAGTAAAATGAAAAAAATTTGTATTGACTCATTATTGACCATATATTCTGTAACATTATTATTTACAAAAATATTTGTAACTAACTATCCACCGAGAGTTCGTCCGCATTATATAACGATTCGTGTGTACTATTATTTTTATATTCACAAGAAAAACGACAATCAATTGAAACAAAATTTTAATAAAATAATTGTATAATTATTTTTTAGAAGTATAGTTTCTGTGGAAATGACAAAATCAACATAAATTTTTGAATATATCTTTTCTTTCGACTTCATTTAGAAATATCAATATTTAACGCAAACTAAGAATTGTAGCGTAATGCTAGATAGCCTATATTTTTTTTCATGAATGTGGCTATCATTCACAAAAGAGTTCTTCCAATCGGACTGGCAGTTCCAGAGATTAGCGCGTTCAAACAAACAAAAAAACTCTTCTGCATTATTATATTAGTATAGATGTAAGTACTAAACCCGTAATTGTGAATTTTAAAGGTATCACCATGGTTACGTGATTTTTTTATAAACATTATATGAATTTTGTAGAAAGAATGAAGAAAATCCGGACTCACGATGTATTATTTGGATGTTCGTACAGTCGAAGCATATATACTATGTATACTATATATATATATATATATATATATATATATATATATATATATATATATATATATATATATTTATATGTATATACAAAGTATACATATATATATATATATATATACATATATATATATATAAACAAATATATATATATATATATATATATATATATGTATATATATATATACATATATATATATATATATATATATATATATATATATATATATATATATATATATATATATATATATATATAGTCCAGTTTTTATACTAGCAATAAAAACTAGTTCAGTGCAATATGCAAAGACTGTCGTATAATTGAAAACCACTCTGCAAAACCCCTACCATTGTATATCCACTCCATTACCCATTGCATGAATACATATTGTCCAGTAAACTATTTGATTTCAAGTAAAACCAATGGTTAATATCAATTGATAACAATTATTTAACGATAAATATGCAAATTACCATAAAAAAAAGCCATATTTCGGTTTTTTCCCTTTTCCGGTCATTTTTTCCATTGAAGTATACCATTTTTTATCATTTATCGGAAGCAGACGTAACAACGAGTAAGTGAGCCAAAAATGAACTCTGTAGGTGGCGTAGTTTTAGGAGGAATCGCAGTTGAAAATTTTAAAGTAAAAAATAGGCAGTAAAAAATTACTGCCTTTTTGCGACATTAAACAGTATCTTTTGTCAAAGTTTGAGCCTGATTGATATTTTTTTCTCGAAGAAACAAATTAAAAACCGAAAAAACGGTTTTCTGCATTTTTTTCGAAAAAATTTGAGGTTAGGATAAAAATGGTAGATACAAAAGTTGTAGATCTTTTTATTACCTACAACTTTTTCATTTAATTTTTTTCGGTAGGATGCACAGTATAGCCATAAATCGCTAAAAACTGGTTTCGACCCCTAAAAACTCACCCCATTCCACCCCGGATAGCAGCTGTCGGTTCGATTTATTTTTCCCTCTTTTACAATAGCTTGTTTAACAATATCCCGCTGTCAGATTGCTGTAACGAATTATTTTTTTCTTCGTATTTCTACTGGTCTTATATACATATATATATACAGGTTGTCCCAGAACAACCTGGAACCCTTCGGTGAAGTTGTTCCTTAGGTCAAGACGAACTCATTTTACCATTTAACATAGGTCCGGAAATGATTTGTTTATCCGCTAGCCGCCATTTTGTGTTTTTTGCTTTATAATTTATATCTACACAACGCGTTGTTCGATTGAATTGAAAATTGGGACGATTGTTGCTTTAGTATAGACCAATAATAGAAAAAAATTTGAATTTTCAAAAATGTATTTTCACAAAATGGCGGCTTTTAGAAAAATTCAAAAAAATTCATAAATCTGCTTGTTTTTGACTTACGTATGTTTGAATTTTTCTGTTTGCTTTTAGAAAAATTCAAAAAATTCATAAATCTGCTTGTTTTTGACTTACGTAAGTTTGAATTTTTTTAAAAGCCGCCATTTTGTAAAAATACATTTTTGAAAATTCAAATTTTTTTCTATTATTGGTCTATGCTAAAGCAACAATCGTCCCAATTTTCAATTCAATCGAACAACGCGTTGTGTAGATATAAATTATAAAGCAAAAAACACAAAATGGCGGCTAGCGGATAAACAAATCATTTCCGGACCTATGTTATATGGTAAAATGAGTTCGTCTTGACCTAAGGAACAACTTCACCGAAGGGTTCCAGGTTGTTCTGGGACAACCTGTATATACACATATATATATATATATATATATATATATATATATATATATATATATATATATATTTATATATATATATATATTTATATATATATATATATATATATATATATATATATTTTCAAATTGATTTTTGTAAACTAGCGTCTATTTATTTCCATTGTTAGTATGGTGGCCTTTCGGTTATATTATACCAACGGAAGCGACTAGCGTTTACTTTGACATTTAAGTAATATGTCTGAACATTGATAACATTTTTTGACATCAAATGATATATATATATATATATATATATATGTATATATATGTATATATGTATATATATATCTATATATATATACATATATATAAATATATATATATATGTATATATATATATATATATATATATATATATATATATATATATATATATATATATATATATATATATATTAGAATTGTAGCAAACATGATTTTATACAACTTTATTTCTTACGTATTTTTCGATTGTTCTAATATTGAGAGATATTTTATATTTTGTGTTTTCTTCATTCTTTATGCCCCCCTTTCCCCTTGACGTATGTCATTTATTAATAAACTTGGCCATGCAAATACTTAAATCATATACGACATTTCATTTTGATCAGACTAAAATTATGACCGCTAGATAGTGATTTATGTATTCTATGATATTAATTTTTTAAATGGCATAGATACGACAACCATTTATTTTAAAAATCTGCACTCATAATTTTTTTTGGGATTCATACGCAAAGTATTCTTTTTTATATTTAATTAAAAATCAAACGAACTTACCTAAGTGATGTTCGATTATAATTATATGAGAGTCTCGTTCGAGATGATTACATTGTAGTACCGCTACTTCCAGTGGTATCAGTCACAAAGTTCAGATCAATTTGAAAAAACCCGCTGCCTATGCCCGTGCTCTCTAGCGTATATTCTTCATATAGTTTAAAGCTATAACGGCTTCGATTAATAAACAAGTTAAATAATTCTTACCCTACAATTTTGTATTATAATATAAGGGTGGGTTCAATTTGGATAGATAGGGAGGGAAGTAATCATCTCGAAGGAGACTCTCATATAATTATAATCGAACATCACTTAGGTAAGTTCGTTTGATTTTTAATTATATTTCGACTTTCGTTCTTCGAGATTACATTGTGTTTAGAACTAATCGAAATCTATGTCACAAGTCATTTCTTTGTTTATTAATTGCCTAGCATAATACATCTTTCAGTTTTAATCTTTATTTCTTGTCGAGTTCAAAAACTGCCGTTGCAAACGACCCTTTATCAATTTTAATAGGTCTCTTATAAAATCTAGCAAAAATCTGCCATTGTTTCGACCAACCTGCAGTGTTCTTAATTATATTGATGTCAATTCCTTTTAGCTCTGTGGCAGACGTTGCAGCATGTCTAGTGCTGTGCGCCGTAAATTGTTTATCAATACCTGCAGCTGCTAAACATTGCTTTATCCAGCGACTTACTGATTGTGATGTTATTTTTCGGATTGGTTTTTTAAAAGTAATTTGAAGATACTCAGTATTTCCTCGAAGCGGCTCCGTTCGTTCGATGTATGCTAATTGGACTCTTGCAACGTCAGTTGTGATACCCTAGCCGGAGCTGTCTTAATAGGGTCCGAAATTTTAATAGTTATTTTGTTCTTGGTCACAATAATATCTTTTAATTTAATAATTGACAAAGTCTGTTCTTTCTGAGCAGTGGCCAGAGCCAGAAGACGGACCAGTTTGAGCGTTAGGTCTTTTAAACTCAATGTTTCCAGGGGCTCTAGCGTTTCTGCCCATCTAAGCATTCGGTCCTTACTCCAAACCGTGTCGTATTTGGACTTTATCGGTCTCATCTTGTAGACGCCTTTGAAAAACCGACCAATTTCAGGATTAATTCCTAGATCTTCTGAAGTTGTTAAATTGATCGCGGATCTTTCCGAGTTCAGAGTGCCATAAGAACCACCGGAAAGATAAATATTTTGATAGTAAGTATACATTTGGGTTCAAAGGGTTAACTTGGTTGTCTGAGTAATAGTCCCACCAGTTCTAAGCGCTGAGTTGTACTGTCTGATAGTCGAGTCAGTTAACGAAGCAATCCCAAACTCGACAGCTTATTCTGGCAGCTGTTTTCGCTGGTACGCTTCCCTTATAGCCTGCCTGCAACCAGGGAAACCCTTGCTGCTTATGGGGTGTATCTGCAATCTACAAGGAGAATTGAGTAAGTCAGGCGATGACGATAAAATAACGGTTCATCTAGTGTCAAAGATTTGAATACGGTAAGCCAAGGCTGTGTTGGCCAGTAGGAAACGACCAGAATCACTTCAGCACAATCTAATTTAATTTTTTGCTCTTTGTAACTCTTGTGAGAACCGAAAAGGGTGGGAAAGCATAAAATAAATAATTTTTCTAATCAAGTGTGAACGCGTCAATACAAAGTGCATTTGGATCTCTTTTCCAAGCACAAAATCTTTGTGCTTTACTATTTGCTCGATAGATCGATTTCGGGTAACCCCCCCACTTTTTTACAATTTTAACGAAATAGTTGTCTCCTAATTCCCACTCGGTGTCTATATTGGACTTTCTCGATTCTCTATTTGCGTCAATATTCTCGCGGGATGGGATGTATGACGCAAAAACCCAAATTCTTTTAGCTTCACACCATTGCCAAATATTCCTTGCTAGAATATTCAACTCCGGATACTGCACACCCCCCATTCGGTTGATGTACGCGATGGCTGTAGTATTTGCAGCAAATCTCAACAGCACTTCATCGTTGTCGCAATCTCGAGCAAAACATTTCAGGGCTAGGAAGGCTGCTATGAGTTCAAGGTGGTTAATATGTAATTTTCGTTCTGACACTGCAGAATCGGTAGGTATTTTTCCCGTTGGAATGTGCATCCTAGCCCGTCAATGACGCGTTTGAAAATATCTTTTTTTTTAATTTAAAAATTCTATTTGGACATATTGCTTTAGGTAAGCAGTTTAACCACCACATTAACTCTTCCTTTGTCTTATTCCTAATCTTACAAATATCTTTTCGTAAAAATTCATTTATAACTTTTATTAGCTTAGCTTAATATTCTTTTCCAATGTTAACGCTAATGACATCTGTGTCGAGTTTATAATGAAACCTAAGTATTTACACAATGTTTCAGGTTTTTGTAAGCACTTATTTTCTTTGATTACGAAACCTAATTTACAAAGAAGCTTTCTAGTAGCGTTAACATTACTTAAACCCCTTGCCAAGAAATCGCCTATGTAAAGGATGTCATCGAGATATGTTGTTGACAACAACCCCCTATTTCTTAACAAGTTTAATATCGATTTTTATAGTTTCGTGAAAACATAAGGGCTTGTACACAGTCTGAACGAAAACCACGTGAATTCATAAATCTGATTTTTGAACTTAAATCTTAAAAATTTTCGACTCGTTTGCTTTATCGGTACCAAAAGTACACGTCCTTGAGATCTATGTTGCACATAAAATAATCCCTAAAATTAATTTTACAGCAGATCTTAAGTCTTCGAGTTTGGAATGAGAAGTTATTTACAAACTGATTAAAAATTTTTTAATTTAAAATAAATCTATTAGTTCCATTCGGTTTTGGTACTAAAAAGAATGATGATAGGCACTGGTCTTCTACTGGCTCACATCTTACTATAGCACCCATTTCCAGTAATCTATCAAATTTTAATTGAATTAAATAATTGTCCTCTTCAGAGAACTTTATCTCTTCCGTCCGGCTCAAAGATTGAGACAGAAGGGTGAAAAAAGGGATTTCATAACCCTTAACGCAATTTTCAGTTTTTTTTACATGCATTTTGTTTTTTTTTTGTAAATTTTTTTTTTTTGGGGTCGGTTTTTTTTTTTGTAAAAAATTTTTTTTAAGTCGATTCTTAAAAAAATTTTCTAATTTTCCCATTATGAATGAGTATATCATTTCACACAAAAAAAAAAATTTCGCAGAAATCGGTTATCACATATAAAATGAGGATTTTCCTCGATTTTCCGGAGATCCCCTCATCAGAATGGGATTTGGTGACAATGGGACCAATGGGAAACCAAACCCTTTTAAACAAAAAAGAAATTCAAAATCGGTTCATAAATGTCGGAGTTCTGAGGTGACACACATAAAAAAAAAAAAAAAAAAATACAGACGAATTGAGAACCATCCTCCTTTTTTGAAGTCGGGTTAAAAAGAGGAAAAACACCCCTAAAACTGCCCTTTACTCTTCTTTTCATGTTAGAAAGAACGGGTTTTTTTTATTCAACGTGCAACTGGATTAAATTCACAGGATTATTTTATTTGAGTAAATTTAAGTCTGGAGCTATTTACTTTGTACATAGCTCGGTCCTTTCTTCCATATCATCACTTTATAAGAAGTAAGTAACTATTATATAAAGTCTAGAGCTATTTACTTTGTAAATAGCTCAGTCCTTACTTTCATATCATCACTTTTTAAGAAGGAACTATTACATTAAGGATTTCCCCGAAAACTCGGCCCTTTCTTATATTTATGTTTTTGGTCGGATTATATTTAATGCTTGAAATATACACGTAATATATTTTTTATTTCTCTATTGTAACATATGTTTCGTCTAAATTTAAGACATTTTCAAACAATAAAAATTATATTTGAAGATTGCTGCTATTTATACTAAAAATTGTGTCATAAAAATAAAATATCAAAACAAAATAACAATCCAAATAACAAAACAAAAAATATGTATAAAGAACAATTGGATCATAGTATATCTTAAGTAAAATATCACAGTGTTTCAAAAAGGGGTGAATATGTCAGGTTCGTTTGGTCATTTAAAATTTTTCTAGGACTATTTTTATGTTTGTGTACCTCTAATGATTCCAAAAATGTCATTTTTTTCCCTTTTTGTGTGGTGTGGAGTATATCCAGTTTAAAGATTGGTTTGTGCTTCAGTTCTCTTCAATGGTTCGCGAAAGTTGAGTCCGTTTTCTTGGTTTTTATAAGGTCTTATATGTTCTCCTTTGCAAATCTTGAAAGACCTCCCAGTCTGTCCTATGTATGTTCCCAAACATTCTTCACACGTCATTTTATATATCCCAGATTTTCCATTGAATCCGTCTTCTGCCTGTTGTTGTAGACCATACTCTCTAAAGATATGGCGGATCGGAACGCTACTTGGATTTGATTTTCACGTAGTGTATGAGCAATTTTTTCTGAAATTTGGCCGTAATAGAAGTTGGATGCAATGGAAAAATCTGGGATATATAATAGAGTGTCTAGACTACTGAACAGTAAAGACGTGTCAATTTAGTGCTCTGTGTACAATTATAAAACTCTACTAAAAGTATACTTCCTGTACAATTTTTATGGTGAATTGTGTGTGATTTTAATATTTCAAAGTTAAAGTGATATAATTTCTTTCCTAACCTAAGTGACAGCGATTATTACAAACAATTTATTTTCTTCCTCCTACCACGGAGTGAAATAGAATTGACAAATAGTTTTTGTTCATTAAGACAAAGTGACGGTGGGTCAGTGGTTATAACACTGGATTAAAATTAGTTTATATACCCAAAGACTTGGCTCGGATGTCAACGACGGCAAAATAATCACAATTTAAAAAAAAAAAACAATTTATTATTGTGTAAAATTATTGTGAATTAATAAGGAAAAATCTGATTTCGTCTGTGTAAAAATGTCAATGAACGAAATTTTGCAAGTCATTAACACGCTTCGTTTAGATTTCCAAAAAGAAATCAAATCGATAAATGAAAAATTAAACTCAAAATTCGATCGGCTACAAGTAATACAAATAGAGCAAAGTAAAAGGATCACTTTCCTGGAGCATATAGTCAATTCACTGGAAAGAGAATCACGACGACAAAATCTAGTTATCTATGGGTTAAAAAATATTCCTTTAAACTGTATACACCTTAATATTTTCGTAATGAATTTTTTTAAAGAAAAATTGAAAATAGAAGTAGCTGACAATGATATTGATTTTATTCGGAAATTGAGTTCAAGAAATGATCCCCCTATTTTAATTGGCTTCACGATATTTCGATGCAAGAAGGCTGTGGTTACGCTCGACTACGATAGAATCTTCGTGAATGGGAAATTACTAACTGACGGAGAAATCGGTCAGCTAGAAAGCTCTCACAAAAAACGAATACTGTCTGAAGACGATACAAATCATGTTCTTAAAAAACTAAACACGGATATTCAACCATCGTCCAGCTCAAAATTAACTAAACCTTCAATCAGGCCTTCAGCATTGGATGGTTATTTTTGAACTCGAGCAAACTCGCTGATGGATATTACCCAAGGTACAGAACCACGAACCAATAACGTCATTCCTTTTTCCCAGTAAACAGGATGCCGAACTGTGGAAGAAGCTCAAAACGGGAAAGAAATACTCTTAGGTGTGCATTCTGGAACATATTACATTTTAAAAACCTTGGAATTCAATCAACAGCTTGACAATTGAAACTTGAGCATGGAAATTAAAATTTGAAGAAGTGGTAGTAAATTTTCGTTTCAGGTATGTGCGAAACCTTCTTGAGTAAAGATATTGATGGTAAATTTGATATTCTCAATAATTACACTTGCTTTGAGCCCCGTGCAATCAAGGTTAAATCTTTGGGTAGAACGAGTGTTGATACTTTTAGTTAAAAAATGTATTCATTGTGAGTTAATCGACGTATCTGATATGTGGATAGCCATTAAATGCTCTTATCAATACTTTTCATTTGTGTTGGTCACTGTGGTTCAACGTGTTTCAATTTACACGTTGTTCTAAGAACGAAGTAACCGGCTATGCTTGTGAAGTTTTACTCCAGATGAATATCGGCATAGTTCCTATCAAAGTCGGCTGCAGCTGCACAACGTACCAATTCCTAGGCTGCATATGAATTCCTTGTCCTCCACTCACATCATAAAAAATGTACAGTTTAAAAAATTAATAAAGGTTGAAAAATAATGATGTGGGTGGCCTCTGTTATAGACCGTTGTGTCTCAGAAACGGAGGTAAAACCCCATTATTATTATTATTACGTTGTTCTTAATATACTACATGATTTAATACTATCTATTGACGAAAAATACCCAGATACACAAAGTTTTATTGGGGGAGACATGAATTGTAGATTAGGAAGTTAAGGAGATAGTGCTGGAAGTCTTTGAATACACAGCTCTGTTCGAAACAAGAAATTCGATGGATAAATGTCTTAATGCATGGGGTAGATTACTAACGGAATATATGGATAATAAAGGTTATTTTATCTTAAATGGAAGAAGCACATCCGATTCCGTTGGACAATTTACGTACCTCAGTAAGCAAGGCTGCAGCACAATCGATTTTGTTTGGTCAAACACTCGTGTCTGGACGGAGATACTTGATTTTGAAATTCTGAATTATTCGTTAATGTCCGATCACATAACTTGCCTCTTACACCTTAAAATACCAATCTCGGATCGACATAATATTTCAAAATGTGCGGTAAAAGAGACAATACGGTATCTCAAGTGGAATGATGAAAAAGCTGAAAATTTCAACAATGCTCTATCAATCTTAGACACTAACTCCAACTCTGCTGATATAGAACTTAATAATCAAAGAATCATCGAATATACAGCGTGGTAAGAAAAGTAAACTTGCTATGATGAGGAATGCAAACAAGCTAAGAAGCATGTTCGGGATGCACTAAAGCAAGCAAGAAAAAGCAATTTTTCTGATTTCGATTTAAAATTCTATTTAATAGCTAAAAATATTTATAGACAAAACATAAAACAGAAAAAGAATGGATACTACGATAATATTAAACACAATATCGCACAAGTAAGAAACAGTAGAGAGTTTTGGAAAGCCATTGGACAATTTAGATTCCAAAAATATAAGAAACATTCTAATCACATTGACGCAGGCACCTGGAAAAAATACTTCCTCATTCTCTACTCATGCCGAATTTAAACGTGAGCTGAAAAAGCACATTGTATAATGAATTGCCCATACAGCTTAACTTAATTGGTTTAATTGTTAATTTTTATACCCAGTATATTTGTAAATATTTAAGGTATATTAAGTTTAATCCTTGACAAAAATGCTTCACAAAGGTATTCGTAGAATGGCCTAATTCGGCCATTTCGGCATATCCATCTGTCCGTCTGTCCGTCCGTCCGTGAAGCCGATAACTCAAAAACGAAAAGAGATAGCAAGCTGAAAATTTTTATGTGTGTTCTAGAGTAAAGAAGTAACGACCAGTTCATTAATGGGCCAAATCGGAAAGTTTCGCCCCCACCAGGGGGGAAAAATTATATCTTTGAACCCGTAAGAGATAGAAAAAAATTTTGTTGATAAAAAATCTTCTTCTCTTTAAAATAAACAACTTTTGTTTGAAAAACTTTTCCATAAACTCAACAGTTTTCTCAAAATTTGTCCTCAAAGCTGAAAAAAATGAGAAATACAATTGATAGGCGAATGAAGGCATGTCTCCATGGACCCGTAGGTATACATAACAACCGTATATACTATTTTTATACCCTGTATATGTAAATAAATAAAGTATATTAAGTTCCGACTTTGTAACGCATGAAAATATTAATCCTTGACAAAAATGCTTCACAAAGGTATTCTTAAAATGACCTAATTCGGCCTAATTCGTCTGTCCGTCCGCCTGTGAACACGATACCTCACGAACGAAAAGAGATAACGAGCTGAAAATTTTTTTGTGTGTTCTAGAGCAAAAGAGTAAGGTCAAGTTTGTTAATGGGCCAAGTCGGAAGGTGTTTAAATCTTTGAAACCGTAAGAGATAGAAAACAAATTTGTTAGCAAAAAATCTTCTTCTCTTTAAACTAAACAACTTTTGTTTGAAACTTTTTTCATAAACTCAACAGTTTTTTTCATAATTTGTGCTTAAAGTTGAAAATGAGTCGTATAGTAGTATAATAGTATTGTGTTTATGTTCATTTCAGTTTTGTAAACCAGGTGTATATATAAGGTCAAGGTTTAAGTGATTTTCCTTTTCTAAGAAATAGTTGGTCTCGTACAGATGTCAAAATTTTGCAAAAAGTTTATTCAAACGTTCATCGATCCTATCACAAATCATCTATAAAATTTATATGCATGTATAAATATATATATATATATATATATATTGTCGTGACTTCAAATTTATCGGTGTTTAAAATAAATTCCAAAGTCCAACAATACCTTTATTGTCATCGGTCGCCAACTTGTTTTATTTTTAGTCAATAACAAGTAAATGATTTACTCCTTCCAACTTATTATTTTACCAGCGTTTCAACTTTAATTTACTTGATACCTCTTTGAATCCAAAATATTCTTATTGTTGTACTGACTTATTTGTTAAAATAATAATCCAAAAATTCACTTAATTAATTTTTATTAATTTCAAACGTATTATTAACAGTATAATTTCTTGCCAAACATTAAATTTACATTACAAATTGTTACAAATTTATATGATTTTTTCAATTACAAATATGACAAATAATCAATATTAATAATATAATATAATAATAAATTTCATGAATCTGCAAAAATCCTTTAAAAGTAATATTTTATTTTATAAAGTAAATGACAGGAAATCGACTTCCGTCAATATATATATATATATATATATATATATATATATATATATATATATATATATATATATATATATATATACATATGTATATATATATATTTATATATATATATATATATATATATATATATATATATACATATGTATATATATATTTATATATATATATATATATATATATATATATATATATATATATTTATATATGTATATATATATATATATATATATATATATATATATATATACATATGTATATATATATATATATATATATATATATATATATATATATATGATATACGATATATTTATACGATATGTGTATATCGCTTCTTACGCTACTTTATATTTAACGCAGCATCGGCTATTGCTTCGCGGTGATTCGCGTTAGTTAATAAGGAATTGGTCAATATTAAAATAATTTTTTTTTAAATGCAAGAACATTTTTACTGTTTCAATATTAATTATTAACACAGAACAAAAACTTACAAATAATTCATATTTAATAAACATTGAATAGACAGAAAGATTAACAATTCAAACATTGATATACAACTCCGTATATACTGGGTATTCAAACAATTAACTTCAAACAGTTAGTTGTTACATTACTTGTTTTTTACATTGACTATACTTATGTACTTATGTGTCTTATGGTGAAATAAATAATAATAATAATAATAATATATATATATATATATATATATATATATATATATATATATATATATATATATATATATATATATATATATATATATATATATGATTTACGATATATTTAACGATTTGTGTATATCGCTTCTTACGCTACTTTATATTTAACGCAGCATCGGCTATTGCTTCGCGGTGACTAGCATTTCCCACCAACGCTTCGCGTTAGTTAATGAGGAATTGGTCAATATTAAAATAATTTTTTTTAAATGCAAGAACATTTTTACTGTTTCAATATTAATTATTAACACAGAACAAAAATTTACAAATAGTTCATATTTTATAAACATTGAATAGACAGAAAGATTGACACTTCAAACATTGATATACAACTCAGTATATACTGGGTATTCAAACAATTAACTTCAAACAGTTAGTTGTTACATTACTTGTTTTTTACATTGACTATACTTATGTACTTATGTGTCTTATGGTGAAATAAATAATAATATTAATAATAATAATAATAATACCCGCTGGAAGAACCCGAATTACTCACTTTTACTGATCTCGCACCCTTTCTTAGATCTATCTGTAACTTAGATCTAAGAAACGAACTAACGATCTAAATATAGCTCTTACTAAGATCAAATGTGGAAAATCTCCTGGGCCGGATTCAATACCAAATGATTTTTTCAAAAAACTCCCGCAAAATTTTAAATAATTACTTCTCGATATATTTAACACAATCTTAAGCAAAGAGACAACCCCAAGCAATTGGTCGCAATGCAACATGATGGTGACCACACAGACACAAATAACTACCGCGGTATTGCCCTTTTAAATTCTATCACAAAGATATTCACAACTATGCTGTGTAACCTGTGTCATTAAGTAAATGACAGGAAATCGACTTCCGTCAATCCTCCCTTGTTAGAGAAAGCCTAGGGTCTGAAAGGTTTTAGGTCTTTCTTGGGCTTTCTTCTTGGGGTCATGGTTTGATAATCTGGTGATGAATTCTGACTCGGGATAATTGCATATTGATTTTCTTCTGGATATGGAGCGCTTTCCTGGAATGTTACCATTGGTTCGACTTTTCGTTTATTATTACATTGATTGAAAATTTTGATGCAGGGTATAGTTGTGCAGCTATTGTTTTTTCCAGAGAAACAACATAAGATGAGTGATATGATTCCACATTTCCAAAGTCCTAATAATGAAATTAAAAATATTATTAAAAATGCGGCGAGTTTAATCGAAAACCTGTTTGAAGTTGAGAAACTATGTCCAAGGAATTCTACATGTTCTTGAATTTCTTCGTTTAGATTTTGGTCCATTTCGATTAGTTTATCGTTATTGATGTGCAATTTTTCCAACGAATCGTACTGAAGTTGAATCGGTAGAATATGTTTTATGCGTTGAGTTTTGTTTCTACAAATTTCGCAGTATTCTAATTTTAAATTTGGAATGAAATCTGTGAAGTTTCTTGATAAGATAATTTTGTTTGTTGATATTTCCATAGTTTTTGACTTAGCTTGACATGAATTTGGCAATGTTAATTTTTGAATTTCTTTGTGGACTTCCAAAATTTTTGTTAATGTTTCGTTGCAAAGTATTGATAATTTGACTGAATTTGAACTGAATAGTAACCATTGATTATCATAAATTTGTTGATATATTTCTTGTTTTGCGTAATATTTTATAACATTACATTCCATTGGCATCTTGTGAGTTGTAGTTTCAAATAGCTGTGTTTCACAATCTTCTGATGTGTGTTTGTATTTGATTTTTTTTTTACATAAAAATTGGTTCTTTTGGTATTCTTTACAATCATCAAGAGTTTTTGACAATGAAGTATGCAATCGATCTTTGCTTGTGAGTAGAAAGGGTCTATTTATTTGTATGATTTGGTAGAGGTTATTTATCAAAGGATCTGGTTGTGGTAAAGGGTATATGTGGTAAAGTGTAAATTCGTCAAGTTGTACTAATGGAATTTTTATATTTATTATAAGAGTGTGTTTTAAGTTTAAGAGTTCTAAATCAATTATTTTGTAATAGTATTCAATATTACAGTATAAAGGTTCAAATGGTAAATTTAAATTTCTAGCATTTTGTAATTCTTTTATTAATGTTCAAGGGGGTAGTATGTCAAAATTAACTAAATTGTGTCTAGGTAATGTAATTTATTGTTCAAAGTTGTCAAGATGAGATTTGATTAAAGATAAACTTTCTTTCAATAAAATTTCGATTTGATTTAAAAGTAATATTTGTTTATTTTCTTCTATTGTATCTGTGTTACCGTTTGTTGTCAATGTTATTTTGTTCATTTTATTTTCGATTAGACGTAACTGTTTTTGAGTTTTATTTACTTGAGTTAAACTATCTGTTATGATTCTGACTTGACTTTGAAGAATTTTGTTTACATCATTTTGTTCTTTAACTAACTTATTGACATTATTAAATAAGAATTCTGAATCTGTGGCATCTGGATTACCAGTGAGTTTATGCCATATGTTTCCTATTGCGTCAAACCATCCGTGTTCGTAACGAATTTCGCGTTTTTTGCGTTGGGTTTGGAAATAACTATTTTCTAAATCTTTAAACCTATCATAATATTCATTAGTTTCCAATTTAAAAAGTTCAAATGTAATTAAGCAATTATGATTTTTGTTTTGATTTATGCATAATTTTCTTTGAGTTTCTAAATAATTGGGTAATGAATCTAATAAATTTTCTATAAAACTGATATTATAATAATGTACTAGGTTTAGATAATTTTTTATAATTTTTGCTTCTCCAATGTGATTGAAGTAAACGCCGTTTGATTTAATTATCTCGACTTGTACCTGATGTTGACCCGTCGTTAAGCGTATTAGCAGTATCAGTGAGAGGATCAAGATCATCTGAAAGGAAGAT
Source organism: Nineta flava (assembly GCA_963920215.1). Lineage (NCBI taxonomy): Eukaryota > Metazoa > Arthropoda > Insecta > Neuroptera > Chrysopidae > Nineta > Nineta flava. Next base: position 69,010,758 of record OY986042.1, read on the forward strand.
TTTCAGATGTTTAAAATGTATCTATCTATTTTTCCGTTTGTAAGTTGGGTCTAATAAAGCTACATGCTTTTCATCCCATGTTTTGAGAATAACATGAGGTCCTAAATATTTTTGTTGTAGTGATTTGTTTTTTGCGTTTCGATTCATCTCATCGCGTACTAACACTTTATCACCTTTTTTAAATGTAATATTAGGGTTGTTAATTTTTTATTCTTTATTTTTATTATGGACTATATTTGTGCGCGCGTTTCTTCTTAATAAATCAATTTTATTTGACACGTTTGGAGCTAAGTGATCGTACGTAGGTAATTTAGTTTTACCACTAATTAGTTTAGCTTTTTCACCAAATACTAGTTCGTATGGAGTAAATTTTGTGTGTCTATTTTCGGTAGTATTATATGAATAAACTGCAAAGTTGACATAATAGTCCCAATCGTTTTGATTGTTATTAACATAGCTCCTAAAATATGATTTTAATTCTTGGTGGCTTCTTTCTATGCTACCATTAGATTAGGGATTGTAAGGAGTAGTTTGTTTGTGTTTGATGGAGAGAAGTTTATTTATTTCTTTTATAGTTTGGTTTATGAAATTTGTACCATTGTCTGTAAGAATGGATGTAGGAAATCCATATTTGGTACAATGTTCCAATAATTTGATAGCTGTGAATTCTGCGTTGCTTTCCGGTATAGAATATGCATTCAGAAATTTTGTTAAATTGTCTTGTATTGTCAGAATGTATCGATTGTTGGCATCAGGAATTGAGAAAGGACCCATTACATCTAGTGCAATCATTTCATTGAATTTAGTAGGGGTAACCGTGATTACTTGAGAGGGTTTAGTATTACGAGGAATTCTATTTTTTTGACAGATTTCGCATGACTTAACATAATTTTCGACGTCGCGAGTTATTGTTTTCCAAAAGAATCTTTGCCTGAGTTTTTTAATTCTGTTTTTCACACCTTTATGACCTGCGAGTAGATCATCATGTGCTTCTTTTATTAATTTTTGTTGCTGTTCCTTCTTTTTTATAATTTCTGTTTTTGAATGAATTATATTAATTTCAATATCCGACTTTGAATAAAAGTAATAAATTAATTGTTTAAAACTATCTTCAGTTATATCAGGGTAAACTTGTGATAGATCATAAACATGTAACTGATCAGGTTTCGTAAGTTGAGTGTATTGAAATAGTGTATAAAAACATTCGAATAAATTATTTAATGTAGTTTCTTCATTAAATGTTTCTTTACAGGGTAGCACATAAATATTTTTATTTTCACGTATCAGAGTTTCAGTTTGATTTTTTAATAAATTAGCTGTTATATATGGCTTCAAAAAATATGAATATTTATTATTATCTGATAAATCTACACTTATGGGTAAAATGAGATTATCGACATCTACTAGAGGTAGGTTAACTTGATTATATATAATGGGTTCAACTAATTGTTCAATATATTCTCTGAAATTTTCGTACGTTTTAGTTCCTTCAGATCGAGAATCTGTAGAACTGGTCTAGAGAGGTGATCCGCGTTTGTATTTATTATACCTGGCTTGTATAGTATTTCATAACTATATTCTTCGAGTTGTAACCGCCATCTTACAAGTTTTGAAGTGGGGTCTTTGCAATTCATAAGCCATTGAAGAGGTTTATGGTCGCATCGTATTTTAAATTTAGTGCCATAGAGATATGGTCTAAAGTATTTTGTGCCATTCACGACAGCTAAGAGCTCTTTTTCCGTAGTGGAGTAAAATTTGAGGCATCTGTAGTTAAAATAAATTGTTTAGAAAAATCAGGGTATTTTAAAATGGGTTCTTTAGTTAATAATGTTTTAAATAAATTGAAAGATTTTTCGCATTCATTTGTCCAGTTAAATTCAATTTCCTTATGAAGGAGATTTGTTAAAGGTTTTGCGATTTTTGTAAAATTTTCAATAAATTTCCTATAATAATTTATGAAACCTAAAAAGCGTTGAATATCTTTTATATTTTTTGGTGGTTTCATTTCTAATACGGCTTGAATTTTATTTTTACTGGGTTTTATCCCTTCACTCGTTAGTGTGTGTCCTAAATACTCGATTTCGTTTTTGAGAAATTCACACTTGTCGGGTTGAATTTTTAAATCATAAATTGATGTGTATGTAACACATCGTTAAGATTTTGGTTATGTTCTTCTACGGATTTTCCGAAAATTATGTCATCGATATAGACAAAACATTTTTTATTTATAAGTTTTGAGAGGGCTAAGTTTACCATTCTTTGAAAAGTGGCTGGTGCATTTTTTAACCCAAAAGGCATACGGTTAAATTCAAAATGACCACCGGGTATGGTAAATGCAGTTTTCATTTTATCCTCTTCCCTAATTTCGATCTGATGAAATCCACTACTTAAATCAATTGTACTGAAGTATTTAGCTCCGTTAAGATTATGCAAAATGTCCTCTATATTCGGTAATGGATATTTGTCCTCAATTGTGACTTCGTTAAGCTTTCGATAATCAATAACTATGCGCCATTTTTGAGTACCGGCAGCGTCAAGTTTTTTGGGGACCACCCAAATAGGAGATGAGAAAGGACTTTTACTTTCGCGTATTATGCCTTCAGACAGCATCTTTTGTGTTTGTTTTTGAACCTCTTGCTCGTGACATTTTGGAAAACGATAATTTTTTGTATAGATTGGAGTAGGGTCTGTTAGTTTTATATTATGTTTGAGAATAGTAGTAGAAGTTAAATTTTCATTTTCATTTAAAAATATTTTTGAATTTTCAAGACATATTTTTAAAATACAATTTTTTGAATTTGTGTTTAAATGATTTAGTCTAAGATTATTTAAAATATATTTTTGTTTTTCTAAGTCCAAAGTAATATTTACTTGTGGTATTTTATAAAATTTTTTGAAATTGATTAAATTATTACTTGGATTAAAAGTTTCGTAATGAGTTAAAAAGTCAATTCCAAGTATACCATCAGTAGGTAAACTGAATTTATTATCAACTACTTGAAATTTAAATGAAAAATAAAATGAATCTTTTATCAAGTTAATATTTGATGTACCTAGTGTAGAAATAGTAGTTTTTTCAATTCCGGATAGTGGAATTTTTTCATTTTTGTCGATATTTTTTGCAAGTGTATTTTTTATAAGTGACACAGATGCGCCTGTATCAATTAAAAATGAATAAACATGGTTATCGACTGTAAAATTTAATTTAGTTAATCTGATAGATTGATTGGTAACGTTGTAAATTGAGCTTCTTGTGGATCCAACTCTGTGCTCTCCAGGTTGGATTGATATGAGTTTAAAGAAGTTTCTAAGTTTGTGTGTATTTATTGATTTTGTTGTCGAGGCGGAGGCTGTGCCCGCAAACTATCGTTGTATCTTTTTCTATGGCATTCTTCGATTGTATGCCCGCGATATTTACAATATGCGCATTTTTTTGAATTAGAATGATTATTAGAATAATTATTATTGTATTGTTGTGAATTACTATTAAATTGTGAATTATTATTAAATTGTTTAGAATAATTAGATGAATCAGCTTGATTAATCTGAATTTGTTTTCTATGACAATCTTTAGTATTGTGAGTTTTATTTTTGCATGTCTTGCAATATTTTTCAATACTATTATACGTTTTTAATAAATTTAATTCTTTAAACCTACATTCATACATTTGTGCTGTGGGTAAAATTTCTTCTATAGAGTCGAATGTTTTATCCGTTAAATGTATCACTATTTGTGAATTCATGTTTACTAAAAATTTATTTGCTAAAGATTTATCGGTATGTTTTTTGACAGCGTCATAAGAGATAGTATCAGTATGTTCCCGTAAAACTTTTAAATATTCTAATCTAAGTAAATTGAATTTTTCAAAATAACTTTGAATTGGTTCATTTAATGGTTGCTTGCAATTATTTATGTCGTTTTCGATTAAATATTGTGAGCGAATTTTAATATTATATTTACGTTTAATAATTGATTGAATTGTTTTTAAATCAATTGTTGAAATCTCATCTTGCACTTCGATAGGTAATTTGTTAAATGCGAACATGAGTATTTCGTTTTGTAGGTAATGGGGTGCTACGCGTAATGTATTCCCTAATTGTGATATAAAATGAAGAGATCTTTGATATGTGTTAACAAATGGATCAATCCATTGGGTGTAATTGAATGTTGGCATACGTCTGTAATTTGAGAAGGTCTTACTCGAATGACTTTCATTTGAACGACATTCATTTGAACGATGTTCATCGTCTGTCATTTCAGGTGCGCCCTGAAAATCTTGAGTTGAGTTGCTGTTGATTGATTCCCTTGAACGGTATGAAACTTGGTTTTTCTCTAGGTTGAATTTAGACATGTGTTTCTGTTGCTGATGGTTCCACGAATATCTTCTAGTTGTCCATCCAATCTTCAAAACACTTGATTTAACACCTGGCAATTGTGATGTGTCCTGTCACGGTCGCCAATTTTTGTCGTGACTTCAAATTTATCGGTGTTCAAAAATAAATTCAAAGTCCAACAATACCTTTATTGTCATCGGTCGCCAACTTGTTTTATTTTTAGTCAATAACAAGTAAATGACTTACTCGTTCCAACTTATTATTTTACCAGCGTTTCAACTTTAATTTACTTAATATCTCTTTGAATCCAAAATATTCTTATTGTTGTACTGACTTATTTGTTAAAAATAATAATCCAAAAATTCACTTAATTAATTTTTATTAATTTCAAACGTATTATTAACAGTATAATTTCTTGCCAAACATTAAATTTACATTACAAATTGTTACAAATTTATATGATTTTTTCTATTACAAATATGACAAATAATCAATATTAATAATATAATATAATAATAAATTTCATGAATCTGCAAAAATCCTTTAAAAGTAATATTTTATTTTATAAAGTAAATGACAGGAAATCGACTTCCGTCAATATATATATATATATATATATTTATATATATATATTTATATTTAACGCAGCATCGGCTATTGCTTCGCGGTGACTAGCATTTCCCACCAACGCTTCGCGTTAGTTAATGAGGAATTGGTCAATATTAAAATAATTTTTTTTAAATGCAAGAACATTTTTACTGTTTCAATATTAATTATTAACACAGAACAAAAATTTACAAATAATTCATATTTTATAAACATTGAATAGACAGAAAGATTGACACTTCAAACATTGATATACAACTCAGTATATACTGGGTATTCAAACAATTAACTTCAAACAGTTAGTTGTTACATTACTTGTTTTTTACATTGACTATACTTATGTACTTATGTGTCTTATGGTGAAATAAATAATAATATTAATAATAATAATAATAATAATAATACCCGCTGGAAGAACCCGAATTACTCACTTTTACTGATCTCGCACCCTTTCTTAGATCTATCTGTAACTTAGATCTAAGAAACGAACTAACGATCTAAATATAGCTCTTACTAAGATCAAATGTGGAAAATCTCCTAGGCCGGATTCAATACCAAATGATGCGTCGAATCCACATCGAATCAAAAAAAAAATAAATAAATAAAAAGATTCTCATCGAAGGTTGAACTCATTTCAACCGTTACAAAACCTCCCCCCAGACGTCGACTGGGAGCTTTGTTGGTCGTATTTTGTGCGTTGGTACCTTGGACAATCACATCTACATTTTATTGACACCCTAAGGTACCCGCCACCAAAACCAACTACTAATGAGGAAGTTCTTAGCAAAAAAAAAAAAAAATAATAATTGAAACAAAAAAAAAAAACGTATACTAACTCCACTAGATCGACATCCCAAAACATCAAAAACCCAACCACACGTACATGCATTACGATACAAAACACAAAATCGTTTCGTAGGAGCTACGTCAACTAATCGTATTTCCTTAGAGTTATTCTCTAGGACAATAGTCACGAAAAACAACATAAAACAAACAAAAAAAACAAACGTTTCGAATATTTAGGCAGTTTAATCTCCCGGTCGTCGTCTTCGAAATTTATACCATCGTTCGCAATTCGGGCAGCCAGGCGTCGGCGTGGTCTCGGTTCCACATGTCCAACAAAACCCGATACGTCTCGCAATGGTACACTCGTGATGGCCATGTCCAAGCGTTTTACAGTTAAAACAACGCCCTCTTCGTTCCATTGCGATCGAAAACGATCGTGGGTTCCCGAAACGCGTTTTCGGGCCGTTCTGTCGTGGCGATGCTATCACAGCAGCGATTCGTGATACCTGCACGGCAGGTAATCGTGGTGATGGCCGCGACGGCCATCGTACTAGCGACGTAGGGGTCACTGGTGCAGGTCCAGTGGGTCCAGCAACATTAGTCCTTTTGGACCGTCTTTTGCCCCTTCTCGAGCGTTTCGGCGAACGTGAAGACGGTGACACCTCGTCTCCACTGGTCTCAGCGGCAGCGACATTAAACGGACTCGTCTCCTTCGACTCGGGTATAACCCTTTCATCCGACAACATGGTCGTGCGCGGCTGTTTACAACAACATGGACTGTGCAAGTCCCGAACCATTATAGACAGCTGTTCAAAACGGTCTGTACAGTCCCGGACCAGTCTGAACAGCTCATCAACTCGAGACGATTCCGTACGATCTCGTGGTGCTGCAATCGGCGAACATATCACGTCTGGTCCATTCACCGCTGGCAGCACCGTCGAGCTCACTGGCGGTGAAAAGTTATCATCGTTCACATGGCGGGTTCGCGGGGTCGGAATTGGCCTCTTTTGGCCCGATGGCAGCCCCGTAAACGTAATCGGACTATCCGTGTCCACGGCCAACAAACACGTGGTCGAGGTAGTACCCGTCTCAGTCGTGGTCATTGTCGTTGTCGCGGTGCTAATTTGACTACTCAATGGCGCTGAGCTCGCCACGCTTACACTCAGTCGACTTTCTTCGCGAACCAGCTCACGGTCTGGCAACGGCTGATCGTCATTCGTCCACGCAATACTCGGGTCGTTTTTGCGTCTAATAACACGGTATAAACGATCCCGCAGAACTCCGGATGACCCTGTAGCATTAGCGTTTAGGGTCATCAGGAATCTCTGGATCTGCATTGTAGTCAGGACATCAATCCATGAAAAAGGACTATCTTCCGGCACCGTAAGAGTTGGAACCTCACATTCCCGTTCGTCACCCATTTTTTTTTTTAATGTATTTGTCACGACCAACAAAATAAGCAACAACAAAAAACAAAAACAAAATACACGTTTGAACAATACGTAAATTACAACAACGGAAATATTTCGAATCGCGTTTCGAATCAGACGATGATTCGTGTCCAATTTCGTCCTTTGTTTGCCCCACGTTGGGCGCCAAAATTTGTGACGGTAGTTTCACCACCTTGGAATCAACAAGGTGATGACTAGCCGACAAATTGTAGCACCAATTCGAAAAACAAAAAAAACAAAAATTATGTTGGGCGCCAGGTTTTTATAGAGTACCACTCACGAATCCGACACGGCAGCTCGTCAACCCTTGCTCTGGGTGGCAGGTCAAAAAGGTGGACACTCGTCTGATTGTCACAAATAATAAAAAAAAATGACGAAACAAAAAAAAATATTTATTTACGATAACAAAAAAAATTAATTCAATGAAAAACAAAAAAAATATAATCGAATTCAAGAACAACAAAAAAAAATAACTACAGTAAAAAAAAATTACATAAATTCGGTACCAGAACGTGTTTACGTGAATCGATTTTAAAAAAAAAACAAAAAGAAAAATAATGAAATTAAACAATTCGAGAAACTAAAACTTAAATTTACTCCGCAAGAACGATTAAAACGAAATTACCTCACATAAACACGCTCACACGCAAAAAAAAATAACCAAACCTCGCTCGTATTAACGTTTCGATAAAACAAAGAAATAAATCCAAAAAATCACGATTAAAATTTACAAAAAAAATGCAATAATGTTCAACAGATCGACAAAATAATAGTTTCGCAGTTTAAAACAAAATATCGTATTAACAATTCGTCAATTACGCTACGATACGAATCGTACGGCTTTCGAAATCAGAGTCCTTAGTCCCTCGCAAAGTCCGTCACAAGAAAACAAACAAAACAACACACAAACAACACTGTTTTTTTCACATTTTTTTAAATTCCTTAACAATTTCGTCACTGCAAGTTTAAATCTGAGCACCAGGGTTGGCTTTTGAACTATTAACATTTTACAATATTCACTTGATTTGCTAACTTGGTAATGTGGATGATGCTATTTTGTTTTTCACCACCCATCATTAATTCATCCAATAAAGTATGCTTTTTCAAGCTTGAATATTAAGTCCAATATACACCTCCAACATTTCCATCCAACAACTCAACACAACGACGTACTATTTCCAATGTTAACAATTCATTATCCTTTTCATCCATCGTATTACAGAAATAGAAACTTGCATATCGTTTATAAACATTTTTTTTCCTAATTGTTCATCGCAAACGCAACTAGTCCAAAACAATTGTACACTCGAACTTTATTTTAACGTCACTACGTTTTCAACCAGTTCATAATACAGGCCTGTTAAATTTAGCCTTAAAATACAGTAAACAGTCGACGAACGGTAGTGGATGTTACCCACCTCCATACAAATAGTCGGCTCCTCGTACACCATTCCAACCTCCATGTCGATGATCGATAATGGAGCGAGGTCGGTAGTTATTTAATGCGTGCGAACTTAAAAAAAATAAAATAAAAATAAATACAAAATAATTATAATTATCAATGTCGACAGTGACATTGGATTTCGAAGCCGTTCTCTTCGTTTTCTGGCCCCGGTGTCCTTCAGCTGGCACCGGCGACCAGTCGCGTCGAATCCACATCGAATCAAAAAAAAATAAATAAATAAAAAGATTCTCATCGAAGGTTGAACTCATTTCAACCGTTACAATATATATATATATACATATGTATATATATATTTATATATATATATATATATTTATATATGTATATATATATATACATATGTATATATATATATATATATATATATATATATATATATATATATATATATATGATATACGATATATTTATACGATATGTGTATATCGCTTCTTACGCTACTTTATATTTAACGCAGCATCGGCTATTGCTTCGCGGTGATTCGCGTTAGTTAATAAGGAATTGGTCAATATTAAAATAATTTTTTTTTAAATGCAAGAACATTTTTACTGTTTCAATATTAATTTTTAACACAGAACAAAAACTTACAAATAATTCATATTTTATAAACATTGAATAGACAGAAAGATTAACAATTCAAACATTGATATACAACTCCGTATATACTGGGTATTCAAACAATTAACTTCAAACAGTTAGTTGTTACATTACTTGTTTTTTACATTGACTATACTTATGTACTTATTTGTCTTATGGTGAAATAAATAATAATATTAATAATAATAATAATAATACCCGCTGGAAGAACCCGAATTACTCACTTTTACTGATCTCGCACCCTTTCTTAGATCTATCTGTAACTTAGATCTAAGAAACGAACTAACGATCTAAATATAGCTCTTACTAAGATCAAATGTGGAAAATCTCCTGGGCCGGATTCAATACCAAATGATTTTTTCAAAAAACTCCCGCAAAATTTTAAATAATTACTTCTCGATATATTTAACACAATCTTAAGCAAAGAGACAACCCCAAGCAATTGGTCGCAATGCAACATGATGGTGACCACTCAGACACAAATAACTACCGCGGTATTGCCCTTTTAAATTCTATCACAAAGATATTCACAACTATGCTGTGTAACCGTCTAATTAAGTGGGCTGAAGATGCTGCGCTTATTCCTGAAACTCAAGCCGGTTTTCGTTCAGGCCGCTGTTGCCAGGATAACATATTTATTCTAAGTAACCTAATCCACAAACACCTGAGGCAACCTAAAGGTAAATTATTCACTGCCTTCGTCGATCTTACAAAGGCATTCGACACATGATCTATTGTGGAGAAAATTATACTTTCTGGGAATTAGTCGGAAATTAATCTCTGTTATAAAGAATCTATACGATAATGCCATCTCTCAATTTTGAGAACCCTGTATCGATAGAAGTAAGCCAAGATATTTTTCAGGGTGATTCCTTTTATTCATTTTATTTATGAGCGATTTAGAAAAGCAATTTTTGGATAACGATATTTATGGATTGAATGTACTAGGTTTTAGATACACATGGGATCAACAAAATCCATCTATAGCATGCGAATCACGGGATTCTATTCTATCAAAATACAAAGATGAATTTTTCCAACAAGATAAATCCAGAATCTTAACATCAACATTTAACACGGTATATAAATACTATATCTCTGAAAATGATCGCGATTATTTAAAGTTTCCTCTCAAAATAAAGAATATTAGGACCATAGCACAACTGAGATTAATGGGAAAGCAAGAAAGTAAGATTTTATATCAAAGGTATTCTATATAAATGGAATCCTCTGGAGCTCTGTATCCTATGCAATATGGAAGAAAACGAAACCCCTGAACACAAAGATGCATAAGATGATTGTTATAGATATCACATGGCAGTGGTAGTAGTCGAAGCCTGGCCTGCCTGTTGGCCTTTATAGGCCTTTTTCACCGACCCGCAAAGGACGAGGAATTTGTATGTAGTCTAGGAATTGGTAGGTTCTGCGACTGCAGCCGACTTTGATAGGAACTATGCCGATATTAATCTGGAGTTTGTGAAAGGAAGCTGCAGAAAACCTTCACAAACATAGCCGGTTTTTTCATTCTTATCCATACGATGATATTTTAGTCAATTAACCGCCCATAATTTTTAAATTAATTAAATTGACTGTTTAATTTGCTGCCAGTGTTGGGAATCGAACTTGAACCCCCCAGTTCCGAATAGAGTGCCTTTAACAATTGGACCACACGAACTGCATCACATGGCCAATGCAATTGTAACTATTATTGTCTATCAATAAAAATGTTTGTGATATTCGGTGACTCACTCTGTATACGAGTATTTTATTGATTACTATGTTAGCGAAGCGTAAAGAGTAATCTCGTTCGCTTTTTTCCTTATTGACAAAAAAATTTAATTTTTTCATATAAATTTGCCATTATTAATGTATTTCCGGTTTGAAAATTATTTAAATTATTTCATCGAAACAAATCAAACAATAAAAATTAATTTCTGAACGATTCACAATGTGGGAAAATGTTGTGTAAAATTATTACCATTGAGACTATTTTCTGGTAAGGCCCTTATTTATTATAGTTAACATTTTATTTTAGTCTAACGCACTTTTTATTAATTTGCTTCGCCTCATAGTATTTCATTCAGGTGTTCAGTATCACTGTGCGATTGAATCGATAATAGCCTTTTGCAGTATTTTAGCCTCTATAAACAAGGGAAAATAACAACTAACTGAGTTAATTGCTTAAATACCCTGTATACACTGAGTTCATTGTCAGTGCATGACCTGTTTATTCTATTTCTATACATGAACATTTGAAAAAATATATTAGATATCTTTTGAGTTAATGGTATTGACAGACCTGATTGAGACGGACCTGTGTAAGTGGACGAATTAAGTCATTTTATTTTAAATAGTTACAAAGTCTGGAGTAAACATATAATATCTTTCATTATATATAGATGAATTATATGATATAAATGAAAGGATATATAAAAAACTGAGTCAGCTATTTTTTATATTATGCCCATTTTCCAGAAAATAAAAATATTAATTTTTATGTTTTTCGACAGTGCTTTTGTCACAGGCTTTGATCGTTGATGTGTAATTAATTTAAAGTATGCTGTTTATTTTTATTTATTAACTAACTCACTTCAGTAATTTGTTACTTTTTTATCAATAGACCTTGTAATTTAACTTCAATTGTAATTTAATAACTTCGTTGTAATTTAATAACAAAATCAATTATTATTTAATATTTCATAAAGTGCATGCATTATCTTTCTGTGCTTTTTCTTTTTATTTCCAAACTTGATCATAGATATAGGTTTTGAAAATATTATTCATAAAGACAACAAAAATTAAAAAAATAATCAAAAATAAAATAAAATATATTCGTCAAATTTTTTTTATTTAGAATCATGCGTATAGCTATAAAACTACCACGCCAGTCAAAATCAACACAAAAAATCGCTAAATTCGCAAAACATGATGTATCTCCGATTTCTTCGTATGTGATTTGGATCCATTAGGGCTATGTATATATCCAAGTTTGCAACTCTCAAAAAGTTCTAGAAAACTTTTTACACGCGAAAAACCGCGAGATTTTTTGACTTGTTTCAGATTCTACTATATATCTCCTAATCCATGCATTTTTCTTCGAAAGCTATTCCATACTTTTTAAGAGCATTAAATTTGTGACAAATTAAGCTCAATCGAAGCTCTTTAAGTGAATTCGTTACCGAATTACGGCACTTTGAAAATAGGCCAGCTTTTCCAAAAATTGAAATTGTTGCGTCGAAACTATTCATCCTGCGAGAAGAACTTGCTGAATGTAACTTGTAGACAATTTAATTAGTCTCTCAAAGTCGCATTTTTCCAGAAATGTTGTATAACCTTTCCTATCTTTTGTTTTTTGGTTTGGTAATGAAAAAGAAGTCATGTAATCATTTAAAGAAACGTTGAAATGTATTTTAATATAAACATAAATAATAAACATAAGTAATCAAAAGTATAGTAACTTAAACAATTAATCAGTCAATCAAATTAGACACATAGTCAAATAGGTCTGTCAAAATCAACAATAAATTAACAAACCATGATGTATCTCTGATTTTTTTGTATGTTGTTTGGACCCGTTAGGGCTATGTATATTCAAGTTTTCAACTCCGAAAAAGTTGTGAAAAAATTTTTACACACGAAAAACCGCGAAATTGTTGGACTTGTTTCACATTCTGCTCTGTATCTCCTAATCCATGCATTTTTCATCGAAAGCTCTACACGTTTTTTAAGAACATTAAATTTGTGACAAATTAAGCCCAACCGGATCTCTGTGGGTTTATTGGTAACCAAACCAAAAACACAAGATAGGAAAGGTTATGGACATTTCTGGAAAACTGCGATTTTACCTTCATGGTTTTTTTTAGATTTCGAGATAACTACGAAGTTTTCAGACCCCGCTCTGCGCTTAATTTAAAGCTAATTAAATTGTCTACAAATTATGTTCTGCAAGTTCAACTCGTAGGATCAATCGTTTCGACGCAGTTTCGGTCCAAAGAAGGTCTAAAACTAAAATTTTCAATTTTTGGAAAAACTGCCCTATTTTCAAAGTGCCGTAATTCGGTAACCAATCGTCCTACAGAGCTCCGGTTGGGCTTAGTTTTTCTCAAATTTAATGTTGTTAAAATAAGTGTAGAGCTTTCGATGAAAAATGCATGGATTAGGAGATACAGAACAGAATGGTAAAAATTTCGCGGTTTTTCGTGTGGAAAAATTTTTCCACAACTTTTTGGGAGTTGCAAACTTGTATATACATAGCCCTAACGGGTCCAAACAACATACTAAAAATCAGAGATATATCATGTTTTGCGAATTTGTTGTTGATTTTGACCGGCGTATACGTTGATTATTCAAAAACTACAAAAAATCTTCTGGACTGCTTTAGTTTCGAATTTAATAAAACATTTACTTCATAATGTAGGTCAGCACGTTTTAAAAGCTCATCACCTAATGGGGTTAAATAGGGAATGAAAGTTTGTATGAAAATTCGTCATTTTCGAAGTTAGTAATATGGAAATTGGTGTTTAGGCTTCTGTTTATAAATAAATGTCAATTGTATAAGCGTTTTGAGATATTCATCCTCTTAAGGGATAAAATAAGGGACGAAAGTTTGTAAGGACAGTGCATCATTTTTTAAGTTAGAAACGTGGAAGTTGGTTTTTTTTAGAAAAGTCAGATTGTTCCTGACATGTTGGCTAGTTGTCAATAAAACTAGACTACAAGCTTATATTAATAGAATAACGCATTTTTTAACAGCGAAAACATAATTATGTAAAGAATTAAAAAACCTTGACAACATAATTTCATCGAGTTAAATATGTTGCCAAGATAGTTGGAACAACGTAGGTAATGGCGATCTTGGAGACAAATAAAAAACGGATGATCGGAGGATTTTAGAACTTAGTTTTATGTATAGAGTACACTCCTAAACGTTATAACTTTGATTAAAAATTCGATTGGATGCCTTCCTCTCGATTCACCTCTTAGTTTTAATCTCTACAATTGTTCTCTCCAACAAGTTTCTCCATACCCTCGCGGTAATCAGAAATGAAAATATTAAAAAAATGGTGTTACATATTCTATAAATAGAGTTGTGAAATAATTTGACTCCAGGTTTTGATTTTAATTTCATTTAATTATTAATAAAATTAATTAATTATTCTTGAAACATACACATTTTGTAACATATGAAATGATGGAATTCTTGACATATTTGATTGATAGTTATAACACAAAAAAAGCAACCATTGATTGATACAGTTCATTTGATATACAGTTCTGATCAACTACTGCTCTCCTAAACTTGCAGCTTGTTGTTCACTGCTCTGTTTAGAGTGGGGAGCATACCCAAAATATTTTAAGTACACTCAATGAAAATTTTTTCGTATCATCCTAAAAAACAAAACAAAAATATAAATAAATAGAAAATTAACTAAATTAAAATATACTAAATTTAAAATATAATAAATTTTAAATTATATTGAAATTACTCTTGTTAAAATTTATTTCATTCACATTTATTCCTGTTACCTTACTCATATTAAAATTACTCTTTTATTGTCTCAGGATATGTTACTCGTCGCTAATTTGGTGACAATTTCACAATCTTTCTTGGTTTTACTCTGATAAGAGTAATTTTAATAAGAGTAAGGTAACAGGAATATCAATTTTGTATGACGTTAAAGTACCTGATATTTTAGGTAAAATTAGTAAACGTGAATTTGTTTTGAAATTATTATCTGATGATATTGACTGAAACAGAACTTATGCCTTGAACAGGCTGTGATGTTTTATGTTGTCTCAAGCCTAACTTTCGTGCAATTTTGTCTGAAATAAAACTTAGATGTGAAGCACAATCTAAGAGGGCTCTGCATGGTATTAAATTTCCTAATTTGTCTAGTATGTTAATGATTGCTGTGGATAATAAAATATGCGTTGTTTTGTGTGAATCAACAGTTGTTAAGGATGTAGTAGAATTGTTTATAGGAACTGAAGTCTCATTGTCTGGTTCTGTTGATTCATCAGCATTTTTATTTATGTGTAGCATGGTATTATGAGATTTGTTACATTTACGACACTTGCTTTGACAATTGCAACTAGTAATTGTGTGGTTTGATTTAAGGCAATTTATACATGATTTATTATATTTAATAAACTTTATTCGATTTTCTATTGAATTTTGAACACGTATAAATATTATGTGTCTCTTTGCATAATGGGCATGTAATTATGTCACAAATGCATTTGTGCGACATGATTGTTTAGAACCCTTGGCATTGTTATCATTTAGTTTAGTCGATAATTCTGAATAATTCTTGAAATTAGCGTTGCACGCAAGTAGTACAGGGCATCGGTGTTCCATTAATTCCTTAAGTTCGTTGGTTTGGGTGAAGAATACATAAATGTATTTACTTTGTCGCGGTATCGTGGCTCTCTTTCACCTTCCAAGAAGGAGTGCTATTAAACCAATAACAGATTCCGATACTCGGCACGAACAAAACAAAACAAAACAAACATATTAGTAAAAGTACTTGGGCTATATATAGCCCATGTACTTTCAGTACTTGGGCTATATTCGAGATCGATGTGGCCCCCAATGGAAATGGTTCGATCCATCTAGTGAATAGATCAGTCACGACCAATATATTCGTCTTTTCACGTGATATGCGTGGGTATGGACCCATCAAGTCGATACTGACTACCTCCCTTGGTGAAGTAGGTCTTCGACTTCTCATACACGAACTTGGTTTCTTGTTCAGTGGCTTTACTCGAGCGCACGTATCACACCTTTTGACGTATCTACGAATGTCGTCTTGCATCCCATACCAATACACGCGGTTACGGATTTGACGATACGTTTCTCTCCAACCAGGGCGTGCTGCTTCATCACTGTCGTGTATATCTTCTAAGAAAACCAAGTTGGCGTTCTTCGGGAACCACTGGCATTTCTTGTACCATCTGTTGACTATGGTACCAGAGTATCCCATCAGCTACGGTGTAATTAGCTCTTGTTCTGTCCACTAGTAGACGTAGATTACTTCTCAGTGGACTTGTGTTATCAACGATGTATGTTCTGATGGCATTTACATCACGATCTTCATCCTGCCATCGTCGAATATCGTCAAATGTGGGTGTTTCCACTTCAATTACGTATAGGGTTATCGGTGTTTTTACCCTCTTTTCAATCATCTACTCTGGAATGTCCTCCACTTTTTCATCTTCAGCCTTGCCCTGTGGTAACTATCGATCAGTGCCAATATTGATCTACCACGCACATTAACTTCCACAATTGGCCCATTCTGGTGCGAGTTCTTGGTCTCTATTGTAGTTAAATGAACAAGTAATTTTTGGTGTTCACGCCAATGTTGTGTGGTTTTGTGGAGGTAAATGTCTTCTCCAGAACCAATCTCCTCCTTCATTGATCCTGACTCTTCGTCCAATGTTCGAACCGTGGTGCGTAACTTGTCCACCGATTTCGGATTTGAAATTTTACTAATGGACGTATGTTGTCTCGTAACAAATTGAGTATTATGGGCGCCACATCGTCAATATTCCTATCGGCGTGCACTCTTCTGAATAGCTGCACCTTCATGTTAACGAATGCTTCTGTCTTCATTCCTGTGGGCTGGGAAACAGTCATCAATTCTAATTCGGCTTTTGTCTTTCTTCCTAAACTGATGAAGAAGCTTTCCTGTTGCCATTTCCACTCATCGAAGATGTAACCCAGCCCACGGTTCATTAATGACCAATCTCTGGCTGGTCCTGTTAATTTTTTTGTGACCATCTCAATCCAACAGTTTACGGGTAGATGTGTTTGTCGTAGTAATGCCGTCGCTCTATTCCAGAAAACTACTGGGTCTTCAGCCGGTTTACCACTTAATTCCGGTGTGATGGACAGAAGCGTCGTCGTGTCTAACGCGGCGGATCAAATAACTGTGGTCACTTCTTCAGGCGCTATACGCATGTCACGCAGTTGTTGTGTCTGACGCTGCTCAGTCCGTGTTATTTCATCCACGACTTTGTCGTATTGTTCGTGCTTAGTTTTCACTTGTGTGCGGGTCCCTCAGATCCATCATTCGCTCCCCCAACTCGTATTGTACGGTTTGAATCCTCTCTTCCAGTTGGTTGCCCAATCATTCGTTAGATTCCTGTAATCGATTTCCCATTGGGTCTTCAAGTTGGTTGCCCATCCGTCATTCGACCCTTGAAGTCTCGCCTCACATCCTTGAAGTCGATTGCCCATTCTCTCATCCAAACGTCCGGTGACTCGACCCTCGGATTCCACCATCATCTCCTCCAGGTTGATGAAGTTTGACATCATCATCCGCAAACATCCTCCCATTGTCGCTGCAACAGGCTTTTCCAGGTGAGAATTCATTGTGGATGTTTATTTCTTTTGTGCGTCTCATCAAGTCCTGCCACGGTCACCACTTGTCGCGATATCTTGGCTCTCTTTCACCTCCCAAAAAGGAGCGCTGCCAAACCTATAACAGATTCCGATACTCGGCACGAACAAAACAAAAACAAATATTAGTAAAAGTTTTACTAAATATTTTCAATTAGAAAAACACGCACTTTTAGAAGAAAAAGAAAATAAAATAAAAAAACAAAAGACTTTTATGAAAATCAAACCTGATGTTTTAATTTTTAATTTTTACAATGGTATGTATATCGAAATCAATTTTAAACTGGCTTTAAATTGGGTCAGGCTCCGGCTTTATATACCACCAGAATAACATCATGTTTAGACGAATCAAAAAAAAAACATTAAAAAAAAAAACAAATTTTGTTTGTCTCTAATAAAACTAGTTAGTAACCCAATTTAAAACTTACATAGGTTATACAATAGTAAGTGTTTACTATTTATAATAATTGAATAATTAAATATAAATATAATAATTAAATATTCAACAAATTTTTGGTAAACAAGTAAATTATATATGTATTTTTTTTGCTTCAAAATGATTTTTTTAAATTTTTTATTTAAAAATTTAAAATCCATATTCAATAATTTTTTTATTAATTATTCTTTGATATTTTAAAGTCTAATTCTATATTCACTCCTTTTCAAATTTACAAAAAAAAAAAACTTTGTTTCCTTCAAAGACAAAAAAAAATATAAATACATATCAAATAATATCTTATTATTTTCTTAGAAAATTTATTCTCAATAATTTTCAATACATTCAAATATCGAGCTGCTCCGACAAAGTTCTTTCCACAGCCAGATTAAATTTTATAAGGGGAACCACGGCGACCCACAAATCGATCCAGGGCAGCCAGGAAACATTGGATTGACAAATCCGTAACACACTCCAGGTGAACAGCTTTGGTGGCCATACATACAAACACACACAAATAGGCCTTGGAAATGCGAGAGCCTCGCAGTAAATTTTCTTTACACTGGAAAGGGCCTGCAAAATATGTTCGAACTTGACTAAAAAAGGTCAATCAACACGTACCCTTGAAGGTGGCAAGTCAGCCATTATAGGTTGATCAGGTAGAGCAGTTGGTTTATGGCAACGGAGGCATTTATGGAATTCGAACGCACTTTAGAACGACAAGAGACAATCCAAAATTTTCGCAATATTAAAGATTGAACTAACTGCGGGTTAGAATGCAGAGACAACTTATGATAATGATCACAAATCAGTTTGGACACATGACAATTTTTAGGCAGAATTAACGGATTTTTTGTATGGCTAGGCAATAATGAATCGGTTAAGCGGCCACCCACCCGCAAACAACCCAGTTCATCAACAAAAGGTTTTAATTTAACAAGCTTGGAATTTTTACCCTTTTCTAACAATTTAAAGTCGTGAACGAAATAACATTCCTTTTCGCACTAAGTAAACTAAGGAATTTTCTAATTCTTTGGTGGTTAAAGGGTCAGAAAAACCAAGAGTATTATCAGATTCCAAACCTATACGGCATCGTAAAATTGAAATATAACGCAGTATAAAGACAAATGTTCGCTGCAATCGCATGAACGGGCTAAAATGAGTAATCATTTCTACAACAGGATGTTCATTTATATTAATAACCAATCAAACTGGGCACTTTTTCAGTTCAGGAATATTTATATTATCAAGAGCTGGCAACGAGGGTGCCCTTTCGAAAATAGTTGGATCCTTCAAAAAGGAAGACCCGGTTAACCATAACGGATGGTTTAACAAACTAGACATTTCCAGACCTCTCGATGCACAATCAGCAGGGTTTTTTTTCGACTTAACATATCTCCATTTAGTAGGCGAAGTATCCCCTAATATATCAGAGACTCGGTTCGCTACATAAGTGTTTAACAAATAAGGAGGGGTTTTTAACCAACACAATACTGTTTTCGAATCAGTATATAATCTAATCTGGTGGAAATTTAGATTATTTAAGCCTATTTCTGACGATTTTAATAAACGGGTTAATAAGTGTGCGCCTGAAAGTTCTAGGCGATTAGTCCGAAAAGCTTTTAAAGGTGCGACTTTAGTTTTGGAGACTATCAAGGAACTTTGCATGGAAAGTTCGGTTTATACCACAAGGTAAAAGCTAGCAACTACACCCTTTTCACTGGCATCACAAAAGCCCACTAGAATTTTTTCACAACTAGCAAGACCTATGAATCGGGGTATTTTGATTACCGAAACATTTATTAGATCAGTTACAAAGTTAATCCAACCGTCTGTCAGAGTTCCTTAAAGAGGCGTGTCCCTATCTAGTTGAGAAAGCCACAATTGTTGTAAAAACCACTTCATATAGTGAACAACTGGCGAAATAAATCCTAAAGGATCAAATATCCGGGCTACATACGAGGGAAGGATTGTTCGTTTTGTCAATATATCCGTAAATAGAGAGATTTTAAACTGAAAACAATCAGAGGTAGGATCCCAAATTAATCCTAGTATTTTTATAACATTATCTTCAGCCGTAAAAGATAACGTTTTTTCTCAAAATTCAGTAGGAACAGATTCCAAAACAGATTCATTGTTACTGGACCACTTTCTAAGTTCAAAACATCCAATAGCTAACAATTCAACTAACTCCTTTTGTAATAACTGGGCTTGCTGAATACTGTCTGCTCCCCCCAGAATATCATCCATATACGTTTGGTTTTCTATAACTGGGCTGGCTAAATGAAATTTATTCCCTTCATCTTTAACTAATTGCAACAATACTCTTTGGGCAAAGAAAGGGGCTGGTTTTAAATCATAAGTTACAGTATTCATCTCACACTCAAGAATTTCGCAATTCAAGTCAAGTCTCCAAAAAATATGCTGATAATTTCGATCAGCTTTCTGTACCAAAATTTGACGGTACATCATTTTGACGTCAGCACATTGGGCAATTTTATGTAATCGAAAGCGATGAATCAGATTAAGCAAGGCTTTCTGCAGCTTCAGACCTCGCAGAATAACTTCATTTAAACTACGACCAACAGTGGATCCAGGAGCTGATGCATTGAAAACCACTCGAATTATTGTGCTTGAACTGTCTGCTTTAGTGACACCATGGTGCGGCAATAAGTAGTCACTAGGGTTCACTAGGGTCACTAGGGCTGGACTCATATGTGACAGTCTGAAATATTCCTGAAGAAAAGAATTATATGGAATTTTAATTTCTTCATTTTGAGATAATTTTTTCTTTAACGATAAATAAGATTTGTAGGCAGCAGGACGATTCCTTGACACACAATTTTTGTCTTTGAAAGGCAGACTAACAGAATATCTCCCAGAGGCTATTCTGTCATACATACTACAAAATAAACTTTTCGCGACTTCATCCTCCGAATATACCAGAGCAGGCAAGGCAACTTCTTCTTGTTCCCAAAATCTTTTAAGAAAGCACTCAAGGCTAGGAAATAAGACTAACAAAGAAGTTCTACTTTCAGTAACACTATCCAACGCCAGGTTACTACATAACCAAAAATGGTTTTTTACAAGCTAGGCTCCCCTAATATTACTGATGAATCTGAATTAGGTTCCAACAAAACCAGATAAACATCAGACCCAAACAATATTTCAACTGTCTCTGGAAGAAAAAATTCTTCATCGGCTAGGCAAATTTTTTTTTTAGCGTCCTAATTTTAACTATTATCAGTTCTAATAAGAACTATGAATAGAGTGATCACTGGACAAAACTCGTGAATTGTGTGTACCCAATGGAAGACACAAAAATAAAGAATTATACACTAAAATTATTTAAGTACATTTATCACTAAAATATCAAATAAATCTATATTTTAGTTCTAAGATATTAAGTTTCTTTAGTCTGTTTAATGTTTTACTATTGACAAGAAGATTAAGCACAGTTTTCACTAAATCGCACTATTTCTTTACGCACTGTAGACACATTTAAACTACGATGTAGGTCATCGTTTCAAACGTACCATGGTGAATCACTTATCGCACGCAGCACTTTAGACTGAAAACGCTGTAAAATCTCAATCTTACTCACACTTGCAGTATCCCACAATTGAATACCGTATGTCCATATAGGTTTCAAATGCTTTTATACACTAATAACTTATATTCCAGCGATAATTAAGAGTTACGATTAAGCAACCAGAAATATTTATTGAACTGAATATTTAATTGTTTTCTTTTAGCTTATATATGCTTTTGCCAAGTTAAACGTTTATCCAGATGCATACCCAGATATTTTAAATTTTATTAAATTGACAACCTGCGCATAATAGCCGGGTTACAGATTTTAATTAAATTATTTTTTAACAATTGACAAGTCCTTAACAAATCTTAAATTTGTAAGGATGCACTATTTATTTTATTTATTTATTATAATCCTCTATCCTCAGCCATCCTATCTATGGTTTTTTATGGTTTCCCATAGATTGCTAAGATATATGTCGGGATTGTACCAATCAAAGTCGGCCATAACCGCAATACCTTCCCGTTCATCTTGACGCCCATTTCCTTTTAATTTGACTTATCCTGTACGATGTCTGTATTGTCGAAAAGAATCAATAAATTTATTATTATTATATTTTGACATCTTCCCCTGCGTAATGTGAAGGTAACTTGGATCGATTTATTTGTATTAGCACGAATCCGCCACTTATGCAGCCATTGCTGAATTTGGTTTAAACTCAATTGAAGTTTTTCCGATGCTACATTTGGATCCGAGTCTGATACTAGGATTGCAGTATCATCTGCATAAGTAGCAGTAATGTTTTCATCGTTCACTGGTAAATCGTGTGTATAAATAAAATACAAAATTGGAGCTATAACGCTTCCCTGAGGTACTCCGGCAAAAATAGGATATACATCAGATAGTTCATTGTGAAATCTTACTTGATAATATCTGTCAGTTAAATATCATTTTAAAATGAGATAATACGAATCCGGAATGTTCTTTTTCAATTTATATAATAATCCAGGATACCATACTTTGTCGAAAGCTTGGCTTATGTCAAGAAACGCTGAAGTAAAAAATATTTTTTCTCTTGAAAAGCATTATTAATGCCACTGACAACTCGGTGAACTTCTTCGATCGTTGAATATTTGGATCTAAAACCAAATAGATGATCAGGAACAATATTGGATTCTTCCAAAATTGGTAAAAACCTCCTTAGAAATAATTTTTCGAAAATTTTAACGGTAGGAGGCTTATTGGCCTGTAGGACGTAACATCATTTATAGGCTTTCCTGGTTTTAGTATCATGATAATCTGCGATATTTTCCAGACTTGAGGAAAATATTTTAGGCGCAGGATAGAATTAAAGATATTACACATCATGACAATATCTTTTTTTGGCAACTCTCGAAGAATTCGGGCAGTTACAAAATCATAGCAGGGAGCTTTTTTATTATTGATATTCCAAATGACCGATTTTATTTCTTTAGGTGAAAAGGAAACAATAGGGTGGGATAACTGTAAGGGAGCATCCAGAAAAAGGGCTTCTTCTTCATTTAGGTTTTCTCCAGGATTTGGCTGAAAGATTTCGGATAAACTGTCAGAAAACAAATCAGCCTTTTCTTTAGAGCTTTTAGCCCAGCTTCCGTTAACACGACGAAGAGGTGGTATAGGCTTTTGAGGTTGTTTACGGCGCCTAGTAGCTTTCGAGAGTGAATACTCTGCAGCATCTGTTGGTGTTAAATTTTCGAGGTAGTCTTGGATAGCTTCTTGTTTTAGTTTCTCCAACAGTCGTTTTAAATTTTGAGCAGCCCTGTTGAATGAGTTTTTATCTCTAGAGTACCTTGCTTGCTGCCATTTTCTTCTCAATCTCCGCTTTTCTAGAATTAAATTCCGTACACCATCGGATTAAGTAGTCTTAACTCTGCTATTGTTACAAATTGTAGGCGTTGATTTAAATGCAACTGGTTGTAAAGTTTGTGTAAAATCTACTACCGCTATTTCAAGTTCCTCTTCTGTTTTTATAGGCTTTTGTAGAACTATATTATTTTCAATGTAGTTTCTAAAATAATCCCAGTCTGTATGTTTATTGAAAAGACATGGTGGTATATCTTTTTCAATAAGTTGCGTATTTATGGTGAGTAGCACAGGGGAGTGATCTGAAGATAATTCTTCGCAGGAAGTGATTTTTATGTATCTACGTGACATATTTTTAGTTATGAATATATCTAATAGATCTGGAATTTTATTAGGATCCGATGGCCAATATGTAGGTTCTCCAGTTGAAATATGGTCTAGACCTTTAGATTCTATAGCTTTATACAAGTTCCTGCTCTTGGGGTTTATGTGTCTTGAGCCCCAGTGGATATGCTTGGCATTATAGTCTCCGCCATAAATGAATGTATGGCCAAGTGTGTCAAAAAAATCTTGAAAATTTACCTGATTTATTGCATGTCTTGAGGGACAGTAAACGGCAGAAAAAGTCAATGAACCAATCCAATCTTCTACCACTACACTTGTAGCTTAAAGATATTCGGTACAGTAGTTAACTGTTACATGATGTTACAGGCTATTTTTTATTATAATAGCGGTTCCACCTTGAGATCGACCACTTGGATGTTTCGTGTCGTAGACAGTAAAGTTCCGTATAGCGTGATAGCTTCTGTCCGTTAATCGGGTTTCAGATACAAGCGAAACATCTATGTTACGGTGTTCGAGAAAAGTTTCAAATTCTAAACGGCGGTTTATTAAACCATTTGCATTCCATAAGACAACATTTATTTCCATTTATTTGAATGGACCATTATTTCATTTTAGAAACAAGGGCAGTCAAAGGATTGACCATTATGGTATTTTGTTTCATAACATCACGAAACATGTTTTTTAATTCAATAAATGATTGTTTCATAAATATAATAAAATCGTCATTATAACTTTTTTCGTTATCAGTGACGGCATAACACTAATAGTGGATTTTTCGTTAGGAACTGCTTGTGCAAAACTATAGTTTTGTTTGATGTAGTTGGGAGGGAGTTGGAGCACAAGAGTAAGTATCTTCTGGTTGTTTTTTTCTGAGTGTGGGAAATCTTTTATGTAGGAGTTTTTTATACACTTTACAACCTCTTTAATTTGCTGGGTGATTTTCACCACAGTTCACACAAACCGCTGGCGCATCACGATTATTATTTCACCCACTGGTGGGATAGTTTTCGGTACACTTAACGCAACGATACGAATCTTTGGCACTTTTTGCATTGAGGCACTTCTCTTTTTTTATTTGGTGGCTCAAACTTGACGATTTTGTTACCAAGTTTTGTCACTTTGTAAATTTGTTTATTGTTTTCATTTGGCTTTAAATCGATGAAAAACATTGGTAGAGGTGCTTTAGCTTTGGCATGTTTAATATTTGCCAAGTTTTCCACAACATATCCAAGATCCTCAAGGTCGGTTGTTATATCCTCCTGAGTTGTGGTGAACGTTTCGAAAAGGGAAGGGCCTATCTTGCTTCAGTCTATGAGTGTAATAACTCACGCTCCTGAGGTTGAAGTATTTTATTATATCCCTGTAAGTTGGAATATGGACAAGAGTAATGAAATAATTTAATATTTTAATCTTGATTTGGTTGTTCAAAACCTTGCAAATATACTTATTTGCAAGCCAGTTGATGTCAAGTCCTTTTCAAATTCTGTGAAGTTGAGTACATTACACGCGAAAATTGGTTGTGCTTGATCTTTTTTCTCGCTAACGGCTGTTGGAGTTTTATTTTCTGGCGGTTGAGAAAGACTTTGCAGGACTTCAAAGCGGTTCGTAATTAGTATTGAACGTTCAGAAGTTCCTTTCTGTCGTACTCTCCTTTCTTCTGCATCTGGACTTCTTTTCTTTTTTCTTGATTCAACAATGGTAAAGTCATTACCTTGCCATTCAAGAACTTATTCCGGAGACATTATTTTTAGTACCTTAGAACTAGAAGGATTTTCTTTTGTTGACGTTGTTGGAGTCATTTCTAGACTTTCTGGCATAGATGATTGAGAAGATACACTTAGTCTTCGGATAGCATTTTGTTTCTCAATCACAAACTTTTCAGTTTGGCTCATATAGTTGCTTATATTATCTTTAAGTTTAATGACAGGTGCATTCGCACTAGCGCTTTTAGCATCTATAACTTCATCAAGCACGGATTTTCCTTCGATCGGTAGATATATTGGATGATATCTTAAAATATGTTTTGAGCCGTCACTGGAATCTTGCATTACATTAGATTACATAATATTGAATTACACTTAGTATAATATAATGAACGCATTGAAATTTTTATTTTATAAAAAATTAATTTTTGATGACTCTGCACGTCAATGTCAATGACACAATTTTTATTGCTGTAAACTTGCAAATATTATTTGAATTGAATTTTTTGCAACAAAGATACTTTTCACTGTTTTTTTAACAAAAATTAGCACATCTATGTTTGACTACATTCGAACAACTCTGTTGGCTAGGCAAATGTTATGGAATTTGTTTTTCAGTTCCGGCAAAGGCATGCTAGGCAAAGATTGAACAATAGAAGACAATACAACAGGACATAACAATACAGTACAGTTGCTATGATTAGAGGCAATTACGCTGTTAACTTCACCACAAACATTAGCAGGTTCATTAGTAATCCCCAAGACTTCACAAGAAGAATAGCAAAGCTTTAAGCCCAATCTTTGGAGTAAAGATGAGGTTGTAGCAGACATCTGAGAACCACAATCAAGAACAGCTCTAGCGGGCTGCAATTGTCCACAAGAATCACGAACTAAAACCACAGCAGTACCTAATAATACTTGTTTAGGTTTTCCAGACTTAGATACTCGACAAGCAAAAACTTGGTCTGCTGGGCTCTATCTGCTGACGTATGGGGGCTCTGAGCCACATCGGGCCTACTTTCAGGTGCCTCAGCTATACTTTCAGGCATTTTAACTTCAGGATGTAATAAACTGTAATGTTTATGACTTCTACACTTTGAACAAGATGTATTCGATATACACAGTTTTCGTAAATGAGGGCCTAAACAATTAAAACATAGATGAGAATGGCGTAATAAATCATATTTTTTATTTAAATCTAAAGCTTGAAATTTGGTGCAGATAAATAAGGTATGGGTTTATTGACAACATGGACAAGTTATTGATTTTGACTCAGTTTTTATGGAACTTTCAGGCTTTGTGACGGTTTGATGGGCAAGAAACGACGTACTAGACTTTCGGACACAATTACCATCTTTGACGTCTGAATCCATCAACTCATTAGTTCGACACTGTTCAATTATAAAATGAATAAAATTTTGATAGCTAGGTATTGAGAAAGATGAATGTTTATTTTCAAAAACTTTGCGAGTTTTGGAATCTAAATTATGTAATGATAAATGTAAAAACAAATAATCAAGTTGATCGGTTAGACCCAAAGCTTTAAATGCATTCACAGAACTAGTATGAGTTTTCAAAAATCTATGAAGATTTGCAGAATTTCCATTCGAAATTTTACCGAAATTTAAAATATTATCAATATACATTTGCGCTAACCTTCTTTTATTTTGATAACGATTTTTTAAAGCAGTCAAAGCTAACAAATAATTCTCTTCAGGCAAATGATATTCAGAAATAACAGCTAATGCTTCATCAGTTAACAGAGTTCTAAAATACTGAAATATTTGTATTGCTGATAATAAATTATTATTGTGCACCAAAGACTCAAAAAGCGAAAAAATTGTTGGCCAATCTGCCATCTTATTTGTAAATCGCGGAATGTTCAAAGTAGGAAGATGCATTTGTGTTACAACGGGAGAGGTTGCTTGGACCGCAGGTTCCTGTTGCTTCTTTAATTGCATGTAAGCAGCTCTTGCTTTAAAAACTAAAGTGTCAAAAGATGTTTGCACATCATTAACTTTAATATCATCTTTAGGATCAGTTAAAGATGCATTAAATTTTATAATCTCAGCTTGTATATCATCAAAAATTTTCTCATACGTATCTAATTTTTGAAATCTGGGTAAAAACAATTGTAAATTGGCTGAAGTGAGCGCTTTAGAATAATCGTAAATTGATTGAACACTTGAGAAGATTCTTTCTCTACGAGCCGTCAACCTTCTAATCTCGACAGGGTGGTCAACCTCATCTATTTTAGGTTTCATGATTTCAATTTAATGTAACAAGTAAACTTTAAATTTAATTTTATTGTTAATAAAAAAAATACTCGAACAATAATATTACTGATTCAAATAATAATTGATCGTAAACAAAGATTTTTATTAGAAACAAACACAATTTTTATCCCGACTTCAAAAAAGGAGGATGGTTCTCAATTCGTCTGTATTTTATTTTTATTTTTTATTTTTTTTAATGTGTGTCCCCTCAGAACTCCGTCATTTATGAACCGATTTTGAATTTTTTTTTTGTTCTAAAGGGTTTGGTTTCCCATTGGTCCCATTGTCACCAAATCGTATTCTGATGAGGGGATCCCCGGGAAATCGAGGAAAATCCTCATTTTATATGTGATAACCGATTTTTTGATGTATTATTCGTGAAAAAAATTTTTTTGCCTGAGCCTAAAAATTGAAATATCTCTTACACCAATAGAAAAAAAACAATCAAAAATTTTGTCGTGTTTGGTTAGCATAGTGTATAGAACATCTTTACCACATCTGCATAACAAAATTTTTAGGTCATGTGACTTTTGGGACCGTGCCGAATTAACAAGAAATTTTATATAAAAAGGTTAAATAACTCCGAAACGGTGTGTTTTATCGAAAAAATAAGCAAAAAAAAGGTACCTATTAAACTGTAATTTCCCAGAGAACCTAAATCTTAAGTTTTATAACCGTAGGGCCACTTTTCAAATTTATTTTTTATTTTTTAATATTTTGTCTGGTCTAAATATCTGAACGTAATTTTGTTTAAAAAAAATCTAACCCAATTCTAGACACCCTAAAAAGATTCGTTTTTTTGCATTCAATGCGAGGTTCCTTGAAACTTATAAGAAACATCGGAAAACTTGAATTTTCAGAACGTACCATCCCCGAAAAAACATCAAAAATTACTTTTTTGTACTTCTATACTAGAAGGTAGCGATTTTTTGTAATCTTTCTTAGACGCGTAACCAAGGCCGGAGGCCATCAACCTTGAAGTTCACGGTGGTGGAACCCACTAGTGAGCAGCGCGAGTTAATGTTATATAAAGCAAAGCGGTCTCCTTTGTATATGTTAATTACTTACAAAAAAAAAGAGTTATGTAACGCAAAGCATAACAAAACGCTGACCAAAACATAAATGTAAAAAAGGGACAAGTTTTCGGGAAGATATTTTATATAATAGTTGCTCCTTAAAAAGTGACGATATGGGATAATGGGCAGACCTATTTACAAAGTTAATATCTCGTTGCTACGTTGCATATGAAAATATTATTTATTATCAATATATTTATTATAAGAAACATTTATATATATATATATATATATATACATATATATATATATATATACATATATATATATATATATATTTATATATATATTAACCTAGCAGTTGGCCACGTATTTTGGAACGAAACTAAGTTACCTGTGAAAGTGGAATTGAACAAATTATGTAATGTTTCTAAGCAACGAAATGTTGATATTGTTTTTATTATCAATACAGATTGAAATATATGGTAGTATGTGAAAGACAAGCAAACGGTGAACATTATAAAAGAATACTATTGAAATTATAACTTTTGTAAATTATACACATAATATTTTAAATCGTCAATATATTGTTAAAGTCATTTACTTTAATTTAATTGTTAAAGTCATTGTTATTGAATTTACTTCATTGAATAAACGAACCCGGGCAAATCGCTACAATATATATATATATTATTTATATATATATATATATATATATATATATATATATAAATATATATAAATAAGATAATATATATATACATATATATATGTATATATATATGTATATATATATATATATGTATATATATATATATATATATATATATATATATATATATATATATATATATATATATATGTATATTATATAGATATATATATCGAATTTAAAGGTATAACCTAAAGAATCGCTGTTTTAAAGATTAAAATAGACAATTATCAGACTCTATCAATTATACAGATTCATGTACCCACAACCAGCTACTCCGATGATGAAATAGAAACTTTCTACTCCAAGATCCATGACGTCATCAACGATCAGGAATCTAATTTGCTAATCGTAATGGGTGATTTAAATTGTAAAATAGGAATCAGATCGCAGGAAGAAAACCTCATTGTTGGTCCTCATGGGTTAGGGAACAGAAATACTAGAGGTCATAGAATGCTTTGTTTTGACTTGAACCCAATTTGAAAATTACTAATACATTCTTTCAAAAATGGCTAAACAGAAGATGGACTTGGTCCTCACCAGATGGAAATACTCACAACGAAATCGACTTCATATTAACGAACGACATCTATAGACTTTTAGATACAGGTGTGGTCACCAGCTTTCGCTTCTACTCTGACCATAGATTACTAAGGTGCAAAATCAAAATAAACGCAGGCCGTAAAAGTAGGAAAAATATTTTTAAAATACCTCCAAATATCTCAATAACAGAAGAAACCATTGCGGCATATCAACAACAATTACAAGACCTTTTTCAAACCCAATTTTTAAGTGATACTCAAACACAAGTTCAACAAATATACAATGAAATTGAAAATATTATTTTGCATACAGCCTCAATGACCCTAACCGCCGTTAAAAACACAAGCAGTCATCACAAAATTCTAGAGCCAGATACTCTCGAACTAATTGGTCAAAGAAAAGAGCTAGCAAATATGATCAACAAAACGCCAAGGGAAAAATTCGAGCTCTCTGAAATTAACAAGTTAGTTAAAAAGAAAATTCGCCAGAACATTCCCAATAATAATACGAATACTATCAAATCAGTGCTACAGAATCATATTTCCACCAAAAAGGTAAAGCATAGAATATATCCTTCCGCTTTCTGGATGCCAGCGTTAGATGATAAACACGGAAAAACACAAACAAATAGGAATAAAATATTAACGACGGCAACCTCGTTTTTTCAAAATCTGTACAAAACCAACATGCCAGAAGAAGAACAGACTGTAATTATTTCGAAATCCGCGGACGAAGAACCGCCCATAAACCTAAGTGAAGTGGTGTGCGTGGTTAAACAGTTGAAAAACGATAAAAGTGTAGGTGCTGATTCAATAAGAAATGAGTTTCTTAAATACGGTGAAGAGTTAAATAAAGTACTTGTGATCTTGTTCAACTTTATATTCTCAACTACAATTATTCCCAGCCAATGGTTATTGTCAATTATTGTGCTTATCCACAAAAAAGGTGATATAACAAATATTGACAATTATAGACTTATTAGTTTAACATCTAATATGTACAAAGTGTTTTCAAAACTAATTCTGAAACGAATAGAGGTTATGTTAGACCGTATACAGCCAAATGAACAAGCTGGTTTCCGGAAAGCGTTCTCAACGCAAGACCATCTACAAGCTATTTCTCAACTATTCGAAAAGTATCACGAATATCAAAAAACCCTATTTGTTGTCTTTATAGATTTTACTAAAGCCTTCGATAGCTTGGAACAAAGTTTTATCTGGCGATTTCTTGAATTCTTCGGCATATCCTCTAAATATATTAACATTGTCAGGAAACTTTACAATAATAACTCAGGCCGAAATAAGTTGGAGAGTTTGGGTCCTCAATTTCCCATCAACAAAGGCGTAAAGCAAGGTGACCCTCTATCCCCTAAACTGATCAACACCGTTTTAGAATATAAATTCTCTGAGCTACAATGTGAAAACCTTGGTGTGAAAGTTGACGTCGTTAGACTCACTAACTTGCGTTTTGCAGATGATATAGTTTTGCTTTCGGAAAATGATGGGCAACTACAAATCATGCTCAATGACCTAAGCACAACTTGTAAAGAAGCGGGCCTGATCATAAATAGAAGCAAAACCAAGGTAATGTCGAATTCTCAACAGATACCGATTTTCTTGAATGGAGTCGCTCTTGAGTATGTCAATCCGTATAAATATTTAGGAAAAATAGTTTCAATGCGTAATATTCCGAATGAAATTAACGCTAGGATAGCTAACTCATGGAAAACATTTTGGTCCTTAAAACATATACTCAAGGGTGACATTCCAATAACTCTGAAGGGGAAGGTAATGGATGCCTGTGTGCTACCGTTGCTGGCCTATGGATCTCAAGTTTCGGCACTAACTAAAAAAGACTATAAAAATTTCGCACATGCCAGCGTGCGCAAGAACGAGCCATACTCAGTATTAAAAAGTTGCAAAAAATATCTTCTATAAACATAAGAAACAAGAGCAAAATTAAAGATATATATATATATATATATATATATATATATATATCCTAGCGTTAATTTCATTCGGAATATTACGCATTGAAACTATTTTTCCTAAATATTTATACGGATTGACATACTCAAAAGCGACTCCATTCAAGAGAATCGGTATCTGTTATAGATATATATATATATATATATATATATATATATATATATATATATATATATATATATATATATATATATATATATATGTATATATATATTTATATTGTAACGGTTGAAAAGTGTTCAACCGTTCGATGAATGTCTTTTATTTATTTTTTTTTTTGGATTATTGACGTGAATTCGACGCGACTGGTCGCTGGTGCCACCTGAAGGACACCGGGGCCAGAAATGAAGAGAACGGCTTCGAAATCCGATGTCGCTGTTGAAATTTATAATTTTAATTATTTTGTATTTATTATTTTTTTACTTTTAACCGCACGCATTAAATAATTACCGACCTCTCTCCATCATCGATCGTCGACATGGAGGTTGGAATGGTGTACGAGGAGCCGACTATTTGTATGGAGGTTGGTAACATCCACTACCGTTCGTCGACTGTTTACTGTATTTTTAAGGCTAAATTAAACAGGCCTGTATTCTGAATTTTTTGAAGTGCTGATCGTTAAGTGTATGATTGTTTGGGACGCGTTGCGTTTACGATGAACAATTAGAATTCAAAAGTGTTTATAAACGATATGCAAGTTATATTTCTGTTGTACGATGGATAAAATGATAATGAATTATCAACATTGGAAATGGTACGTCGTTGTGTTGAGTTGTTGGATCGAAATGTTGGAGGTGTATGTGAGTTCGATATTTGAAGAATATTTTACGATACTTGAAAAAGCATATTTTATATTGGATGAACTAATGATGGGTGGTGAAACACAAAATATCATCAGCAACATCACACTAAATAAAATAGTCAATCAAGGGAAATTATAAAATATTCATAATTCAAAATCCTACCCTGGTGTTCAGAGTTAAACATTTAGTGACAAACAATTTTAAAGAATTTAAAATATGTGAAAAACAGTGTTGTTTTTGTGTTTGTTGTTTTCGTGTGACGGACTTTGCGAGGGACAGAGTTTTCTGATTTCGAAAGCCGAACGATTCGTATCGTAGCGATTGTTAATAAATTGTTTGCGATTATTAATAAATTTTGTTGAACTGTTGAAGTTAATTTTTTTTTTATTTGTAAAATATTGATTGCGAACTGAACATTATTACAATTGTTTTTTAAATTTTTATGTGATTTTTGGATTTATTTTCTTGTTTTACCGAAATGTTAATACGAGCGAGGTTTGGTTATTTTTTTGCGTGTGAGCGTGTTTATGTGTGGTAATTTCGTTTTAATCGTTGTTGCGAAGTAAATTTCATTTTTTGTTCTCGAATTGTTTAATTTTATTATTTTTTGTTGTTTTTTTTCGATTCACGTAAATACGTTTTGCTACCGAATTTATGTAATTTTTTTTTACTGTACTTATTTTTTGTTGTTGTTGATTCGATTATATTTTTTTTGTTGTTCATTAATTCGATTTAACTTAACTGTATTGTAACCAAATTATTATTTGTTTCCGTAAATTAAATTAATTTTTTTTTGTTATCGTGAATAAATAATTTATTTTTGTTTCGTAATTCTGTTGTTTAATTTTTTTTATTGTATTCGATCATCTGTAATCAGACGAGTGTCCACCTTTAACCTGCTACCCAGATTAAGGGTTGACGAGCTGCCGTTAGTATAATCGTGAGTGGTTCTCAGAAAAAACCTGGCACCCAACATAATTTTTGTTTTTTTGTTTTTCGAATTGGTGCTACAATTTGTCGGCTAGCCATCACCTTGTTGATTCCAAGATGGTGAAACTACCGTCACAATATATACTGAAAATGTTTCTTATAATAAATATATTGGCAATAAATAATATTTTCATATTCAGATAGCAGCAACGTATGATTTGAATTATTTTATTTAATTGTATATGTGCGAATAGACGGATATAGATTATCAATTGTATTACTTTACTATTTGTTGTAAATTTATGTCTGTAATGATTTTATTTATTTATTACAGGTGATTACATCAACTGTGTGGGACATAGGCAACTAAAATATTTATTAAAGGTAAATATTTTTATTTTATTTTTTTAACTGCTATGTATGTGGTTGATATTTTAACGGTTAATTTTTCTCGTATAAAAGAAGATATTTGCTTGTACAATACTGGATGAGTACAATAATTGGGTTTTTAATAAAAATCGTATAGCACGGTAGTGCGTCGACACGTTTACGCATAGATGCCTACCGTATTATGTTTTTCAGGAGCAATAAGAGACGATTTTTAGGCTCTTGTATCCCAGGAAAAAAAAAGGTATGAAGTTCAAATTTCAAATGTACACGTAAAATAAGAAATATCCTGCACCTGAGAAACTTACACAATAAATATATACTAATCATTGTTAGACAATTGGGTGGACCCTTTTATAGATTTCACTACTTTTGCAGGCAACATTTTTGTTTTTGCTGGAATATCACTACTTGTTGTATGCAAAAATTTGGCCTCCTTTATGTTTTTGGTCGGATAACATTTACTTTTTTTTTTTACTTAATAAACAAAAAAGCAATTTGTTATTTTTTAAATAATATCGATATAGAATGTTTTTTATAAGAAATAAATATATTGATAATCAATAATATTTTAATATTCAGATAGTAGCAAAGCATTTATTTGAATTATATATAGGTATATTATATATAGCTAGATTGAATAAATATAATGTTATGATTATTTGAATTACATGGTCTAAGATCCGGTAATAGAAAAACCTTCCCTCATTTTTTAATTGATTGAAATATTATTCAAAACGCTTATTGCAATATAAACTATTTGGCAATGTAATGTCTGCTAGGGTAGTTCTGCTGCAATTACAATGTTTTCCATAATATTTCAATCAATTAACAGATGGGGAAGGTTTTTCTAATGCCGGATCTTAGACCAATACTAGTTGAAACTTCTTGAAAACCAAACCTACAATATTTCTTCGATCGTAATTATTTGCTTTTGAAAGTGAAGGATGTCCAAATAACACAAATTTTTTTTATTGCTGATAATATTAGGAAGCAATGGTATGGTGATTTTTTAATTCAACACAGCATTGACGTCATTTCTCAGCAATTATATTACCACGTTGCGCAAAATAAAAAAAATAAAAATATGTACAGCCAGGACAGAGGTCATTTTTCAGATATTTATATCATCTAAACTAGGTACATACTAATGACTTATAATAAAGCGAATATTTGAACAATTATAATATAAAAATGTGTATTTTTAAATAAAGATGTAAATTATTTCATTTTGACACCCTATAGCTGTACTATCAGTATTGGATTTGTAAATAGACAGCGACCTAGTGTTGGAACGGTTTGAGGGTGGCAGATTTCAGGGGGCAGTCGATCGGTTTAGTATGCCTTCAAGTTTGTGTGTGGTTATGAACATAATAACTAATCACTTATGAGTAAATTGAGTCTACAAATAATATTTAGCCCTAAGTGAAGCTAAGTGAAGTGAAGCAAAAACACTGGACTTATTAAAATACCACCATCAATTTCATTATGGGACTAATCTAATATAATATGTAGCCCTAAGTGAAGCTGACTGACTCACTGACTCATGTATACAAATTCGAAGGCACTTCTAGACATGCTAGAAAGATGCCGTTTTTTTCATTCGACGCTAAATTGTTTGAAACTGAAGGGAAAAATTGGAAAACTTCCTTTTTTTCATTTCAACCTTCCAGAAAATCGGACCCTCCCCCCCAAAAAACTTTGTTTACAATTCATGCAATGTTATTTTCTGTAACGAGGAGCCAAGGCCGAAGGTCCCCTCGTGGGTCAAGGTGGGATCCCTTGCGAGCAGATCGAGTTTTTTATCTTTAAAATGTTAAATCTCATTTGGGTAAATTCAGGCGTTTGCATCTCTCTTGAAAAACGTATCCAATGTAGTTCACATAAGGTACCTTTGTCTAGATGGCCCTACTATTCACTACTATGTTTCCATCTAATAGTTACTAATGTAACTCCAGGCGCGGATCTAGCGTTAAAGTTTGGGTGGGGAGGTCAGAGACTAAAGTTTCTCGAAGACTACATCGAACGAACTATAAATAATAATAAGAGAAATATATTTTCTTACGATAATTGAAAAATAGTGATTGGAAAAATAAATTAAAAGACAATTATATAGCTAAGGTAAGAAAAAGAAATTATTAAAATCTTTATTTGATGTTGAATGATAAATTATAATCTTGTATTTTTTGTTTTTACGAATGACGTAATAATTTCATCGACATCAATGACAATTTCTCGATGGATATTTAGTAACGCAAGACCAGTAAGTCGCTCTTCACCTATATTTGTACGGAGCCATGGTTTAAGACGTTGTATAGTGGAAATAATCGTTCTGCTTCCATCACAAAAAATTCAAATTATAAACTTTACGTCGAATTATTAAAAATATTTTACTTATTTCAAAACATTTAAAATTTTTAAAGGTAGTTAAAAACTATAATATTATTCTAAAATTTAAATTTTATTCTAGAATAATTTTATTCTAGAAATCGTATGTACTTAAAAATTGTAATAAATTAAAAAAATTTTCGATTATGAAACTCGTATTATTTCAATTACTAAAGCACTAGAAAAGAGTATTAATCTTGCGAAACTAATTTTTATTATTATTCTTGAAAAGTTATTCTTAAAATATTATTTGAGCTTAAAAACTAAATAAATATAATGCAAACAAAAGTTTATAAAGAACTTTAAAACATCAATTGTAAATTATTCAAATAATTGCTAAAGATAATTTTATTCAATTGATTTTATCTCTCAGATCAAGAGCACGGTAGGGCGACAGGCTGAGTTTAATGGGTTTTTTGCCTTCACGCTTACAGTACTATTACTTATCGTTAAATCAGAGCAGATTTGACCCCGAAATATCCTCTGAACGAAACGACCAATAGTGCTGATTTTTCGAATAAAAGCTATTTGGGAAATTTTAAGAGACTGTTTTTTCAATCACCGTGAAGAAATAAAAGGTTAAACAGTTATTCGCATTCATAACCCGTAAAATAGCGCGAACAGCCACAATTTTTGGGAACATAATCATAACTCCAGGGCCTAGACCATAAGCCCTATTAAAGTTGATATTTGGCATACAGTTAGATATAGTGCCAAAACCGAAAGAAAAATTATCAAACCACGAAATTTATATCGGGAAATGGAAAATTTTTGCATTTTTGTTTTGATATAATTAACATAGAAAATATTGCTGCTCTATGATTGGTCCGTATATTTTATATTTATACTAAACTGTAGCACACACCACTTGTGAGATGGAGACTTTGTTGCTCCACTTCCAGAATTGCTAGAAGGATGAAGTTTTTTACAATCGACGCGAAATTTCTGAAACATAAAATAAGAATCTTTGGGAAAATTTAATTATCCCAACGGAACACATGGAAAATCAAAAATGCCATTTTTGTGTCTAAGATTATGCCACTTTTTGACATTTTATAAGGATGCGAATTTTTGAATTTGACTCGGGATATCTCAAAACCTATTTGTAGATCGAAAAAATTTAATTTTCCCAACGCAACATCCGAAAAAATGGGAAAAAACTAAAATTTGTGGTTATATTTTCTACATGGTAGTTTGATCAGATATAGGCAATAGATTTTGAATATCGAATATGTTATTATATTCATTGAACAATTCAAATAAAAGTTTCCATCCATTATTTAGTTTATCTCAATATGAGTACATTTATTCCAATATTAAAAGCTTTTATTGACGAATTTCCTCCAAAGGAAATGCAGCTATTGTTTTTGCACCAATGTTGGAATTTCGAAAAAATTTTACAAATGTCCATCGATCCTACCTATTAAATTTAAAAACCCTTATCGCTAAAATTTACATATATATATATATATATATATATATATATATATATAAATATATATATTTATATATTTTTAGAAAAATTTAGACAATAAAAATTCCCACCAAGACTTAAAATGTTCCTTTTTTTAAATAAACAACTTTTGTTTGGAACTTTTATATAAGCTTACACCTGTCAGAACTTTTACCGGGTATTAAAGCAATTAACTTAACATTGTTAGTTGTTACTTTAACTTGCTTTTTAATCATATAAAAATCCATAAGGATTATGTAGTAAAGTTTTATAATTTATAATAATGAATGATCATATTTCTATTTGGTTGATTAAACATGAATATGGCAAGCTCAAAACTGTGTATTATGCCTAGTGTGTTACGATAATTTTAGTCATCAAAGTTTATTAAATGTGAATTAATTAGTTTAAGTTTTCAAAACATATATTTGGGAATTACTTTATTACCGTACACACTGTTAAAAATATTTCATGCACACCTTGAGATATGTAATACCACAGTAAAAAAATTTAATTTTCCATATAAGTATTTTGAGTTGGATAGGAAGCAATGGATATCGTATTTGCCACAAAATTCACTAAAAATTATTATTCAATTTATTTATTTATCGAATATAATTACTTAACCAAATGATGAAAAAATAATATGTCTTTGTTTAATCTCAGAATATTTTGTTTTGTTAACTTTGTTTGCTTAAATTGCTGTTTTTGAGAAAAATAGGGTCTTAAAAAAACTTATCCAGAATAAAATGTTTTTGTTTTTGTTTTATTATGTAAAAAAACAATTTGATCTTAAAATAACCTTGAACTCAAATAACCAAGCCATTTTTCCAAAAACGCTTCCTTAAATAAGAGCCGGAAGATTAAATATCCTATGGATAAGATACGTGGACGATTTTGTGTGTAGACTTCCGATTATGATTTTCAGTGTTATCTTAAGTCATACGATACACTCCCAAAAAAATTAACCAACCTGAAATGTTAATTTTCTTACATTTTATAAAACTCATCACTTTTGTAACTCTCTGTATAATGTATAATTATGTTATTATATTCATTAAATATATTTTATCCCAATATTAGTGTACTTTGTTCATTGTATTGATATCAGTATATATATATATATATATATATATATATATATATATATATATATATATATATATATATATCCTTCTTTAATTTATAATTTAAAAAAATTGTGTTTAAATAAAAAGACTTTGTGACTTTTTAAAATAAAATAAATATTTTAGAATGTATAAGTTTTTAAGTATAAAAAAGTAACATATTTTACCATTTTCTACCCATTAAACATCCACCAAAATGCGTTTTTAAGGCGAAGGGTTTTCACATTTAATTATAAAGATAAATCCAGAAGCCCAAATATTTCTATTGTAAAGAATATGAAAAGAAATTTTTCCGTACGAAAACAATAATTTTTTAGAGTATTGAAACAATTTCGCTTTAAAAAAATGGGATTAAATTTCATTGTGCAAAAATTGCATTTTTACAATTCGTGCAAGGAACTAAGAAAAAATACAATAACAAAAATCGTATCAGAATAGTTTTTGATACAATCTGTCGGTATCATATTATCACATTATAAGAATAAATTAAAAAACCTGTTGTATATATTTACGATGACTCATTGATGTGTAGAATAATATAAATAAATATTATTATTATTCTTATATTATTATTATTATTAAAATGTTATATACTAAAGCAATTTGGTATAGAATTACTTTTGGTAATGATGATATATTTCCTCAAAATTTAAAGATTCTAAAATTTCTATATTTTCAATTTTTTAATAGGGATACGCGTAGAGTATTATTTTAAAGAACTACTTTTAAGGACACGAAACATATTTTTTTTAACATTTTGATGAATGGATTTTAGAAATTACCCGAATATAAGTTTTGTTTTTAGAGGGATATCCTATGGTGATCTTATTTTTCAGCCAGACCATGATCTTTCAGGTTATTTACAAAAAAAACTATCTCTATTGATTGACCACCATTAACACCTTTTTATTTTTGATACATTTTTTCCAAAGACTATGTTCCTAAAAAGTGCAATCTTAGTTATTATGGACTTAATTACTCAATTTTAATGTTCTGTTTTCGTTTTCCGATTTTGTCAAAAAAGGGCTCCTCTTTGAAAAGTTGATCTTCAAATAACCATGAAGGTTATTGAAAGGTTATACATGGTTAAGATGAAAGTTCATTCAGATCATTAATAAATTTCGATTTTTGCCCCAATTTCCTAGATCAAAATTTTTGTATTTTCTAAATACGTATTTCAGATCATTGTT
The DNA here is from genome assembly GCA_963920215.1 of Nineta flava. Lineage (NCBI taxonomy): Eukaryota > Metazoa > Arthropoda > Insecta > Neuroptera > Chrysopidae > Nineta > Nineta flava. The sequence continues at coordinate 69,051,073 of OY986042.1, forward strand.
ACCAAAAATTAAATCCAAATTTCCTTGAAGAAATATTTAGGTTTAAAATGAGTATTCTGTATAAATCTCAAAATATGAATGAATATGAAATATATAATTCAAAATTTACATGTTTAAGATGCACAGTTGTGATTGTATTCAATATTAATTTAGTTTTGTTTTTGTTAATTACGATAACTAGTATAGATTTTAAATATTTTAAAAGAAATGGAATTATAAAACTGTGTTTATATTTTTTTTAAGAACATAAATTTTATATCCGTGTTAGTGTAAAACAGAGAAAGCCTTTGAAAAATATATGATAAGTACTCTCTCGCATATAAAAATTAAATAATATGCTGTATCTGTAAAAAACATTTACTACAATAATAATCAAAATTGTAAGAGACTGATTCGGTTCAGGTTGGTTCATTTTTTTTAACGGAAGTGTACATTAGTAATATTTACACCAAAATCAAGGTTTCGATACATATATGCTTATCTGGAGCGCCAAGCCAAATTTATCCGTACCCCTGAGGCGACCAACATTAAAGATTTTTTTTTTCCAATGCTTTCTTAAGTCATCGAATACATGGATGATTTTTTTTAGATAAAACATTGAAATCTATAATTACTTAAAATAATTGGCCGTCACTATGTAGTTAACCGCATCCACATGGCGTCCAAATTTTAATTAATTATTGGAATTTTTTTAGTCTTATGTATCTAAGTGAGACAGTACTATAGGCATCGCCGCGCGCTAGAAACGGACACAACTATTTAAAATGAAAATAATGTATCTGATTGGAAAACTATTGTTTGTATTATGAAATATTTTAAATCTAGAAATTAAATAGTTCGATTGTTAATTTTTTTCTTTACATCACACTAGTGAGTGAGGAGGAACAGTCGTTTTTCTATTTAAGTGCGGTATACTTCATGTTAGAACCATTACATGGTTGAAAATTTAAAATTGTTGTGTTCACAATTTGTATTGTCTAATTTAATTTTGTCTTAATTTTTTGTTATTCTTGAATTCAAAATGTTGTTTTTGATGTGTGAAAATTCCGATAAAATTCTTAAATTTGAATTCAATCAATTAAAAGATTGTTATAATGTGTTGAAACTCCCAACTCTTTTGCTATAAGTAAAATATTAAATAGCTACTAACGAAAATCGTTGGTTTTCATGTAGTTTCTTCATCACTATTTTCTTCGGCGAAACGGTTCCATGAGGTATATATTTTTATATGCAGCTTTATAATGCAGCTTAGTAATATATGTATATTTGTTTAACAATAGTAGCAAATAGAGTATTTACTATTATGAAAAATAAGTTAATAATTTAAGTATTAAAAACACAACAGTTTATGAAATTAAAGTGCCTGTGGGGCCATTCACGTTACCATATTTCGTCTTATGGTAAAATCTGGAACCTTGCAAAGTAATATATAAAATAACTACATAGGAAAAAATCTTCAATGGCTTGTCCTACGTATAGACAGCATTACTTTTCTCAGTAAAATATTTTGATGGGATATATTTTTAGCGGATTTTCTCCAAAGAAAATGCAGCTACTGTTTTTGCACCAATGTTGGAATTTCGTAAAAATTTCTTCAAATGTCCATCGATCCTACCTATTAGATGTTAAAAATCACCATCGCAAAAATTTATATATATCAACATATATATATATATATATATATATATATAAAATTCATATATATCAACATATATATATATATATATATATATATATATATATATATATATATATACATATATATGTACTTTTTTTTAAATGTCTGTGGACTCTCTAGCGGTCACAGTTTTATTCCGATTGGAAGGTCAAGTTTGTTAATGGGTAAAATCGGAAGGGGGGAAAGGGGGTTTAGAGGGAGGGGAAAACACCAAATTTGTCTATCTCCCTTAATATTTGAAAAATATATCTACACCATACTGGCTTGCGTCCCGTGAGAACCTACGTAGGGGCTATATAAACCAGATCGTATGTAAATGGAACAATGTAAATTGATCTGGGTGCCGGATCACAGTGGATTCGAAGGAAATGAAAAAGCAGATACTTTAGCAAAGAAGGGAATCGGAATACCCTTCACAGGCCCGTAGTTTATTTCAGAAATTTCAGGGACTGCAAGTAAAGAAGTGATCAACGAGTGGATAAATGCTTAACACCATGATCACTGGGAAAATGTACCGCAGCAAAAGCTCGGAAAAATACTGCTTCGGAATGCAACCAAGATGCTACCTCTCGATGCACTAAAGCTGAACCGGATGTAACTGCGAAAGGTTAGTGGATTCATTACCGGGCATGAACCCTTGCCGAAGCATCAACACACAATGTGACCCTATAACGGGTCAAATTATCTTTGACTGCAAAACTCTGGGTTACAGCAGATACAAGATATTCGGTGAATCTCACCCCAAATATATGAATCTTTAGGAAGACCTGATAAGGAAGCTCCTGGCCATTGCCAACATATAGGAGAAGCGACTCTCGACAAACTGAAGTAGAAGGAGGAGAACAATGGACCATAAAGTCGATGTGCAATACTTGTTAGATTTCAAGATATATCTATCTATCTATATAACTCTTAATGGCCTCGATAGCTTTGCGAGAAATCTGTGAGTATAAACTGCTGTCTGAGTTATTAGCAGACTGGATAAAATGTTTAGAAGTTCTTAATTGCACAGGAGAATCAGAAGAAAAATATCTTTTTATTTCAGAGTAAATACTATTAGTGTATCACCTAGCCTCATAGATCTACAGTTATTGTACCACCCACATAGTACTCTTGAGTGTGTAAATTAGAAATGAAAAATACATGCATAACTTTAATTTTAATGTTAAATCTATGTTTTATTATCTTAAAATCGAATATTAATAATAATAAATGTTACCTCTACTACTACCATAGTGGAGGATCATAAATATCAACTACTATCCTCCATAGAAATAAATAAATATTCTATATGGAATTGTGTTATTGGAACATTGTATTAAATGTGTGAAGCATGGGCCCATAAAACTTATATATTAATAATAAATGTATAATACATGTTTCTACTTGGTTCCATTAATATATTATTCATTGTACAAAATATATAACAAATTTATTGCTTTTACATATTTCATTTATTGATTTTTCTATATATTAAATTCATTCGAGTCGTGTACCGACCTGGGCGACCTATCTCTACTTATTACAACACAATTTTATTACGTCTATTTAACAATATTTTTAAAATGTTTTTCAGTAATTTTCATTCATCGGCAATATAATATTTGTTGCTACTCGTCTATACTAAAACTTAATTAAAAAAGGCGCTACGCAGTAGCTGCGTCAACTTAGCGAATTTCCTTAGAATTCGAAAATCACTCTCTAGCGGTCAGAATTTTAATGTGATCAAAATTTAATATCATATCCGATATGATTTTAGTATTTGAACAATTTAAATCTAGAGCACGGTAGTGCCCAAGGCCGAGTTTAAGGGACACATTCGGACTTTTCACTACAGTGCTATTACTTATGGAAATATTAGGAGTTGATTTGACCCCGAAATATCATCTGAACGAAAAGAGCTACAGTGTTGAAATTTCGAATTATCGATATTTTATGTAATTATAAGAAACCTGTTTTTTCAATGATCGTTAATGAATTAACCGTTAAAAATTTATTTCACTTCAAAAACGCAAAATTCGCGGGAACACCCACAATTTTTGGTAACAAATAGATCATAATTCTACGATACTTCCAGATATGCTGTAAAGTTGATACTTGGCATACGGGTAGATCTAGTACCCAAACCGACGGTAAAATTGCGAAAACTGGAAATTTGTATCGGAAAAAAGATAATTTTTACAATTTTCGTTTTAATCAAGTTTGCATTAGAACGCATATATTCATCTTATTTCATCTTATTCGTTGATATTTTTATAGAGTCCTATCTGATTGGATGACACTAAGGTATTTAAATATTTATTGTATTAGACCATATCATAGTAAAGAATCATGTAGAAAACAGAATGAAGTATATGATCCCTAAAAATTTTTTTTACAGATAGTAATGGCAATGGCTTGTTGAATATAGCAGTTTTCGTCTAGTGTTTGGAGTTAAGCCACATTGTTGAAAATCAGTACTTGGATGGGTGGACATTGTATGCAGTTGCTTTTTTTTGTAATTTTGTAAAAATTAATTTATATTCTCATTTTAACTTTCTCATTTTAACAGTTATTTTTTCTGATAATTTCAAATATTTTAAAACTTGCCGCGTTATAAAATTTTAAAAACATACTAAGGGAAAAATTACGAAATAAATTTCAACCAAATTTTTGCTTACATTTAATCAATTTACCCCTCATTAATTTTTTTAGTTAATAGTTTACCGAGCTATTTACTTTGTAAATAGCTCGGCTTTTTAATGGAATTTTAACTTTTTTATTATATTTTGCATTGATCAATTATTATTTATAACTAGCATTACCCGTTGCAGCTTCGCCAGCAAAAATTTGTTAAAGCTCTTATAATCAAGCCCTTATGCTAGAATGATGCAGTTTTTTGCATTCGAAGTGAAATTGCTTCAAACTGACGAGAAAAATCGGTTTGATTCAATTTTTTCAGTTCAACCCCCCTGAAAATCGGAAAAACATCTTCCAAAATTACGTTTTTCTGTTCTATAAAAGCTAGAAAGATGTAATTTTCACTAATCGACCCGAAATAACGTCAAATTAACAGAATATTTTGAAAAATTTCATTACCTACATCGCAACCACACCGAAAATCGGAAAAACATCCCTAAAACTGATCTTTTCACTTCCATTCATGATAGAAAGATCGGTTTTTTTCTATTCGACGTGGAACAGGTTCAAAATAACAGAATTATTTGTAGGAAGAAAATTTTTCCATCACAACCCTTCGAACTTGGGAAAAACACCCCCAAAACCAACCTTTTTGTTCTATATATGCTACAAGATGCAGTTTTTTGCAATCGACGCTTAATAGTTACAAATTAGGAAGTTATTTCGAAAAACTTAATATTTTTTATTGCAAACTTAATATTTTTTATTGCAACCTCCCGAAAAATCGAAAAACACCCCCCAAAATTACGTTTTTCAGTTCTACTTGCTGAAATGATGGAATTTTCACCAATCGACCGAAATAAAGTCAAGTTAACAGAACACTTTGAAAAATTTCATTACCTACATCGCATTCCACCCCATCCCCTAATTAATTGAAGTAAAATTGCCATTTCACTTCTTTATAAAGCCAAATTAACAGATTACTTTGAAAAATTTCATTACCTATATCGCAAACCTCCGAAAATGGGAAAAACACCCTTTAAACTGCCTTAAGACATTTTGATCACACTAAAAATATGACCGCCAGAGAGTGATTTATGTATTCTAAGAAAATTCGCTAAGTTGACGCAGCTCCTGCGTAACGAATTTTTTTTTGTGACGCGGAGCCAACGGGTCAAGTCATTTCTTCGAATCCGAGCTGCCAATCGCCTTATTATCTTTGTTATATATATCAAAACTATTATCTTTGTTATATATATCTAAACTATTGCATGCTGCGCTGCACGTTGTCGTGGAATATGATTGTTCAAAGACTATTACGTTGATAATCAATTATCTGTAATAAACGATTAGTTTAGAAGTCATAATCGAAACAAATCAAGTAACATCTTATATATACTAAATTTTATATAGTTATTTTAATAAAAATGTTTCACCCTTATTTCACATTAATTTGTGGCGTTTTAATAAAAGGCCTATGATCGATGAATTTTATTATCAATAATCCAATGTAAATAATTTACGCTTTCTTTTCAGTTTTCATTGGCAATAACACTGCTTGTATATTTGGTAATACATCACCTTGGGCGATTGTTACACCAGATAATAATTTATTTAATTCTTCATCATTATCAATTGCTAATTGTAAATGAAGAGGTATAATACGAGTTTTCTTGTTATCATTAGGGGTAAATTGATTAAATGTAAGAAAAAATTTGGTTTAAATAATATTTCGTAAGTTTTCTTTAGTATGTTTTTAAAATTTTATAATTTAAAATTTTATTTATAACGTGGTAAGTCTTAAAATATTTGAAATCATCAAAAATTACGCAGGAGCTGCTTTATCTTCGAGCAAATTTCCTTCAAATACATAAAACACTTTCTAGCGGTCACTATTTTAGTTCCTTTCAGGAAATTCTCTAAACAACTTGCCGCGTTATATAAAGAAAACATACTACTTTTTAGAAACATACTACGTAAAAAAATTTCAACAAAATTTTTTCTGATTTTAAACAATTTACCCCTAATTAATGTTTTTCGTAGATTTAAAAATTTGGTAATTAAATTATATTTATATAAACTGCCATATATATATATATATATGTACATAAGTAAACTACTTTGTAGAAAACATAAATAAAAAGTGTCTTTTTTGTCTGTTTATTAACAAATTAATTGATTGATTGTTGATTAATATCGGGGTAAAAACTATTGCAATTCAACCCTATGGTCCATTCTGTAATCACACACGTATATATATATATATATATATATATATATATATATATATATATACATATATATATATATACTTTCATGCAAAATTTCGTTTTAGCGAATTTCCTGAAAGGAAATAGAGCTGGTCTCGTACCGACTTCAAAATTTTGCAAAAATTTTCGCAAATGTCCATCGATCATAGCTGATAGATGTGGAAATTCATCATCTGTAAAATTTATATATATATATATATATAAATATATATATATATATATATATATATATATATATATATATATGTATATTTATGTATATATATGTATATATATGTATATATATGTATATATATATATATATATAGACATATATATACGTATATATATATATATATATATACGTATATATATATATATGTCTATATATATATAAATTTTACAGATGATGAATTTTCACATCTATCAGCTATGATCGATGGACATTTGCAAAAATTTTTGCAAAATTTTGAAGTCGGTACGAGACCAGCTCTATTTCCTTTCAGGAAATTCGCTAAAACGAAATTTTGCATGAAAGTAGAAAGACGAATACACAAAATATAAAATATATCTCTTAATATCAGAAAAATAGACAAATGCGAAAAGAATAAAGAAAAAATTTGCTACAATTCATAACCTTTTCATTTTTGCGCAAACTCTAATGTGTACAGGGATATTAAGGAATTTAATTTTCAATCTTTATTTGTAAATATTAGTGTATGTAATAGAAAAAAAAAATTTAGTACGCAAGAGCTGCGTCAATTCAGCGAATTTCCTTAAACATCCTCCAAAATTACGTTTTTCAGTTCTATAAATGCTAGAAAGATGGAATTTTTATTAATCGACCCGCAATAACGTCAAATTAACAGAGTATTTTGAAAAATTTCATTACTTACATGGCAACCCCCCCGAAAATGGGAAAAACTTCCCTAAAACTGACCACTTCTATTCATGATAAAGATCGGATGACGTGGAACAGGTTCAAGATAACAGAATTATTTAAAAAAGTAAATTTTTCCATCACAACCCTTCGCAATCGGGAAAAACACCCGTAAAACTTTCCTTCTATACATGCAAGAAAGATGAGGTTTTTTGCATTTGACACTAAATAGCTACAAATTAGGAAGTTTATTCGAAAAATTTAAAATTTTTCATTACAACCTCCGGGAAAATCGAAAAAATACTCCCCAAAATTACGTTTTTAAGTTCTTTACATGCTAAAATGATGAGATTTTCACCAATCGACCCGAAATAAAGTCAAGTTAACAGAAAAATTTCATTTCCTTCATCGCAACCCCCCCCCCTCTCCCGAAAATAAGGAAAACAACCATAAAATTGCCATTACACTTAAATTCTAGTTAGAGAGATGGGATTTTCTTTTTAAAGTCAAATTAACAGATTACTTTAAAAAATTGCATTATCTACATCGGAAACCTCCGAAAATGGGAAAAACACCCCTTAAACTGCCTTTTTCACTTTTCACTATTCATGTTAGTAAGATCAGGTTTATTTCATTCGACGTAGACCGGGTTTGAAATAATAGGATTATATTAAAAACGTAAATTTTTCCATCGTTACCCTTCGCAAATGGGAAAAACACCCCTAAAACTACCCCTTTTCTTCTAAACATGCTAGGAAGATGCAGTTTTTTATATTCGACGCTAAACAGCTACAAATTAAGAAGGTTATTCAAAAAACTTAACAACTTTCATCGCTTCCTCCAAAAAAAAATCTGAAAAGAACCCCCGAAGCTACTTTTTTAACTTCTATTCATGGTAGAAAGATGGGATTTTCACCAATCGACCCAAAATAAAGTCAAATTAACAGAATACCACGAAAATTTCATGACCTACATCGCAATCCCCAAAAATAAGAAAAACACTCCTAAATCTGCCCTTTTAACTTCTTTTCATGTTAGAAAGACCGGGTTTTTTTATTCAACGTGGAACTAAGAGGAAAAAGAGTAAAGTATCGCTAAGAGTAAAGAAAGAGTAAAGAGTAAAGGCTTCGTATATTTAGCCTTTCAAAAAGGATTGATATCCGACCAAAAATATAAATGTAAGAAAGGGCCGAGTTTTCGGGATCCGAAAATCCTGAATGTAATAGTTCCTTCTTAAAAAGTGATGATATGAGACTAAGGACCGAGCTATTTACAAAGTAAATAGCTCTAGACTTCATATAATAGTTGCTTCTTAAAAAGTGATGATATGGAAGAAAGGACCGAGCTATTTGCAAAGTAAATAGCGGTCCCTTCTTCAGTTTTGGATTCGTCTATATACCAGACGATTCCTATCTTGAGATAGGGTGGTTCTCCTTCCGTTCACATGTCCCTCTCACAGACTGCAGTGAAAAGTTTTGAGAAGAAGTATATTTTGAATGTATATCTGTGCCCATTTCAAGAAAGGGATCTGAGATGATTCATGTTTCCACGATCCTTGCATGTCCAACCTAATTTTTTTAATACAGTTATTATTGCAAGAGAGTCTATAGACGCTGGATCTCGCTTTAGCTATTCCTACAATGTTTAGCTGAGTCAGCCCTAGTATGATTTCCATGGTAGCTGTGGGTGTACAGACCAGTCTTTTGATCTTGGATAGCTTTGTGCATGCAGTTATTTGATTAACCTTTGGCCACCACACTAGAGCAGCATTAGTTATAATTGGCTAACTACTGTTGTGTACAGCCAGTGAATCATTTTGTGTTTTAGACCCCAGATTTTTCCACATGCTCTCTTGCAAAGCATGAGAGAAATTTTCTCTTGTTTGTTATGTATTCCAGATGAGGGTTTCATGTTAGTTTAGAGTCTAACATTACTCCTATGAATTTGGTTTCGCTTGCGATCTGTAGCCTTTCACCTAAGAGGATGGGTGGTTTTATTTTATCCTCTGGATAACTAGTTATCCAGACGCCCGGGGTTCGATTCCTGGTTGACGAGTTAATTTTTTCATATCAATATTTAATTTAATTAAAAATTGATTAACCATATATAATTTATTAGCTATAATATATACAAAGAGGTACTCACCTCTTGCATTTTTGTTAGTACTCCCTTATGCAGTATGAAGAGCGTTTGTATCGCATCCCATTGTCAGTTGCTGGTTTTTTGCCTCACAATACTGGATCAGGTCTTTCATCTCTAGTTTTGGTGGTGGACCAGATGTATCATATGGTAGCTAGACCCAAGCGATGATTACCACTCCAGTTTCGTTCCCAATGTTGTATTTTAGTTTTACCGCTGTATGATCTCTCTGACAAGACTCTAGCAGCGCAAGACATTGATGCCCTTTCTTGCATAAATGGAAGTTCTGGGTTTCTCTGGAAATTTATTGTAAATAATTTGTCCTCTAGCATTTCCTAGTCCAAGAATCTTATAGTTCACAGGCAAAGGTTCCTGGAGCAGAGCTATGGAAATTCCCCTTGTCAGCTCATTTTGACAGAAAACAGCGGAGGCTGCCTACTGTACTGGAGGTTTATTTGACGCAACTGAATAGCGATAATTTTTTGCCCTTTAGACCACTAAAGGTCTTGAATAAACCTTTCAACGTACTGAGTAACTCAGCACCAATCAGGTGTGATCTTAAAATAGTATGAACGGTCGGGCAAACAAATATAAGCAAGGAAAAACCAAGAAACATTGTGAAACTGTCACCAAGTTAGCAACGAGTAACATATCCTGAGACAATATAAGAGTAATTTTAACATGAGTAAGGTTAACAGGAATAAATGCGAATGAAAGAAATTTTAACAAAAGTAATTTCAATACAATTTAAAATTTATTATATTTTTATTATTATTTATCTCAGTTAATTTTCTATTTATTTTTATTTTTGTCTATTGATCTCAACATTCTATCTATTTCTAATTGTCAAAGAGTAAATTACGACTAGCAAATTTATACTGATGATGATTACTTTGTAGCCGAAATACGTATTTATAATACACACAAAAACTGATCTAGGAAAAGCGGGTGAATTTGAAATTTTATTTCAGTTTATGACTGTTTTGTCTAAGCACTGGACAACGAGGGTCCCCCTGTCCATATAGCAACTACGATATTGTGGGCCACCAGCGAGCTCTTGGCTAATGAGGGCTAGCAGCATCGATAGTTGTACCTTTTCGAAATGTTTCGGAATCATTTGTATCTCAGTTTATCCCAGTAGTGCAATGCACATCTTTGTTGTTTAGGCGGTTTCAGCAAAGGTATTTATAGCCCTTGCCCGTTCCTCCCTCTGAGAGTTTTGAGGTCTGTTTCGGGCTTGGAGTCCCGTCTGCGGATGTCATTTTTCCTGTGGGTTTATCAAGAGTTGATTCACTGAATTGGCCCCACAGGTGTCACTGTTTCAGAAATCAGGATTGTAAGGTTTTTTGTCCGGATTTTCCTCCTTTTCGGAGGAGTCGGTTTCCCCTCCGCCCTAACTTTCTCTACTTCTTATTTTCTCCGGGATGCACCCGAGAAGTTTTTCCTTTCCACCTTCAAGATTCTGGAGTTTATCGTCCAGATTTTCTGCTGGGCTGGATGCACCTGCAGTTTTTTATGTCTCGGAAAGGTTAGCTTGAGCAGCCTCGGCTAATTCACTTTTTGAGGGGATTTTAGCCCCAGAGTTGTAATTTTTTACCATTATTAACCATTTTTGCTTCCTACCCTTCGGCTAGTTGTCTAGGCACAATGCCTCGCACCGTAGCTTAGGTTTTGCCTGGTTTCTTGGTCGTGCTTCTCAAGACTATCCTTCCCGGCATGTATATTCCTGCAAGTAACATAGTTACCGCCAGCGTAGCTTTGCTCTTCATCGATGCCCTCAAGTTCTCCACCAACGACAAGATCCAACCATACCTAGGAGGGGAGTTAGGAGTTAAACGAATTTCATATTTTCATGGACCGCTCTATTCCGTTCTCTTTCAAAACAATTGTTGAGGTCGTTTTTCTTATAAATTATCTCAACAACAAATTATTAAAATATGTTTTTTTTCCAGATTTTTTGAAAATACTGATTCCACGAACTTTAAGTACACATAATTGATCATGCTGTTATAAAATCGATATGGAGGTTTCTATAACATAGATGTGAAACTCTATTTTTCAATTTTGTTGCTTTCCAATTATGGTATAATATCTGGTATAATTTAAGTACTTCACACATAATATTCGTCATAATGTCATATACAGTCGATTTCAAACGTTTATTAAGTATGTATTTATGTGAAAAAGGGACGATAATCGATGATATTTAAATAGGGTTATTAAACTCAAAATATTTTTAATCAATTTATTATTCAACTCTTTAACCATTTTATAAATATTATTTCACCCCTTTAAAATGTGTATACGATTACATATAATTAGAATGATTTACAGGTCTTATAACTATTTGCAACGTTTTCAATTGTTGAATTTTTACAGGTTAGATAATTATTGTGGCAGAAATTTACCTACGTTTGGAATTTTTCAAACATTATTTTTATTTTTGTGTAAGTTACTTAAGTTACTTAAAAGAGTTACGATATAATTCAATGACGCTTGGAAAATTTCAAAACATTTTGGTAATGCACGTTCAGATTTTAAACACAATTGTATATACAGTTATCGCGAAAAAAGTTATCAAACTTAGCACGTTTAACATTGGCTTAAATGGAGATATACCAAATGGGAAAGAATAATTATTTTTTGTTATTGATACAGCGATAAAAAAATTACCAAATTTTACTAACACATAGACGTAACGTTCATGAAAATGATATTAGATAAATGAAATAAATATAATAAAATATAAATTAATTATAATCGAACGTCATTTTTTTTTAATAACGTCATTCATGAATATCAAATATTGTATACATAAATTTCGTTTTTGTAAAGTTTATAATAGACTTATTCCGAAAGAAAAGATTGATTGATATAACATGCTCTATGCACTAACATAGGAGATTTTCCTTTGCACCTCAGGCATCTCTATAAATCCCTTCCTTAAGATAGTCCATCGCCATCTTAATACATCTTAATACAACTCAACTTTTTCCATCGCTTGGCAATGGAAAAATATTAAGATGTGTATCAAATTTGGGCTGTAAATAATTCAAACCATGATACATACAATATAAAGAGTGAGGGACGATTGATCACAGCAAACATGAGATAAAAAATGTTTATTTTTGTACATGCATCGTGGGAAACTGGCAAAATTTGTTTTTTTCTGTATTAAAAGAAAATTGCTATCGTTATGAATAACTCATATCTTATAAAATTATATATTTAAAATTGCTAAAAAAATTGGAAGTTATTTACCATATATTTTTGATAAACAATTAAAAACGATGTATATTTAGATGCAGGTATATATTTTTAGTGGAGGGAATCAGGGATGTTGAAGAGACGAAATCAGGTATGTTGCGGACGTGGATGGGATATTTTAAGGTTCACATCCGGGGATGCGGATTTATATGTGATTTCTTTAAAGAGATGCGTAATTTAATTACATGAATAAAGGAAAAATATGATAATAATTTTTAATAATCTTAAAATTATAATCTAATTCTTAGAGTATAATGATTATATAATTAGATTATATAATTATTGATATACGGCTCCGGGAGTATCGATTTTAGATGATTCCTAAGTGATTGTATGGCCCTTTCCAGAGTATATTTTATGGCATATTTTACACTGAGATTTATCTCGGACATGCTCATCTAGTTTAAACAAGCAAAAGCTACATCCGCAAAAACCATTGATTATTGCGTGCGATTACAGATGCTAAAATTAATTCAGAAGTTCCGCGATTATGGATGCGGATTTGAAAAATATATATGTATATATATATATATATATATATTTATATGAATATTACATATACATAGATATATATATATATATATAATGTTCATATATATATATGTATATATATATATATATATATATATATATATATATATATATATATATATATATATATATTTATGTATATATATATATATAAATATATATATATATATGAATATTAAGAACTTTCTAATTAGAATATGGATTGGAATAGATTAAACTAATGAATATTTTGTATTTATATAAATTAGTATTAAAATAATTGGTAAAAAGTCATAGTGTAACACATATTATTTCTTCTTTATATTGAGTATTGGATTAATACGTTAAAATGATGCCTTCAATGTTGACATCAAAATGTCTCTAAATCGCATTATCTGATATCTTGTTATCATTAGATTAATACGTTAAAATGATGCCTTCAATGTTGACATCAAAATGTCTCTAAATCGAATTATCTGATATCTTGTTATCATTTGATTATTCGATTTTGTAGTTTGTTATCTTTTGATCAAATGATTCTCTCCATAAAGCCAATTTAATATAGTATAAGCGGGAATTTTCAGAATCAAACTTTAAATCATAATCTAGGTTTCTAATTACAGATGTATACTTTATGATTGTTGGAACGTACATCAGAACTCCAACTTCATGAGTGATGTAATTTTTTTTAATTTTACAGTTTATTTCGTGATAAATTCATTAGAAATAATATCATTAACCTTTTTGATTCTTTCTTTAACAAAACATTGTATAGAAAACGTATATAAGAGAGATTATTTAAGGTTTCGTAAGGAATATATAGCTAAGGCTGAGTTCATAAGGAACTATTTCAGTTTTAACCTTAGTGGCTCAATGTGAAACCATAGAGAACCAAATATGAGGATTTGCGGCACTTAATGTAATATCATATATACTTGGCGTCTATAATTATAATTAATTTGTGTCTTATTTATTCGGTTTTCAAAAAAAAGCTTCGAGTAATAGCTGTCCATTATAATGATACGAACAACTTGTATAAAAAAAACATTTTTCCGAAAGACGAATAAATAAGCGCGACTTTTGACGCCGAAAGTACATACCGAGTGTCTCTAAATGATTCGATCGTGGACAGGTTATGTGTAACACGATAAGTGCTATGTTATACTTATATGGTTATATGGCTATGTGTAGTACTTATGCCAAGTTCATTTTAAAATTAATTCAAATAATTGGAATTGATTTTAAAAAAAATTGCCTATTTAGCTGAAAAGTCCAACATATAAATATTTATACAAAGAACAAAATGATTGTATTCAAGAATTATTTTCGATAAAATCCTGTAAACATTTTGTGTATATATGTACATAAACCAGTATACATACGTATATATACGATCATATAATAGCAACCCTCTCTATATGTAATTTACAATTCTATAGGACCTATAGGTTTGTTTATGAAACTTTATCGTCCATATATAAAGTCTATAGTCCTGATCGAAAACTGAACAAGTTTTCTCTTACGAGTACATATTATATTCTAGAAGACAATGTGGATGTTTTTATTGAATAACATGTTTAAAGACTATACAGATAATATAAACCTAGTAGTATATACAAAGTTCTATAAGTATTATCAGCATGTTTTGACATAAATAGGTAACTTTTTGTTTATGTTATATAGTACTGTTTGTTTCTTTCATGAACTTACAAGATGATCTAATCAAAAGTCTGCTTCAAACTTTACAAAGACCAATTGATTACAAGTTTGGTATTACCTATGTGCCTACTATTTCTAATTATTTCGAAAAATTTTCATATTTGTAAAGTTATTTCTCGGCATACTGACAAGAATAATCAGTCACGCAGTTTGAATGACGGAATAAATCCATTTGTTGGGAAACTAGCGTTCAATAAGAAGAATAATTGTTATCAAAGATCACAAAACATTCATATATTTATCGTATATTTATCTGGATTAAACAACGCATTCTGGCGGATCCTTTTATGTCGGACATACCTTAATAAATAAACCCTTTTCTTAAAAAATAGTTTTATAGTACTTATAAATGTAAGTGTTTAAAATCTCCAAATGTGAATTTGTCCTTTGCACAAATTCAATCTCCGACATATATATATATGTATCAAAAACATAAATGTACCGACCAAAAACATAAATGTAAAATGGTCGAGTTTTCGGGAAAATCCATAATGTAATAGTTCCTTCTTAAAAAGTGATGATATGTGAGTAAGGACCGAGCTATTTTCAAAGTAAATAACTCTAGACTTTATATAATAGTTGTTTCTTAAAAAGTGATGATATGGAAGAAAGGACCGAGCTATTTACAAAGTAAATAGCTCTAGACTTCAAATAATAGTTGCTGTTTAAAAAGTGATGATCCCCATTAAAAAGCTGAGCTATTTACAAAGTAAATAGCTCGGTAAACTATTAACTAAAACAATTAATTAACTATATATAAACTATTAACTAAAACAATGAATTAACAATTTTAAAATATTTGAAATCATTAGAAAAAATAACTTGCCGCGTTATATAAAATTTTAAAAACATACTAAGGGAAAACTTACGAAATAAATTTCAACCAAATTTTTTCATCAATTTGCCCCTCATTAATTGTTTTAGTTAATAGTTTACCGAGTTATTTACTTTGTAAATAGCTGGGCTCTTTAATGGGAATCATCACTTTTTAAAGAGCAACTATTACATGAAGTCTAGAGCTATTTACTTTGTAAATAGCTCAGTCCTTTTTTCCATATCATCATTTTTTAAGAAGCAACTATTATATGAAGTCTAGAGCTATTTACTTTGTAAATAGCTCTGTCCTGTCTCCCACATCATCACTTTTTAAGAAGCAACTATTATTATATGAAGTCTAGAACTATTTACTTTGTAAATAGCCCGTCCTCACTCTCATATCAGTACTATTTATGAAGGAACTATTACATTAAGGATTTTCCCGAAAACTTGGCCCTTTCTTACATTTATGTTTTTGGTCGGATATCACTCCTTTTTGAGAGGCTTAAATATACAAAGCCGAAGGCTTCGCACAAAACGCTACGCGTTTTATTACGCTTTGCGTAACAAAAAAGCATATTTTTGTATTTATTATTATTAAAGCTTTTTTATATTTATTAAAAATGATCGGTACGGAACCAATAGCTCTATTTCCTTTCAGGATTTTCGCTAAAAGATATAGTTGTATAATTTATTGATGTGTGTAGGTGTATAATTTATAAGTACTTAGTAACAGATGTTCGTTGCTTAGGTGCTGTGTGTTATACGTAGTCTGCCATGAGTGGAAATGTAGACATTTTGGCTACATCCCCAAGGACAGATGTAGACATCAGTTCTTGACGGGAGAAAATATTATGTCCCTTGGTTAAAAGGGTGTTACTGCTAGTTATAAATAAATAAATAAATGAATACGTGCAGAAGTGTTCCAAGACAATCAGTATCCTTGACGAGAAATAATATTATGTTACTTGGTTATAAGGGCGTTAAAAAATTTTTGCGGGCGAATCCGCAACGAGTAATGCTAGTTATAAATAAATAAATAAATAAATACGTGTAGCACTGTTCCAAGACAATCAGTATCCTTGACGGAAAATAATATTATGTTACTCGCTCTGCTCGCAAGGGGGTTCCCCCATTAACCCGTTGGCTACGCGTCACAGAAAATAACATAACATGAATTGTAAAAAAACTTGAAAAAAATACTTACCAAAAAGTACATACCATTAGAGAATAATGGAGGGAATGGGTGATTTTTGAGGGCGTTTTTTCCATTTTCAAGGGGGTGGTGATGAAAAATTAAAGTTTATCGAATGACCATGAGTTTTAAGAAATTCTCCACCAAATGCAAAAAACCCCATCTTTCTGCCATGAATAGAAGTTAACTCTTTTAAGGGGTTGTTTTCTCATTTTTTAGGGAGTGGTGAGGAAAAATTTTAAATTTTTCTAATTACCATCTTAATTTGTGGCTACTAAGCGTCGAAGCAAAAAATCGCATCTTTCTAGTATGTATAGAAGAAAAAAGGTGGTTTTAGGGGTGTTTTTTCCATTAGCGAAAGGTTGCGATGGGAAAATTTACTATTATAAAATAATCCTGTTTATTTAATCCTGTTCCACGTTGAAGAAAAAAAAACCCGATCTTTCTATCATGAATAGAAGTGAAAAAGTCAGTTTTAGGGATGTTTTTCCCATTCTCGCTGGGGTTGCGATGTAGGTAATGGAATTTTTCAATATATTCTGTTAATTTGGATATATTTCGAGTTGAATAGTGAAAATCCCATCTTCCTAGCATGTATAGAATAGAAAAACGTAATTTTGGAGGATGTTTTTCCAATTTTCCGGAGGGTTGCAATCAAAAAATTGAAGATTACCGATTTTTCTCGTCGGTTTAAAGCAATTTTACGTCGAGTGCAAAAAACCGCATCATTCTAGCATGAATAGAAGTGAAAAGGGAACTTTTAGGGGTGTTTTCCCCATTTTCGGGGGGTTGCACTATAGGTTATGAAGTTTTCTGTTAATTTGACTTTATTTCGGGTCCATTGGTGAAAATTCCATCTTTTTAGCATGCATAGAACAGAAAAACGTAATTTTGGTTGATGTTTTTCCTATTTTTCGGGGAGTTGAAATGAAAAAATTGAAGTTTTCCGATTTTTTCCGTTGGTATCAAGTAATTTCGCGTCGAATGCAAAAAACCGCATCTTTCTAGCATGTCTAGAAGTGAGTTAGGTTTTATATAGATGAGTGTGTTAGTCAGTCAGCTTCATTTTCAGCTTTATAGTATATTAGTCTTGGTTATAAGCACTTTACAAAATTTGCGGACGAAGCTGCAACGGGTAATGCTAGTTATAAATAATAGTAATAAATAATAATTGATCAACGCAAAATATAATAAAATAGTTAAAATGAGAATATAAAGTAATGTTTACAAAATTACAAAAAAAGACAACTGCACACAATACCCATCCAAGTACTGGTTTTAACCAATGTCGCTTAACTTCAAACACTAGACGAAAACTGCTGTATTCAACAAGCCATTGCCATTACCCATGGGTTAAAGAAATTTTTAGGGATCGTATAGTTCATTATGTTTTCTACATGGTTCTTTACTATGATATGATCTAATACAAATCAATATTTCAATAGCTTGTGTCATCCAATCAAATAGGAAAAATATCAACGAATAAGATGAATATATGCGTTCTAATGCTAATTTGTTTAAAACGAAAATTGAAAAATGTTCTTTTTTCCGATGCAAATTTCCAGTTTTCGCAATTTTCCCATCGGTTTGAGTACTAGATCTACCCGTATGCCAGATATCAACTTTACAGAATATCCGGAAGTATCGTAGAATTATGATGGATCATACATAGTTTTTAAGGCGTATACCGCGAGTTTTGCGTTTTTGAAGTGAAATAACTTTTTAACGGTTAATTCGTTAACGATCATTGAAAAAACAGGTTTCTTATAATTCCGTAAAGTATCGATAATTCGAAATTTCAACACTGTAGCTCTTTTCGTTCAGAAGATATTTCGGGGTCAAATCAACTTCTAATATTTCCTGTAGTAATAGCACTGTAGTGAGAAGTCTAAATGAGTCCCTTAAACTCGGCCTTGAGCACTACCGTGCTCTAGATATATATATATATATATATATATATATATATATATATATATATATATATATATATATATATATATATATATATGTATATATATATAAATATATATATTTATATATAATAATAATAATAATAATAATAATAATAATAATAATAATAATAATAATAATAATAATAATAATAATAATAATAATAATAATAATAATAATAATAATAATAATAATAATAATAATAATAATAATAATAATAATAATAATAATAATACTGTATTTAAATCTTTCGATTATTACAGGAGTTGGTAATACACAATTATACAGAGATTCTATCAAATGATGTAAAACAGAAACAAATTTTCGACAATAAATAAAATAATAATAATAACTTAAAAATTAACAAAAATTAAACAATAAATTCTGACTAACAAATACTACCCATTTGAAGGAGTAAGTTTAATTCGGGAATCACAAAAAAAAAGGAAATAAAGGTTAGATATTCAAGGTACACTGTAGAAATGCATCTGGATAGCAAATAGATTTGTTCCATACATCATTCTTCTGCTATAAATGCTCTCAATTTGAGGGCATTAGTGCAAAAAGCAAAAATTTTATTTATCTTCTCTGAATTCAAGTCAGGCAGCAATTCTGATATAGGGTTTAAAGATTCCTCCTTGATGCAGCTCCCTAAGTATGCTCGCCTAATGTTTTCTAGAATGGGGCAAATAAAAAGGAAGTGTTCTAGCGTTTCATTTTTCTGGAGGTTGCATAATTTACAATCAGCGTCGCTATTCCAAATATAAAGATCGCCACAAACTAAAAATCTTACCCTTAGATCCCCCATCAGACGTAGTTGCACAATCAGTCTGGTTTTTTCTATTTTAAAATTTAAAAGAAGGTACTGATTTGAGCTCTGTGACAAATATTTGTAGGTGGAACTATATGTAGAATTTAAGATTCTACTTTCATCCTCTGCCCTGATACCACCCATGTAGGACTCAAGTAAATTCTCGATATTGTTCTTTACACTAAGCGCGCTCTGGCTCTCCCATAATTCTTCGTAACCAAGATTCAGGAGGATAGTTTTTAGTTGAGAGACCCAATTAAATTTTAGAATATTGCTCCTGTCATTACTTAGTGATAGTAGGTGTAAGTAACACTTTTTTATGAATCGGTCATTTGAAGCAGCTAGAAGTTTGTACCACCAGTTCAAGATCGATTTGAATGCGCAAGCCCCCAAATGTGGTCTCCCATGTTCCCTGCGGATAATGTAATGCGGTGTGTTGCGAGGTAAGCTGTATGTATTCTTGAAGAACATGCTTTGGACTTTATCTAGTTCATTCAGATATCTCATACCCCATGATTCTACCCCATACAATAATGTAGTTCTAACTATAGCATCAAAAAGCTTTATCCTACTAGCATACGAGTTGCATTTGGCTCTGACAAATATCTCTCTGATGCTATAATTTGCCATATTTGCTTTTTTAATGGAGTTGTTCGCTGCCTCTAGGAATAGACCTGAGCTCGAAAATATGACACCCAGATAGTTGAAAAATGGGACGATATCAATTTTTTTGCTCTGTATGAAGAACTGCGTACCGCGCTGAAGTCTTCCACCTTTACGGAATACCATTATTTTTGTTTTCTCTGTATTAATTTGCAAGTTGTTAATTTGACAATATTTTTCAAAGGTGTCTAAATTTTCTTGCAGATTCTTAGCAGAGTCAGCTATACAGGTAGTGTCATCAGCATACAGCAAATGAGAGATACGACTTCCTTCATGTAGTTCCACGCCTCTAACAAAATTTTCTTTATAGAAATTGTCTAGATCTGCGAGGAAAAGAATAAAAAGTAGAGGACTCAGCGAGTCTCCCTACATAACTCCTTGCGTTACGTCAATATTCAGAGATTGACCTTCATTTACTTTAAATAGAGTTTTCGCATTTGAGTAGAGATTGTTCAAAATGGAGATAACTTTTCTACTTATGCCTAGTCGATGCAGTTTCCCCCAAAGCAATGTATGGTTTATCGTATCGAAGGCTTTCCGCAGATCGATAAAAGCAACAAACAGCTTACCTTTAGTTTTTATTAAGTGTGCCTGTACAAAACAATTGAGGGCAAATATATTGTCTTGGCAACCCTTCCCTTTTCGGAATCCTGCCTGATTTTCAGGTATAATATCATGTATTTGTGCCCACTTTTGTAACCGTTCACTGAGCATATAAGTAAAAATTTTTGAGGTACTATTCAGCAATGTAATGCCGCGGTAATTGTTAGGATCGTTGATATCACCTTTTTTATATATACTGATTAGTTTGCCCATTGACCACTCTTTAGGAGGTATTTCACTGTTAAGCGCTTCGTTGAACATTTTTAACAGGCCGTTGCGCCAGTTGCTCGGCAGATTTTTAATAAACTCATTTGGGATGGAGTCTGGTCCTGGTGCTTTACCAGATTTTATATGGCTAAGAGCACGATTTAACTCACATAGAGTAAAAGCTTCATCTAAGAAAGGATGGGCTACATCAAAGAAGGATATCTCAGATATTATTCTAGGTGGGAATAATGAGTCGAAATAATTATGCCATATTTCAAAATTTATGTTATTGGATGCGGTGGGTACCCTTCGATTTAACTGGTTCACAGTCTTCCAAAACTGACTACTGTCTCTTAGATTTTGTATATTTTCACTAATTGATTTATAGTGAGAAGCTTTTTTTTCTTTGATTAATTTTTTGTACACTCTTTTTGCATCCAGATACTTTCCAGAGCTTACCGGGTTGAAATAATTTGCTTTAGCTATCCTAAATGTATCCTTTATTGTTGCCTTACAAGATTTACAATCGGCATCAAACCATGGCTTATTGTATTTAGCAACTCTATTTTTATTAAGGTAAACAAGACTTTCATGAAGCATGTTGGAGTCTTCAGCCGAAGACATAATGGCTTTTGTTATACATTCGTACAGTGTGTCAGCTGACGATTCATCATGTACTTCGTTCCGAATACTTAAAAGATGTGTATATTGATCACGCCCATTCTCATTCCATTTCATCACTTTCATGGGAACGATTTTAGAACAATTTACTTCAATTGATTTTTTTTGGACACAGTTGCCAATAGTTAGGACACAAGATAAATGATCAGACGTTAAAATTAAATCTTCTACTTTAAAATCTACTACTTCCGTTAAAGCCTGATCATTCACCCAAGCCAAATCTATGACACTGCTACCGTTGAAGTTGTGGAAAGTAAACTGTCCTTTAAAGTCAGATTTTGTTCGACCATTTAAAATACTAAATCCCGCATTTTCAAGAAAGTCAGTGAGCAATTTCCCTTTTTTATTAGTAATCAGGTCCATGGAGTTTCTAATTTCTGTTAGCTGGGTAAGCTCAAATAATTCCTCATTTCTTTGCCCTAGTAGACCTATTCTGCAGTTCATGTCCCCTAGTATTACAATGGGAGCATTAAAAAACTTACTATTAATTTCCAAGAGCAATTCATTTAAATTATTAATGATATAATCCACATCTACACTAGGTTTAAGATAAACAAAGATTATAATCATGCATTTAACATCTCACAATGAATTGAATTTTTGACTAATACTATTAATCCACCACTTGGCCGACCCGTTGCTTTCGGTTTAAAGGCTCTTACACAGAATGTATTGTAATTGATCAAGAAATCAAATTCACTTTTATCAACATCCCCGTGCACCCACGTATCACTCAGGCATATTATCTCACATCTTGCCAATATTTGCTGGTGAGTGGAATCCAATTCTCTAAAATTATTGAATCCGTTGCAATTCCAGAAAAAACATATCAAATTCAAATTCGAGGTCAAGTTATAATTTTCGGTTGTCTTATTAGATTGAGGGGTGCTAGATATTGTTGTCCTTGTTTGAACGAAATAACTCCTGAGACTGGCTAAAAGAATGGGATCGACGTACAAAGTTGTCAAGCGTAGATTTATATATATATATATATATATATATATATATATATATATATATATACATATATATATATATATATATATACATATATATATATATATATATATATATATATATATATATATATATATATATATATATATATATATATATATATATATACATACATATATATATATATATATATATATATACGAGGTTATCCGAAAAGTATCCGACTTGCTTTTATATCTTCGCGCCAGAGTGTTCGAGCGATCTCTGCGAGGCATGAACATCAACAGTAAAGCCTCACGAACCGGACGTATACTTCATGCGCAGCGTGTATTTGTTTACAAAGCCTTTTTTGCGTTCGTCGGATTTTGTCATTGTTAAAAATCAGATCAACGAATTTGTATCAAATTGTACTTCACACTCGGAAAAACTGGTTCGGAAACTATTCAAATGATGCAAAAGGCCTTTGGGGATGAGTATATGGGTAAAACACAAATAAAAGAATATTATATTAGTTTAAAAAGTGGCCGCACATCTGTTGATAGTGATCCTCGATCTGGCCGACCTTTGACGACGACAACACCGGATAATATCGAGCGCGTGCGACTTGCGATTGAAGAAAATCGACGTTTGACTGTGTGGGAAGTAGAAGATGATCTTGGAATACCGAAAACTACAATTTGGGAAATTTTAACCTCAAGTTTAGAAAGTCGAAGCGGTGGGAAATCTCATAGAATCTTGTGCAGCAGTTTTTAACTTAACACAATATCGCACTGCTTCGCCAAGCTCCGTACAGACCCTACATAGCCTCCTGTGACTTTTAAATGTTCCCGAATTTGAAAAAACCGCTCGAAGGACAACGGTTCGACGTCAAAAAGACGGTTGAAGATCAAGGCTATTCCAAAAACTGTCTTCCAGTACTGCTTCAGAAAGTGGACACACCGCTGGGAGCGTGATAATCAATCAAATGGGGACAACTTTGA
Organism: Nineta flava; assembly: GCA_963920215.1. Taxonomy (NCBI): domain Eukaryota; kingdom Metazoa; phylum Arthropoda; class Insecta; order Neuroptera; family Chrysopidae; genus Nineta; species Nineta flava. Next base: position 69,074,997 of record OY986042.1, read on the forward strand.
AGGATGCCACTAGCCCGATGATGAAAAATAATGCCAGCGCGGAGATATGATGGTAGGTCGGATAATTTTCGGACCGACCTCGTAGATACTCGTATACATATATATACATATATATATATATATATATATATATATACATATTTATTCATATATATATATATTTAAGTATATATATATATATATATATATATATATATATATATATATATATATATATTGTAACGAATATTAACCAAGCAGTTGGCCACGTATTTTGGAACGAAACTAAGTTACCTGTGGAAGTGGAATTGAACAAATTATGTAATGTTTCTGGGACAACGAAATGTTGATATTGTTTTTATTATCAATACAGATTGAAATATATACCAGTATGTGAAAGACAAGCAAACGGTGAACATTATAAAAAAAATACTCTTGAAATTATAGCGGGGCAAACCGCTACAATATATATATATATATATATATATATATATATATATATATATATATATATATATATATATACATATATTTTTATATATTGTCGCGGTATTTTGGCTTTCTTTGGTCTTCAAACGGAGCGCTGTGGTACATACATCAGATCCCGATACTTGACACACAAAACAACACAAATATTAGTAAAGGTTTACTAAATATAAGTCGATTGGACAAAATGCACTTTAAAAAATTTTAATAAAACAAATACTAATAATAATAAAAAAGAATTTGAATTTTGAATTTTCCTTTTATTTTCACAGTTAATTAATTATTGAGTCTTTTATCTCTTTTTTATACAACAATGTACACTGACTTTAGTTTATTGATTGATTGATTTTATAATAGGGTCTTAAACTATTACACTTCGACCTTATGGTCCATTGTGCTCCCTCTTCTACTTCAGTCCGACGTGATTTGCTTCTCACATATGTTGGCAATAGCCAGGAGCTTGCTTATCAGGTCTTCCTGAAGGTTCATATATTCGGGGTGAGATGCACTGAATATCCTGTATCTGCTGTAACCTAGAGGTTCACAGTCAAAGATAATGTGACTCGATGTTTCTTCCTCCTCGCCACACAATCTGCACATAATGGACCCGTTATGGAGTCCCATTATGTAAAGATGCTTCCGCAGGGGATAATGTCCGGTAATGAATCCGGTAACCCCCCTCCCCAGTTGCATCTTGTTCAGCGACTTTACTTGAACAAATAACACTGATTATTTTAATCCAACAATGGTAATTTTAAACTTTAATATTAGTCGAACATTTACTTGTTTTAAACTTTGATCTTAATCAAACAAAAATCAAATTTTAACTGAACATTAAATTGGTAAAACTGCGCCTATATAGATTGTACAGACAACAACGTATTGCGTTTAGGCGAATCAAAAAAAAAACATTGTTTTTTCAAAATATATTTTGTGTCAGAAGCTCTTAAATAATTAGTACAGTCCGCCAATTCAACATCCGTATATACAATTCATAGAACAACATGATATTCTGTTTGTTTGCTTGTGTGATTTGTTTTTGAAATAAATACTTAACATGTTTTTTTTGAAATAATCATACTTGAACAAATTATATAATTTTTCCAAAATAATTTCTCTTTGATTTTATTAAAAAAAAAAAAACTTAAAAAAAAATTTTTAAATCAATATGCAATAAATATTTGAATTCTTTGATTTTTAAATCTGATTTTATAGTATTTTTTTTTTCAACTTTTGACTTAAAGAAAAACTTTGTCTAACGAAAAAAAAATTAATAAAACCTAGATATCATTTTCTTTTTGCAATTCAAAAAATATATCCTTTTTTTCAAGGAGAAAAATATTTTCTCTTAAATACTTTTCTTTGATAAAGATTATTATAATAATCAAAAATAAATAAGAAATATACAAAGGAGGCTTGATTCCGTTTTTAAATATAAAATTATTAAAAATAACGACACTAATAAATTAGAATTCGATATCTACAAAAAACCTACACACACTGAATGATACATTACAGCAGATTTTAACAGCCCTCCTCAACACAAAATGGCTGTTTTCAATTTTTTGGTAAACAGGCTACTGAAAGTGCCATTGTCCAAGAAAAATTACTTTAAAGACATAAACCACATTAAACAAGTTGCAATCTTTAATGGCTTCGACTATTACATAATAAATAATTTGGTCCGCAGATCTAAATTTAAAATTGCATGAAATAATTCCACCGCACTAACACCAGAGACTGGCAACGTTGAACAAACTAAATGGTGTAAACTAACATACTTCCACCCATGCACAAATAAAATCACTAGAGAATTAAGGCACCACAACCTAAAAACAGTGCTTGTTAGTAAAAATAAAATCAAACAGTTACTGGGCAACCCTAATGATACAATTAGTAATGAAAAACAATCGGGCATATATGGTGTCAGTTGTCAAAATTGTTCGAAAATTTATGTTGGTCAAAGTTGACGCCAAATCGGAATTCGAATCAAAGAATTTCTGGCTCATGTGAAATTATGGAGAACCGAAAAATCATGTATAGCTGCGCACGTTATTGAGAACAACCACAAAATTGGTAAATCGAATCTAAAACTACTGAAATCGGTACAAAACCCCACGGAATTAGACGCATAAGAAAGTATTTACATATAAAATTAACAGATAATGAATTTAGACAATGCCCCAATTCCAAATTCTGATTTAATAAAATTAAACCATTTTCAAAAAAAAATCGAATACCTGAATGTCAAGGTTAGCTTCGATACCCTCACTTTAGTGACAAAACAAACGCCGCATAGTCACCAAAGAATACTGCCAATAAATACACTGTGGGGCTCTTCATAAACCTAATCCGTTAGTCAGTCAACTTAAATAATCCTCAACTTAAATAATCATATATGTCCATAGATATATTTATATATATAATAATTTTTTCGACATCTACTAGGTAGGATCGATAGACATTTGAAGAAATTTTGAAGTCGGTACGATAGCTCTATTTCCTTTCAGGAAATTCGCTAATATAACATATTATATAGCGTTTAAAAAATTACGCTGAAAAGAAAAATATAACAGAATTTTTCTTTATATATATATATATATATATATATATATAGATAAAATTTACATAGAAAATTAATACTATAAAGAAAAACATAAACAGCATATAAAGAATTATTAAGGGGATTCGAGAATTAATTTAAATATTTATTAATTTTGTTTAAAATGAAACGTAGGTAATTGGCTACATCCTTCACAGCCTTTTTATCCATAAAAAAAAAAAACTTAAACCAAAATCGCCAATGATATTTATGGATATTTGTTCCTGCGCTTTGAAACAGCGTACTTGAAGCTCTTTGGTACTGTTGCTCAGCCTATTGAAATAATTCCATGCTTTTTAAATACACTTGTAACGGATTGCGGTTACATCCAGTTCTATATTAACAGCACAATTGGGGGATGATTTTGGAATACATAGTAGCTCTTTATACAAGTTGTCGGCAATTGTATCTAGCGATTTAAAGTGCTCTTTGATTTTACTATCCATTGCCCAAATTTCGCAACCATATGTTAAAATAGGTTCAATTAAAGTATTAAACAGTTCCAAGATAGTTTGAGTAGGAAAATTCTGATTCTGATACATGAATCTTTTAATACTAATTAGATCTCTTTTACTTTTGTGAATCATATTCTGGACATGAGTTCCCCCTTTGCCATTATAAGTTAATTTAACCCCCAAATATTCAAAACACTTCACATTTTCAATTTCACAATCTTTATAAGTCCATACTTCATTTATTTTAGTTTTATTAGTATTCACTGAAAGTTTCCAATCACTACAATATTGTTCTAATCTTTTCAAGGCTCTTCTCATACTTCCAGCGGTTTCAGACATGATAACTAAATCATCAGCAAATAAAAGGATTTTTATTTCATTTCCTTGAATACAAGGTACCGTATCATTAACTTTTTCCATACATTCGCTGAAATCGTTTATATATAATAAGAAAAGAAGAGCGGACAAATGACAACCTTGTATGGGACAGTAAGTTAGACTCTAATTGAACGCAAAATCTACAATGCCAATATAAATTTTATTACTTTTCTTTGCTAGGATTCTGCCGATAATCGATTTTAGTACTGGAATACTATCCATCGTTTCGTAACCTTCACGGAAGCCTGCTTGGAATTCATTTATAATATTATTTTCGACAATCCATTCAATCCATTCAAACGATCTGCAAGAATTTTGGTATCTAATTTACTAACATTTGGAAGTAAGGTTAATTCTCGGTAATTATTTGGGTCAATCATTTGTCCTTTATGGTTTTTCAACATTAAATTATATAATTATGTTAAGAGGACCACAAATGGTTGCAATACTACAGGTGTAAGCTTAATACATTCGTTTAGAATGCCGTCGGAACCTCCTGCTTTGCCGTTTTTAGCAAATTCAATCACTCGCTTAACTTCTTCGATTGTTATTTCTGGTAGCACAGCCTCATCTCCTTCAAGTGTTCTATTTCCCATGGCATTAAATCACCATAAAGTTGGGTGTAATGATTGATCCAGTCATTTTCCCCTATACAATCAATCAGTTTACACTTTCGTCCTCTACTATTAATCAATTTCCATAATTGGCTGGAATCTTTGTTCTCTTGGGTTAAATTTATTTTTAAAGTATATTCATCCTCGTATGCCAATTTTTTGTTTGTACAAAAAGATTTATATTCCCTTTTACATTCTTGGTAAATATTCATACTTTGTTCACTTTTAAGTCTCCTCATTTTTCTTAATTTATTATTTAGTTATTTCCCTTTCTTGTTTGCAACTGTTATCAAACCAAAAGTTTTTACCTTGTTGACTTTCATTTATACTTTTTATTGCCATTTCGCGTCAGATAAATCTTAGCCATTTTTGTAAAATTATAGTCGCTTCTTCAGTATTGCTTGTGTTCAGCATATGTTCAATACTCATTAAGTATAAATCAGTTTCAGTGCAATTTATATTATTAATAATACTGTTTTTTTTAGAGTGAGACCATCGATATTTAATAAGTGTTTCATTATTTTTATGGGAGGTTTTAAAGATTCGGAATAACCACTGAAGGAATATCAATTTCGACTTCTAAAGGGAAATGACTGGATTCAATAACATTACCAACTGTCATATCAATCCCACAATTGAACAATTCAGTAGAAACACAGACATAGTCAATGCACTTCTCCCAGATTTAGCCACATCCCAATCCCCATGGACTCTACCATTCAAAACAATTAATTCATTTTGTTTAATAAATTTAATGAATTTTTTCCCATAATTGTTTTTACTCTCGTCCTTACTTTGTCTAGGAAGAATGATTTCATTTTCTGTTCTCATGCCACAGCCAAATTTCCTATTACTACTATCGATTATGTCTTGTTCATTCCCCATTCTGTTATTGAAATCACCACCAATCATAATTTCCGCTGCTGGAAAATTTTTTACCATCTCTCCTATTTCTTCTTCTACTGAGTCGAAAAAACGGTTGTTAGTATAAGCCGAATATTCTGGTTGTAGGTAAAATAACCCTATTAAAATTTGCCTGCTTCCAAGTGTGCACAATATCCTCAATAGTTCCCTCATTTTATTCTGAATCACGGAGACTAAATTTTTGAGCTCTGACTTATAAATTATTGCTAAACCTCCAGGGTGTCTCCATCTTTCGGCTATTCTCGCGTGGTTCTTAGTTATACTCTCGTAACCTTCTATTTACAATGCTTCATGCTTACTTGCCCACGTTTCAACTAATCCTATTACATGAAATTGCTCCTTATTACTAATTTTATTTCTAAGCCCTTCAATATTCCAAAAAATTACTCTCAATAGTTTTTTACTGGCATATCTGTGCTTGTTTTTAAATGATGACGCTGAATCGTACTTAATTTCTTTGATTCTTTGGTTATTTTTCCGGATCTTCGTATTCTTCAGAGGATTGTAAGATTGGTCTCTTGTTGAGTCACATCCCGAGTTTTTCTTTTTGGGCCTTCCTGCGTTCTACTTCACGAATGCGCAACTCTTTAGGAAGATAATTATTTATACAAATATTCGAGCCCTTTAGTTTTGTTCGTTCATGGAAGATTCCGTTCTTAGTTTTATAAGTAGATAAATGTACGCGAATAGGCCTTGAGCCGGATTTTATTTTGCCAACCCTATATACTTGCTGCAGTTCGTCATTTCAGATGTTTAACTCGGATGTTTCATGTCTCTTTGGTTGAAGGTTGATCTAGCAGAACAATGCTTTAAAATTAAAAACGTAATTATGTAATGATCGTAATGTGCTTCAGATAATTAAATACACTAATTAACAATAAATTGACTTTTTGTCCCTTTAGAGGGACAAACAAACCTCCTCTCCTAAATAAATTCCATTCAATGCATGGGCATTCAATGAGTGTATATCGACATATTTAATTTTTACTGGGTATTTTGAATAATTGGTTCTTGGGTACCTCAAAATATAAAATATAAGCTCTTAACATTAATATATAAATAACATTCATCCCAGTTTTACATTTTCACTTCAGTCACATTAGCAAAATTTTATGTCTTGTTAAAATATGTAGGAAAATATAGCTAAAATATATAGGAAATCCCAATACATATTTTTGTAGGTCTCATACACTCCAAAAAAGATCTCTTACACGTTTTCATTAACCCAACCATTCAAATGATTCTGGAGATCAAAATTTGAAGAATATATAAAAAAAACATTTTTTTCTTCTTAATTTTATAACTCATTGATTTTTAAATTTAAATGAAAACCGATATATATTTTATAGGGAATTAAACGATCTATAAAATTCCGTACACTTTTTTCATTTACTCAATCATTCAAAGGATATTGGAGGTCAAACTTAATGGAGAATTAAAAAAGTAATGTTTTTATGAATTAAATTTATTAAATTAAATTTATACCTCGCTGATTGGTAAGCTTTAGAAAATGACTAATCTAATTGCATGGCGGAAATTAATGGATTTAGAAAATGGTCTCTTTTGTTGAATCGGTAATTGTAAGCGTTTAAAAGATAATTGAAATCAAAATTCAACTGAAAAATTATATATATGGTTATAAATAGAGATTAAAATCAGTATGAGTTGAAATTTTTTTGCTATTATCTTTTAAAGACTTGTATTTTAAAGGCTTGAATAAAAGAGACCATTTTTGTAAGTCAGCTAATTTTCTTAGAAAATATGTATTGCTCATTTTCTAATGCTTACCAAGCAGAGAGTTATAAAATTTTAATGCAAAAACAAATTTTTTGTTTATTCCTTAAAGTTTCACCTATAATATCTTTTAAATGGTTGGGTTAATAAAAAAAGAGTACGGTGCCAATTTTGTGGATCGTTTAATTCACTAAAAATTTGTATTGGGATTTCCTATGTGTTTAAGCTATATTTTCCTACTTATTTTAACAAGACGTAAAATTTTGCTCATGCGACTGAAGTGAAAATGGAAAACTGCGATGAGGATAATTTATATATTAACATTAAGAGCTCACATTTAGAACGGCCTCATTTGAGGTACCCAGGAACCAATTTTTCAAAGTACCCAGTAAAAATTAAATATGTCGATACCCACTCATTGAATGCCCATGCATTGAATTGAATTTATCTAGGAGAGGGGGGTTTATTTGTCCCTTTAAAATAAAGAACAATTTATTGTTAATTAGTGCATTGAATTATCTGATGCACATTACGATCATTGCATAATTACTTTTTTTAATTTTAAGGCAATATTCTGCTAGATCAACCTTCAGCCAGCAGAGCATGCGCTTAAAAATGCCCCTTTAATGGGGTTTAAAGGGAGGCGGAGATGCATAATTTGGACATTCCTATATATTCCTCTAAATTTGTAAAATTTTTCTTATTTATTTCCAATAATAATACAATTATTATTGTTTCCAATAATTTGAAAATATAATTATTGTTTCCAATAATTGTATTTTCAAATTACCGCCAAGATTACCTTATATCATTATATAATAATAATAACAATAATAATTATAATTTTACCTCCGTTTCAGAGACTCCACGATCTTATATCCTTATATGTGTATTATACTTCCTTGCTCTGAGAAAACAAGCTTAGTTTACCTAACTTTTCCGTGTCGAATTTCCGTATGTGAATTATATTTAAATTGAAAATATTTCCCTACATGTAACAGTTATAGAAAATATGATCAGGTAATGAATTGTAGTAAAATTTATTAGAATTGAGCCAAATCCATTTGGTTTTTGTTTCGAAAAAATGTGTCGAAAGTTGTTCCTAATTGTTGACGCCTATGATAATTGATATCAAAGGTGTATACTCATATTATTGAACAAATAAATTGATAAAATAGGTTTCAATGATCCTGTTTAGCGAACTGATCCCTAGAGGGGTCTTAGTTAGTTAGTTTATTAGTTTTTTGTAAATATGTTTACAGACTTGTTAATTTGGTGTTTACCAAAAATTTGAATTGGGCACAGAATTAATAAGTTTGTAAGTTTTGAGTTTAGTAGTAACATCCAGTTAGTTTGGGATGCATACTGTTTTCGTACAATCTATTGTCAGTTAGTTGAAATAGTGAGTAAAGTATTAGTATCGAAGCATTAGTGATTCAAAAAACATTTAGTTAGAAAAAACAATTATAAAAATAAAAGTGAACTTGGACCATACCCAATTTGGCGGTAATAAAATCTACAAGCTGACAATTGGTGATTTACCGATAATCCTCTTTTTCCCGTTTTATCCTATATCACCAGTGAACAACGGTGGAATCTAGTCAAGGTAAGTCCGAAGGAGACTTGAATTGTATAATTGTATTTTAACCATCATAAGGTTTAGAATCAAATTTTAATTTAGTCATACTGTTCACTCCACGGACGTTATAAGCTTAGGCGCGTACATATTTTGGTCCATCGACTCAGGATAATTTTGAACCATATTTGGTTCAATTTATTTAGAAATTTCGTTAGAAATATTATAATTATTTCACAAATTCAATAAATTAAATATCATTCTTTGATTTAATTTGATTTAATTTAAATATCCAAATTAGTTTATCGAAATTAATTTTAAGTTGAAATACACGCGTTGTATTACATAATAATTCGACTTGTTTTTGCATTTTGTTGTTGTGTAAAAAATAAAATTTATTTGTTCAAATTATATAACAGTGAGCCTACAAAAAATCTGTTTATTGAATTATTAATAAATTATATTATTCAATTATAATTATTTTATTAATATTGATTATTTTCGACGTAAATTTATTTATATTTTCGATTCAAGAATTTATTCCAATTATTATTAGGTTCTGATAAATATTTCGTTTCCAATTTATATTTAATTTACATTAATATTTAGTTGCATTTAATTACATTCGAATAACGTTTGGTACAAATAATATTTTACAACATGTCGAATGATGAAGGGAAACTGAAAGTTCTGAACAGCAAAAAAGAAATGTTGTTCAGACGCATTCAGAAATTATATGAATATACCAAGGATATTGATAATGTAACAGTGCGGAAAAATTTCCTAACGAAATTAAAATGTTTGGAGGAAAAGTCTAATTACATCGATATTATTGAACGGATAAATGAATTGAAATTGAAATTAGACCCTGATTTTGTTCCCAATTTTCAATTACTCGAGGCTTTCGACGATTTATATTGCGAAATATTGACTTGTGCGGAAGATATTACCCCAAAAGTCGAAGTTATGGGAAACGAGGCATCTGCTTCCAATTTAGAGGCATCATCTAGAATGTTGCCTAAGCTGCCTAAATTATCCCTGCCTACATTTTCCGGTAATATTCAAGGATAGCCACTTTTTTATGAGTGTTTTAAGTCCTCCATCCACACTAACAGTCGATTGAGCAATGTGGACAAAATAAATTATTTAATAGGACAGCTTTCGGGGAAGGCTAAAAATGTTTGTATAGGCTAACCCCCTATTGGATCAAATTATAAAATTATTTGGGACAAGCTCTGTGAAAGGTACCAAAATCCACGTATCCTACCATGTTCGTACTTGCAACAAATTTTGGATTTTAAACCTGCACAGTCAGCTTCCGTCAAGAATCTGAATAACATCCTGGACAGATGCGATGCATCATACCGTGCCCTACAAGAATTGGATATAGGTGATCTACTGGATTTCACGTACGCGTATTTATTGTGGTCGAAATTAGATTCGGAAACACGCAGTTTGTTTGAAAATACTCGTAGGAATTCCAGTATTTTCACTTATGTAGAAATTACTGAGTTTATTAAGCAACAAATTCAAATTTGTAATAGCACCTTGGGCCATGGGAAATCCAATTCGACATACCAACATGCAAAATCGAAATCGCACACATTTTTTGGGGAAACCCATCGGGAAAGCAATCGATGTTTAATTTGTAGCTCCAATCAACATATGGATCTAGCGCATTGTAAAAAATTCCTAGATAAATCTGTATTGGATAGATTTAAAATAATAAAAGGAAAAGGTGTGTGTATTAATTGTTTTGCTAGTCACAAAGTCGTACAATGTAAAAGTCCGTCCGTATGTAACGTCTGTCAATACAAGCACAATAGTTTGCTACACTTCGCCAAGCCCCCAAACAAGGACGTAAAAGTTGGCGTATGTCAAAATGATTCCGTTGTAGGTCAAGGTGGTTCCGCTCTTAGTCCAAGGAGTCCCGGTGTAGTTCCAAGTGATACGTCAGCATTTTGTTCGACAGTCGATTCTATAGACAAATACGGGTCAACAGTATTGTTGTCAACGGTAATTGTCCATGTGGTGATAGTCAGGTTTTAGGAGCCTCGGATTTGATTATATATTCACGTCTTAATTCGTGTGTTAACTATAGAGTTAATGTTTTTATAATCGAAAAGATCACAGACCGGTTACCTAATGTCGAAATTTTACGAGAGTCGTGGGAACATTTTAGTTATCTACCATTAGCGGATGATAAATTTTATGAGCCTGGTCCTATAGAGGGCATATTAGGGGCTCAGATGTTTGCCACTTTGTTAGAATCACTCTAAAGTCACAAGTAAAATAAATTGACTTATTGCCCTTGAAACAAAATTGGATTTTGTAGTAATGGGCTGTGCACCTAATTTTCCATTGGAAACATCATCGGTACAATCTTTTCACACTCAGGTGAAACAGCCATTAGAAAAGTTGGTGCGTAAGTTTTGGGAGTTAGAGGACATACCAACACAAAAGCTTGAGAGTCCAGAAGATGTGGAATGCGAGAAACTTTATGTATCGACCGTGTTGCGTAAGATTTCTGGACGATATGTGGTATCTCTACCATTTAAATATAGCGCCAATAAATTAGGCGAATCGTATCAAAATGCTCTAAAACGATTTAAAGCTTTAGAGAATAAATTTGATAAATACCCAACCCTGAAGCAACAATACAGTGCCGTAATTAGGGAACATTTAGAACAGGGTTATATATCGTTAATAAAAAATAATCCTTCTGCCCCCCACTATTACATTCCACACCATGGTGTGTTCAAACCGTACAGTGTGTCCACACCCCTTCGATGCGTTTTCGACGCAAGCGCCAAAACTACAAAGCAAGTTTCCTTGAATGACTTGCTCTGTACTGGCGCTAAGCTGCAATCGGATGTAGTTAGTTTATTTTTGAATTTTCGCTTGTTTTCGGTCGCATTCACAGCAGATATTCGTCAAATGTGTCTGTGAATTGGAATGCATCCACACCATAGAAAATATCAATTAATACTATGGCGTTTCTCAAAAACCGACGAAGTTTCGGTATATTCGTTAGACACCGTTAGTTTTGGTGTAAAGAGTTCGCCATTTTTAGCATTGAGAACGTTAAATCAATTGGCGTTAGATGAAGCCGACAAATACCCGATAGCTTCGCCAATTGTTCAACAGGATTTCTTCATGGACGACTTAGTCACAAGTGTCAATTCAGCCAAGGAAGCTACGGAATTATATTCGCAGCTCATTGAGCTATTTGCATCGGTCCAATTTGAATTAACAAAATGGGCGACCAATTCTCAAGAATTATTTTCTTTCGTGCCTGAGAAGGACCGTTCACCAAAAATAGTGTCCTTTGATTCAGACAGCCAGAAAATATTGGGTATGCAGTGGTACCCTCATTCAGATGTTTTCTCTTTTAGTATCAATGCCGAACTTAGACCCTGCACTAAACGTAATATACTTTCGACAGTCGCTAGATTATTTGATCCGTTAGGTATACTAGCACCCGTAACGCTATTAATAAAACTTTTAATAAAAAAATTATGGATTTGAAAATTGGATTGGAACGTGGCTCCTGATAAGGAGATTTGTACATTTTGGGAAAATTTCCAAATCGATTTAAAATGTTTAGAAACATTTAAAATTCCTCGTCATTTTGGGGCGGTTAAAGATTTACCGGTAGATTTGATCCGATTTTGTGACGCATGTTTGGATTCCTATGGCGCTATGATTTATATTAGAACGGTTACGCGAACTAATCAAATATCTGTTAATTTAGTCTGGGCGAAAACCAAGGTAGCTCCCATGCGAACTGAATCCATCCCAAGATTGGAATTGTGTGCGGCTGTTTTGTTGGCAAAATTGTTGCAATTTGCTATGTCTAGTTTGGAACCGCGCATTCATGTTCGAAAAATATTTGCATTTTCCGATTTGACGGTAGCTTTGCATTGGATTGAATCACCAACCTATCGTTGGCAAACATTTGTCGCCAATCGAGTGTCCTTGATACAATCGTTAGTACCAAGCGAAAATTGGTTCCATGTAGAGGGAATACAAAACATTAGGTAGGATGGGGTTTCTCGAGGACTAAGTCTATCTCAATTCATGCAAAATTCTAATTGGATTACGGGTCCAGGTTAAAATTAGAACCTCCATCTTGGCCAATTAGTAAAATCACAACTAATCCAGACGTTATGCCTGAAAAAAAATTAATGGTCATGGTGGCTACTCAAAGGCCGGAAAACTCATTATATTCCTTTATCAAAAACATTTCTTCTTGGCGTAAAATGATTCGAAGATTCGAACAACAGTCTATATTTTGAGATTTGTTAAAATTTTGTCCTCTTCCGGAAGTATTAGTGCTTCGGATTTGGTTCGGGCGGAACTAGCCTTAATTAGGGTAGTTCAAAATCACCATTTTGTAGAAGATATTCGATCGTTGGAAAAAGGTAGTTTGCCTACTGCAAATTTACGACCACTTAGCCTTTTTTTGCACGATGGGATGCTACGAGTAGGTGGGCGGCTAAAAAATGCTGATATAAGTTTTGAGCAGAAGCATCCACTACTCCTACCTAAAAGAGAAAATTTTGTGAATTTATTAATCGAAAATTTTCATAAAGAAAATTTACATACGGGACCATCGTTGGTTTCATCCATATTACGCCAAAAATATTGGATACTTGGCGCCCGTAATACAATTAGGCATAACTTGAAAAAATGCAATCATTGTTTCAAATTAAATCCGAAACCCATTTTTCCCAAAATGGCGGATTTACCTTCGGTTCGAGTTGCAGAAGCTTCTAAATCCTTTTTGCATGTTGGAATCGATTTTGCAGGACCATTTTTCATTACCATGAGTCGAAATCGTGGAGTAAAGAGCCAAAAGGCATATTTATGTTTATTTATATGCCTATGTACCAAAGCCCTACATTTGGAACTTGTGTCGGATTTATCAACCGATCTATTTTTAGCTGCATTCAAGCGCTTTTTGTCAGAAGGGGTGCGTGCTCAGTAGTATATTCCGATAATGGTACGAATTTCCTTGGAGCAAAAAATGAATTTGATAATTTATACAAATTATTGAATTCCGATGAATTCGAGAAAAAATGGTTTAATGAGTTAGCTCACAGGAAAATTACTTGGAAATTCCAACCTCCATTAAGTCCACATTTTTCGGGAGTCTGGGAATCACAAATTAAATGTGTTAAGACCCATTTGTACATGACTGTTGGGGATCAAATTCTGTCGTATGAGGAACTAAATACGGTATTAGTTCAAATAGAGGCATTATTAAATTCGAGGCCTTTGTCTTGGTTGAGTACTGATCCAACGGAACCCATACCCTTAACGCCAGCTCATTTTCTGACCATGACTCCATTAGAAGCATTACCTTCATCAAGTGTCCCAAACCCTCCGGTAAATTTGCTCGATCGGAAACGATTATTGGATCACTTGGTACAAGGGTTCTGGAAACGTTGGAAAAATGAATATTTGACGCAACTGCAAGTACGACAAAAGTGGAATGTTTCTGGTTCTCCTCTCAAACTGGGAACCCTTGTTATCATTAAACAAGATAACATTCCTGTCCTTCGTTGGCCCGTCGGCATAGTTGAAAAACTATTCCCCGGCATTGATGGCATTGTTCGGGTGGTGGAGGTAAAAACTAAATCCGGTCTGTATAAACGACCAGTTGTGAGGTTATGTCCATTACCATCACAATAATATTTTGCGTTTTTCATCTATTTTTCTTATATAACCACCATTTTATTGATTTATTTTTTTTTTTTGCAAAATTCAAAATTATTGAATTGTTCGTACTACTCTGGTTTATTGTTTCGCAGACGTATATTATGTTGTGACTTATTAAATGTCTATCGTTCCTACATCTTTATTTGGTAAAATATACAGAAATTGAGTATTTTAGGCAGACATATTAATTGGAATAAGTTCTTACATATTATACAGGATTTGATTTGATAATATCTATATTATAAGCCGGTTTCAGAATTATTTTTCTGAGTAGGATCAGAAAATATCGTTCTGAGTGGGGGCTGTGTTGACGCCTATGATAATTGATATCAGAGGTGTATACTCATATTATTGAACAAATAAATTGATAAAATAGGTTTCAATGATACTGTTTAGCGAACTGATCCCTAGAGGGGTCTTAGTTAGTTTATTAGTTTTTTGTAAATATGTTTACAGACTTGTTAATTTTTTGTTTACCAAAAATTTGAATTGGGCACAGAAGTAATAAGTTTGTAAGTTTTGAGTTTAGTAGTAACATCCAGTTAGTTTGGGATGCATACTGTTTTCGTACAATCTATTGTCAGTTAGTTGAAATAGTGAGTAAAGTATTAGTATCGAAGCATTAGATATTCAAAAAACATTTAGTTAGAAAAAACAATTATAAAAATAAAAGTGAACTTGGACCATACCCAATTTGGCGGTAATAAAATCTACAAGCTGACAATTGGTGATTTACCGATAATCCTCTTTTTCCCGTTTTATCCTATATCACCAGTGAACAACGGCAGAATCTAGTCAAGGTAAGTCCGAAGGAGACTTGAATTATATAATTGTTTTTTAACCATCATTAGGTTTAGAATCAAATTTTAATTTAGTCATACAGTCCACTCCACGGACGTTATAAGCTTAGGCGCGTCCACTAATAAAAATACAAACAAGTTTTGTTTTAACCCGTTTTCTATAGCCCGAATTCACAAGTCAGCAATGAAATTTTGAAGAAAGAACAGCACTCTTGCTGTTGATGATAATGCATAATTAAGTACTCGAACCAGAGAACCATACTAATTTACAAAAGATATTATTAACTTGAAATTGTACCAATGATTTTTGCACTACTTTAAGCAAACAAATGGCAACCGATAAATACATGCAGAACTATTTTTTCGCTAGAAATTGACGATATTTTCAAAACTTATTAAAAATTTTATTTAAATATATTTTAGAGGATAGATATTACACAGAATTGGATAGACTTTACATAAGAAAATTATAAGAAACTCATAAAGTAAAAATAGTTAAATCCATCGACTTTTTTTTGTAAAGCATTCTGTAATAGCTTTTATGAATGGAATCGTTGTGTCTGAATGACTGTGTGTATACGGGTGTGTTAGTGTATATTTACTGATTTTAGTACGAAACGAACTTCTTTTCAAATATTGATTGCAATATAAAGGTAGTTTTATTTAAATTCAGCTTTTAACACCATTCTGATGTTCTTCTGCCAGATTGAGAAGGGGTGTATTAGCGAATTTCCTCCAAAGGAAATGCAGCGATTGTTTTTGTACCCTTGATGGAATTTCGTAAAAATGTTTTCAAATGGCCATCGATCTTGCCTACTCGATTTTAAAAATTACCATCGTTAAAATTTGTATATATGTAATAAATTATATATGTAATTTTAATATGTAATATATATCAACAAGGTCATTAGTGGGCAAATTCGCTTAAGGATACGATAAAAGGGCTTATAGACTCAAAATATGCGTTTTTTTCGAATTTCACTTCGCCTTCTCAGAAAATTATGACCAAGGTGTCATTCGATTCGTAATTGCATCTAAAAAGTTTTTGAAAAAGTTTAAGTCCCGCATAAGAAATTTGCAAAAATTATAAACAATCTAGTAAAAAAACAAAGGAGTTTCGTTCTTTGCAAATATCTCAAAAACTATTGTAGACATCGGAAATCGAAAAAAAGATTCTTAAAGACCAGGAAATTTCCTAAATAAATCCCACCTTCCGGAACTCTACCACTAATATTTATTCGGAAAATATCCGTCTTTTATCTTTATTTCAGTTTTGTTAACCAGGTGTATATATAAGGTCAAGATTTAAGTGATTTTCTTTTTCAAAAAAAATCCATCGCCAAACCATCGCTTCAAGGTGAGTAATCACCACTTCGCATGACTAACGTCGCCTAACGCTTCCCATGCACTAAAGTTTCGCATTAACTAACTGACTTACGGTTCGCTTAAGCTTACGCTACGTTTTGAGTTTAACAACGCTTCGCGTTGAGTTGCTTACGCTCCGCGTTAACTTTCTCTTCGCGTTAACTAGTACTTCGTGTTGATTGAGGCTTCGAGTTGACGTAACGCTTCCTATTGACCAACGATTCTCATTGACCAACGCTTCGCGTTGAGTGACTAACGGTTCGCTTAAGCTTGCGTGTCGTTGGGTTGCGTTTACCAACGCTATGCGTTGATTTACTGACGCTTTGCGTTGGCTGACATACGGTTCGCGTTAACTTACGGTTCGAGTTGGTTTATGCTTTTCTTTGGGTAACGATTCGCATGAAATCACGCTTCGCGAATCACTAACACTTCGCTTTAGATAACTAACGCTTCTCATTGACTTACGGTTCGCTTTAGACTACGTTTCGCGTTGGTAACCGCTTTGCGTTTACCAACGATGTGCGTTGATCTAACACTTCCTATTAACTAACGCTTCGCGTTGGCTGACTTACGGCTCGCTTAAGCTTACGGTTCGCGTTGGTTAACGTTTCGTGAATTACCGACACTTCGCTTTGAATAACTCACGCTTCTCACTAACCAACACTTCGCGATGGCAGTCTTACAGTTCGCTTTAGCTTTCGTTTCGTGTTGGTAAACGCAAAGCGTTTACCAAAGCTTCGCGTTGACCTAACACTTCCTATTGACTAACGCTGCACATTGACCAACGCTTCACGTTGGCTGACTAACGGCTCGCTTAAGCTTACGATTCGAGTTGGTTAACGCTTTGCGTTGATTAACGATTCATGTGAAATCACGCTTCGCGAATCACCGACGCTTCGATTTGAATAACTAATGATTCAAATTAACCAACGCTTTGCGTGCGCTGACTTACGTTTCACGTTGATATACTAGCGCTTCGCGTTGTCCTGTGAGACTTCCTATTGACTAACGCTTCTGATTGACCAACGCTTCGCGTTGGTTAACGCTTTTCTTTAATTAACGATTCGCGTGAAATCACGCTTCGCGATTCACCAACGCTTCGCTTTGAAGAACTAATGTTTCTCATTAACCAATTGGCTGACTTATGGTTCGCTTTAGCTAACGTTTCGCGCTGGTAAACGCTCTACGTTTACTAACGCTTCGCGTTGATTAAATAATGCTTCTCGTTGACTTAACAATTCCTATTGACTAACGATTCTCATTGACCAACGCTTCGCGTTGGCTGAATTACGGCTCACTTAAGCTTACGGTTCGCGTTGGTTAACGCTTGCCGTTTACCAACGCTATGCGTTGATTTACTAGCGCTTCGCGTTAAGTAGCTTACGCTCAGCGTTAACTTGCTTTCGCTCCGCGTTAACTTCCTCTCGTTAGCTTGTGCTGTAATCGACTGACGCTTCGCGTCAGCTAACTCTTCGCGTTGTATAACTTACGCGTGCTTTCGCTTCGCGTTAACTATCGTTTCGATTTAACTAACTTTTCTCGTTTACTTAAAGCATCAACAATTCGCGTGAAATCATGCTTCGCATTGAATCACGAACGAGTCGCTTTGAATAACTATCGCTTTTGACTGACTAACGCATCGCGTTGGCTGACTTACGGTTCGCTTTAGCTTGCGTTTCGCGTTGGTTTGCGCTTTGCGTTGGTTAATGATTCGCTTGAAATCTCGCTTCGCGAATCACTGACGCTTCGCTTTGTATAACTAACGCTTCTCATTGACCAACGCTTCGCGTTGGCTGTCTTATAGTTCACTTTAGCTTTTGTTGCGCGTGGACCTGATCCTTCCTATTGACTAACGCTTCTCATTGACCAACGCTTCGCGTTGGCTGACTAACGGCTCGCTTGAGCTTTGGGTTCGCATTGGTTAACGCTTTTTGTTAATTAACGATTCGCGTGAAATCACGCTTCGCGAATCACCAACATTTACCTTTGAAAAACTTACGCTTTTAATTAACCAACGCTTCACGTTGGCTCACTTGTGGTTCGCTTCAGCTTACGGTTCACGTTGGTTAACGCTTCTCGTAAATTAACGATTCGCGTGAAATCACGCTTCGCGTATCACCAACGCTTCGCTTTGAATAACTAACGCTTCTCATTAACCAACGCTTCGCGTTGGCTGACTTACGGTTCGCTTTCGCTGACGTTTCGCATTGGTAAACGCTTTGCGTTTACCTACGCTTCGCGTTGACTTACCACTTCGAATTGACTATCGCATCTCATTGACCAACGCTTCGCGTTGGCTAACTTGTGGTTCGCTTCAGCTTGCGTTTCGCGTTGGTAAACGCAAACTGCCGCTTCGCTTCAAATAACTAACTCGTCTCATTGACCAACGCTTCGCATTGGCAGACTTACGGTTCGCTTTAGTTTACGTTGCGCGTTGGATATGGCTTTGCGTTTACCAATGTTACTAACCCTTCGCGTTAACTTGCTTACGCTCTCCGTTAATTTCCTAGCGTTATCTAGTGCGTCGTATCGACTGACGCTTCGCGTTGGCTAACTCTTCGCGTTGTATTACTTACGCATGCTAACGCTTCGCGTTAACAAACCCTACGATTTGACTAACTTTTCACGCTTACTTTAAGCGTTAACGATTCGCGTGAAATCGAGCTTCGCGTTGAATCACTGACGATTCTCTTTTAATAACTAACGCTTCTCATTGACCAACTCTTCGCGTTGGCTGACTTACGGTTCGCTTTAGCTTACGTTTCGCGTTTGTAAACGCTTTGCGTTTACCAACGGTTTCCGTTGATTTACTTCAGCTTTGCGTTGACTAACTTTTCGCGTCGCCCAACGCCTCGCGTTGACCAACGCTTTGCGTTAACAGTCGCTTCGCGTTGATAAACTCAATTATATAACTAAATTATATAAATATTTAAATATATAAAAATCGCAAGAACATTAATATAAATTTTTTTAAATGCAAGAACATTTTTACTGTTTCAATATTAATTATTAACACAAAACAAACATTTACAAATAATTCATATTTTATAATCATTGAATAGGCAGAAATATTAACAAATCAAACATTGATATACAACTCAGTATATACTGGATATTCAAACAATTAACTCAGTTAGTTGTTACATTACTTGTTTTTTCTAAATTTTGAATGTTCATTCAAGTTTTATATTTATATAATTATATAATGGCCTAAAAAGGTAGTCAGTTATACTGCGAAATGAATGGTAGTGTATACGATGAAATAAAACCTACTTTGACAAAATGGAAACCCGACTTCTAAAATCAAATATTCTATAACAAAAGATGCACTAAAAAGTAAAAAAATAATTGCATATTCTTGTGCCAATTTTAGTTCACCAAAGCAAAAATTTTTAAATATATATGTACAATTATTGTTATTATTGGAGGCGGTGTCAACATAGAGAAATTCACATAACTTTTGGACACCGCCTCCAAAAATAACAATAATTGTACATATATATTTAAAAATTTTTGCTTTGGTAAACTAAAATTGGCACAAGAATATGCAATTATTTTTTTACTTTTTAGTGCATCTTTTGTTATAGAATATTTGATTTTAGAAGTCGGGTTCCCATTTTGTCAAAATAGGTTTTATTTCTCGCTTTTTAGTGACTTTGAAGTTCTATAACTGATTTTATTTGTCTAAATATGGGTAGACCTACTAAACGACCAACTAATTTTTAGTGAATTTTTTTATAACACTTTTTTTTTACCCGTTTTTTTTTTTTTATAATTTTAGTGCATTTTTTTATAACAGATTTTCAGTTTTTTTTACAAGCATTTTGTTTTTTTTTTGTAAAAATTTTTTTTTTGGGGTCGGTTTTTTTTTGTAAAAAATTTTTTTTAAGTCGGTTTTTCAAAAAATTTTCTTATTTTCCCATTATGAATGAGTATACCCTTTAAAAAAAAAAAAATTTCGCAGAAATCGGTTATCACATATAAAATGAGGATTTTCCTCAATTTCCCGGAGATCTCCTCATCAGAATGCGATTTGGTGACAATGGGACCAATCGGGAATCAAACCCTTTAAAACAAAAAAAATTCAAATTCGGTTCATAAATGACGGAGTTCTGAGCTAACAAACATTAAAAAAAAAAAAAAAAAGACGAATTGAGAACCATTCTCCTTTTTTGAAGTCGGGTTAAAAAGTTACAACCTTTAAATGTTCTATACAAAATAATATAGTTGCATTAATAGGATCTTATAAGAAATTCTGAAATTCTAATTATTGTTTGGGTGCATGATGAAATCTGAAGCCGGATCCACATTTTTTCATTTTTTATAATGAACACACTATATACAATTTTGTCGGAGAAATATATTAGCTACTGGACACTATTGGGATTCAGATTAGTTATATGGTTGTATGCGTTGGTTGAGCTTCAAAATACAATAATAATTGAGCTTCAAATTACAATACTAATGCCAATTTCAATTTAGGTTACGAAGACATAGTATGAAAGACTTAGTATATACTATACATAGACAAACATGTCATTGAATTTTTAATTAAATATGGATATGAAAAAATTTACTCATCCACCAGGTATCGAACACTGGAGCAGGTTTTGGCTAGCATTCATGAATATTTTATATACACTAATGATCTGCATTCATGAATATATTATATGCACTAATGATCTAATGTTTATTTAGATCATTCAAAACAAACAAGATTTCTTGAACTGAAGTGTTTTCAAACTTATGAATCATGTTATTTATTGTATATAAAACGCACGTTGCTGACACGTTAACAATTACATACAAGTTTTGATGCACTATTGGATTTTTCGTGAAGTATACGTATAGATAAATAGACTCCACTAAATTCGATATAAAATTCATTGATTGATTTGATTTACCATTTGTATCATTACCATTACCAGTACCAGTACCATTTGATTTTTGTTTCGTTAGACTTTGGCATCCATTATTGCTTGGTGTATACTGTATACTAATGATAAACAATTAATTATAGACATTAGTATACTAATTTTTCACGTCCGTGCTGTCAGGAACTCATGGTATTATTTCTCAACCTTATCACACACTTGTTAAATGTTAATTATAGCAAGGAAAGTAAGTGTCTGGAATAAGTGCCTAAATGTCAAACGGAACTACTTACTTCATGTCGATAAACTACCGCAGTTTAGATAAATTGAGACATTTACGTAATTTTTTACACTAATTCCTTTCTCTAGACGTCTCTATAGATAGTCTTGCTAAAAACCATTTTCCTAAAAACGGCTCATACACCGATGGTGCCGCTTTTTTCATTAATGAGCCCTAACGTAATGTCATTGTAACAATGGGTCTTTTTCGTAACCCCCTCCACTACCAATACTCTTCTTTTTCAGCGTAAATCATCCGTTATGATGAAAAATGATTAAAATTATTTTCAGGATGGGAAAAATATATCCATCTTTACAATTAACTTAAAATCAATATTTCGCAATCAAAAACAAAAAGGCGTCTATATATTTTAGATATCGTGGCTAATGTATTTGAAATTATCAGTTGATACTTAAAAATACAATGTAACCTTTGAGGGTATACTGTGTTTATAGAATTCGACAAATGAAAAAAATAATATTCTTTTAGCCGAAAAATTAGTTAATTAAATGAGATTTTAAGAGCATTTAAAAATATTTGGAGGTATTAAAGACCTTTCTAACGAATTTCCTAGAAATGCAGCTATTGTTTTTGTACCGGTGATGGACTTTCGTAAAATATTCTTCAAATGTCCATCGATCCTACCCACTAGATATATATATATATATACATATATATATACATATATATACACATACATATATATATATATATATATATATATATATACGGCAAATGGCATACGCCAAGGGGAAAGGGGACATAAAGAAAAGGGGAAAGGGGACACAAAAAGCGTAAAGGCGTTAAAAAAAATGCAGAAAATCATGTTTGCTACAATTCACCATCTTATCATTTTTGCTCAACTTCTAACGTGTTCAGAGATATTAAGGAATTTAATTTTCAATCTTAAACCGTCAATTTTTCTGTAAATATTAGAGTCACAGAAAAATGATAAACACAATTATAGTAAAACTAATTACCTACAACTTTATAGTTAACAAAATTTTCGATTTTTCTAATATTACAAAATCTACCTACTCCACTGAAAAAGACTAGAAACTTTTACTGCTCAAATATTAAAGTAAAAATTTCTAAAAATGTTGCCAGGCGTAATTTTATAAACACCGTGTATACATGTATGAAGGTATATAGGGAAGGTACATGTCATGAATATGACTAGTGGGCGCTATAGCGAGAGAATATCATCAGCTGTGTTACCAACAAGGCCGAGTGGTTATCGATCCACAAAGCTCGCTAGATTAGAGTAGACCACCGTACAATGTAGCTGCACATTCATTCAACAGTAGTAGTGGTAGTATTTTCTATACGTATTGTGTTTTATTCCTGAAAATATAATCAGACTATTTCGTTTTTACAATGAAAATTGGACAACATGAACGTTAAAAATGTTTTAACTACATCTGTACTCTACGTAAAAAAATTTATTTTTCCATTTTTAATCTCTTTACTAAAAAATTATAACATGAGTAGTTTTCCATGTTTAAAATGCCACCGTTTTTCGAATGTTTACCTTTAGCAGACCCATGTGAGAAAAAGCAACAAATTCACTCGAGTCTAAATGTGCATCACTTAAAAAGCTTGCAAAATCTCATTTTCACAAGCTTTCAGATTTTTTATTATAGGATTAGTTTTTATAGAAAATGACTCTAACAAGCTTTTAAAGGCAATTACACCAATGTCACTATTTTCGTGAGTGAATTTGTGAATATTTTAAGACGTTTCATAAGAAAATTCATTTATTAATATTGTACCGATAAAGAAATTTCGAAATAATTTCTTGAATGTGCATGAACAAATATCTTTCTATATATTTGTCTGCTCATACTGTAGAGGCTATAATTTTAGTTTGATTGTAAAAAAATTTACAGAAATATTTGCTATTTTAATATTCTTATCTGGACTATTCTAAATTTGGAAATATCTGTTTATTTTTTTATTTGTTTGTTCAAGCATCACACAAAAACTACTGGACCGATTTTGATGAAAATATTATTAAAGCTTTTGATTAGACTTAAAAACTGGTATGCATTTTTTCTCGCTACAATTACGGTAGCCAAAGATATTACAATAAACGTGACGAAGCCGCGGGTATAAGCTAGTAGTGTATAAAAATGTTATTATTATAATCGTCACTATGGTAACTTGATTTGCTATTCATTTCTCTGAGAAAATTCGCTTAATTTACGTAGCTCTCACGTAATGAGTTTGTGTTTGTGTAGGTATGTGTATTTTACATCTTTAAGTAAATGTAAAGCTGTAAGCGTGTAATCTAAAAGTTTTTCGAGATTTTATAGAACAGATTCCAACCAAATAGTGTCAATAATGTTTTGGATATACGGAATATCCGTCTAAGAAAGACGCCTAAATTAGTGCTTATTCACGGTCGAAAGTTATGTATATCCGATTTATTGAGTATTATGACGGTATCATGATTTCCACCACCTAGTATGAGACTGTACTTTGACCGTAATTGAACTTAAAACCAGAAATATATAGTAATTAATAAGCTAACAAAGTTTATTTAAATACACTGCATATACGAAGTTCTTTACCAGTGCGTGTACTATTTATTGCACTTTTTTACATGCAAAGATATATAAAAATTGTAGTGTATATATCAAAGTACTGTATACATATGTTACGTATGTATACGGATTTGTCTGTATTCTACAGTACTAAGTGATATTTGAGCTGAAATTATAACTAATCTTTTAGAGTTTATGGAAAAAAGTTTCACGGCCGGGGGAAAGAAATTAAAGTATTTAAATATTTTAAAAAATCAAGATGTTTTACATTTAAACTTTTTTCTATCTCATACGGTTTACGAGGCGGATTTTTGATGTGGAGGAATTCATTTACAAATTTGCCCATTTATGAACTTCATGTTACTTTTAAGCTTTATAACAAGCAAACAAAATTTAGCTCTCAATCTCTTTTTGTGTGGAGTTCATCATGGAAATGAAATAATTAGAAAATATTTTTAATATCTTTACTATAAATTTTTTCTACGATCCTTATTTTTAATCGGGACACAAACTTGTGGCTCAATTTATAATATTCAAAAATATTATATACATTAGATATAACAAGATAAATTAAAATAACATTTTTAAAAACAAGCTTATACTTAAACTTAATTGTAGTAAAACTAATTTTCTACAACTTTACTCCTTATGTGTTTTTCGATTTTTTCAATATTAAGAGAGACATGCCAAATTTTGTGTTTCCCCGTCCCTCTAAACCCCCCTTTCCGAATTCGATCATGCTTACCATAAAACTGCGTTGTCATCGGAAGTAAACCAACATGTAAGAATTCAACTGCGTAGGATAAGAGGAAGTGGGTCAAATTTAACTTGCAAGATTCCATTGCAGACAACGGGACAGATGAAACTTAATAACAGCTTGTAAAAATGCCCCGCGTTGGCTTGAGCTGTCATAGACTGATGAACCTAGACCTTCTTCGTTTAAAATCCACCCAAGTTTAAATTCGAAATCCACGCGCTCGAAGTTGTGGGTAAAGTGTAATATTTTTAATAGTTAATATCACAGTATCCATGTATTTGATATATTGATATTCATTTATTTGTCGAACTATTTAAAAATATATTATGCCAATTTTTTCTTAACATTTTGCTAAATTTGCAAGTGGAATTTCATGTGCATAAAATCATGGATTATGATAGTGTAAATTATAATATCGAAGAAACGAATACTGAATTAGCAAATTATGGTTCTTGGAGCTTTATGGCTGTTGAAGGGCATTCTAGTAATGTTGTAATTCGATTAAATAATACACAAAATTCAAATAAAAATGGTTTAGATGGATCTGGTGATGAAAGCGGTTGTTTATCGGTAGTATGATTTAGAAATGTCAATTCAATTCTTTTATTTGCTCTTTTTTTATACATTATTGTACATTGAGTAAGTCAATAAGTACATTGAGTAGTCACCAAAATGTGGCTTTGTACTGAAAAATAATTTTCTTTTTAAATGTATATTCCTTGGGCTCAAATTTTACGATATTATGTTCGTTTTCGATATATCCAGTGGAAATTCAACAAAACATGCGTTAAAACTTTAAAAGATACATAAAAAAGAAAGAAAGAATATTTTTTCCGAATAGATTTCGCAAATAAATATTTTCAAATCTTGTTTATTTTTGAAGATATTAAAGTTGGTTATAAAAATCTAGATTATTAAATCCGATTTCTCGCTAGAGGACACCGATTTTACAATAATCCAGACGTTTTAACGAATTACCAAAATTAATACATTGTGGTACCAAATGCGCCAGTGCTACATTTCTACGGTGCTAATCTCGTGCTACAATTTATTCCCTATCTTCAGAAAGACTACTCAACACGTGGTTTTCGATATCTGATAAATTAAATTTGAAATTGATTCATCTAGTACACTTTTTGAAAAACTTTTGGTATGTTGACACTTTAGAAAAATTTCTTTGGTGTTTTTAGCAAATTTCCTCCAAAGGAAATGCATATAGTGTTTTTGTACCAATGTTGGAATTTCGTAAAAAGTTCTTCAAATGTCCATCGATCCTACCTACTAGAAGTCAAAAATCCCTTTCGTTAAAATTTATATATATATATATATATTTTCGATTTTTCAAATATTGAGGGGGATATGTCAAATTTTGTGTTTCCCTCTGCCTTTACCTTCGTCCAATTTTACCCATTAACGAACTTGACCTTTTGAATACCAAAAGCGCGTGAAATACCAAATTGCATTCCAATCGGGATAAAACTGTGACCACTAGAGAGTCCATAGGTACAGAACCTCATGTGTTTATATATATATATATATATATATATATATATATATATATTTGTAAATATTAGTGTAACAGAAAAATATTAAGAAACGAAATTACAGTAAAACTTAGTACCTACAACTGAACTGATAAGTTTTTCGATGTTTCAAATATTGAGGGGGATATGTCAAATTTTGTGTTTCCCTCTGCCTCTAAACCCCCTTTACCCTCGTACTATTTTACCCATTAACGAATTTGACCTTTTGGATACCAAAACCGCGTCAAATACCAAATTTCATTCAAATCGGAATAAAACTGTGACTACTAGAGAGTCTATAGACACATAACGTTATGAATTACCTCCCCTATGAAGCAAATTTATAAACGTTTTCACGTCCAAATTAAAAGACTGAAATTTTTGCTGTTTTCTTCTTTCTCGTGATAGATATTGAAAAATTGTCCATTATCAAACTTGTAGAGAATGATAATACCTGCAATGTCATTTTTTTGTAAAGTCGGTAAGTCCGTGCGCAGTTTCAATTCGTAGCTCGCGCGATTGTATTAATACGTAATAACGGATTAATGGTGGTAGATAGAATTATTAAGATACAATAGAAATAAATAAACCAGCAACATTATAAATTACACACATGAAGTTTTCTATGCAAAACATGTTTTTGTGTTGTAGAAAATGAAAACTAAAGGAGGTTTTTAGTATTTATATTTATCTTCATTTCGATGGTCCTGGTTCACAGTGTTCCTGCTCGGAATACTCATGGAGTTGTGAACATTCTTCAACCACATGAGATGCTTTTTCGATAGTCGAATAATCCAAATCATCCTCGTTGAACAGGATGTGGACTTTGGCGACGTTTTTGCATGTTTTCCCACTGCAATTCAGGCAAAGAACGGAACAAGCAATCTCTTCTTTTCTACAACCACAGGCAGCTTCACATTTTCCCCACACTTGCATGATTTAAGCTTTAAAAGAGCAGGTGGCGCGGGTTCGTTAAGTCCATGATTTGTTCGTCGCTAACCCAATTCCTGAAGATCCTTCTAAAACCCGAGCCACGTTTGCACCTGCTGATACGTACGGAATATATTCTGGCGTACTGTGCTTCTCGTTGGTGGGCGTAGTGGGGGTGGTTCAACTTATGTTTAGTTACTGATTTGGCGAAGCGATGAAATCGTAAAACATTTACAGATATTTTCTGATTATTATCGCCATATAGAGCGATGAGGAATTATTCTCCTGTGGAAAACGAATAAGATCAAAAATGATATTGCAGAAATTAACATGCTCTACAAGTTTGATTAGTTTTGAGTCGAGTTATCGCAAAAAAAAACAAAATTTACCCCTTTTTCAAGATGGCGGAGAAAGCTCTTGAAATCTTGGTCGACAATTTGAAGTTAAGCTTTTCTAAGCAATATCCAAAAATCAGCTCTCTCGATTCACTTGCATTTCTAAGATATCTTTTCCGACGTAATGACGGGACTATACTGGGTATTAATTATACGAGCACTTAAATATTAGAATTGGATTATTTTATTTAGAAATATATATTTTTTCTCTCAGTATGGCATTGCTAATTTTGCCGCCCGCTTCTGTTCTTCCATGCTATAAGTTGCTGTTTTATTTGTTGGAGAAAGAGTACTAAATCACAATTTACAGAAAAATCAATTTTTTCAGCTTCTGAAAACTTGACGACTTTCACTGGCGTATATCTATATTAATATAATAAAGCGGAAAAGTTTTTTTGTTTGTTTGAACGCGCTAATCTCTGAAACTTCCAGTCCGATTTGTAAAATTCTTTTTGCGTTAGATAGCCCGTTTATAGCCCGTTGAAACCGCGGGATATAGCTAGTCTCTTATAAATTAAGATATAAACTTAACGGAAAAATTTTTGTAAACAACTTATCATTATAAATTTTTGTACATAATGTTTATATAAATTTTAGTACATCAGTTACGACATACCGTCTTCGAGATATAAATGAAAAGACAAAAAACGAAACTTTTTTTGGTGTCCCACCCCCTGCAATTGCTTCTTCGAGTATAAAGTATGGAATAGACGCAGAACATTGTTGCAGCAACATTGAACTCCGCCTACAAAATATTTTCTCTACAGACGTGCAACCAAAATTATGGAACATGATATTATTATTTTATTATTTTATGACGCTAGTCATAAAAGTTCAATCATTTCTCATCTTGTGTATCTCTAGTAAAACTAGTGTTGGGATAATATCTATATTCTATACAAATAATAAAGTATATATATAATGTAAATTGTAACCAATATAGGTAATAAAACATAATAAAATATTAGGAAAGCATAACATTTCAGATATAATGACCAATTTGTATATGCACATTTAACTCCTCCTACAAAATATATAATATTTTTGATTTTTACAGCAACCGTTCAAGGACAAGTTTTTTGCTGCTGCAACCACTATACACATTTGCAACATAAATAGGTTGCTGCATAATGTTGCTGCAACATGTTCCTCGTTTGTAGGCCCTATAACACATAATTTTTAATATGTTTATCACTTGATGAATCTGAACAAAGCCTGGAAGTCAACTCTTGTCACTTGACATTTTTGTCCACACTCAACTCATTGATCGTACTAGTTCAATTAGTTTTAAGTAACATTTATATATTTTTTATAGTCCACCAGTTCTATATCAGAATATTCTATACATCAAGAGGATACAGAACCAAATACATTGCTTGAGGTTATTGATGACAAAAATAAGGAAATTCATCAATTGAAGCGAATTAATTGCAATCAAAAACTTCAACTGAATTATTATTTGAAGAAAAATTTGATTAATGATACGATTGCCACTTTAGGACGGTCTGTGAGTTTTCACTGAATTAATTATTGTTTTTATGAACTCGTCTACATACCAAATGACAAATCTAATATAAAGGATTGTAAATGTAGTAAGGAAATGTCCACTATTTAGAAAAAAAATTAGCACAAAAAACTCCAACAGGTTGGATGTTTGTCCTAAGGTTATTGTTTTGCTAATATGGCCTAAATATAAAATTTCTATTAATAAGCTAAAGAAAGAAGCTTAAAGCAAAAATGATCACAACTCTTCTATTTATTTATTAAAGAATCAAATATTTGATATTTTGGTTACAATATTTTTATTTTAGTTCTCTCTTTGACCGTAAGAGATAGAAACAAATTAAACTTTCTTTTATAAACAGAATAATTTTATACTCGGAACATCTGTGATTTTCATTACAAAATCATACATACAGATACAGGGTGTTTTAAATTTTTTATCTGGAATATTGAATATGCGATAGACCTCCCAAAAATAAGAGTTCAGGCTGTGGAAGTTAATAAAAAACTTTTTTTTCAAATTTTTCTCATAAACTACTTGACTGATTTCGATTACACTTGGAATTTTTTTAGTAACAAGTCAGGGGCTTAATTTGATGTAATTAGATTTGATGTAATTTACTTATTCCAGGGGCGTTTTTGCTAAATATTTTTAAAAAATTGAGTACGCCACTGCTTCATTCTAAGTTTTATATTATTTTTATATCGAGTAATTATAAATAATTTTTTTTCTCTTGCATTTTCTGTGCCTATCTTTTCGAGAAAAAAATAAACTTTTCCTGAAAAAGTAAATTAAATTATTAATAAAATGAAATTATAAATAAAAATTAAACAAATAATAATTATAAATAAGAAGTATTCTCTTTTTCGTCAGTGTCAAGAAAATTATTTGATAAATTATCATGATTGATTGATTGATTTTATATTGGGGTCTAAAACTATTGCACTTCGACCTTATGGTCCATTGTGCTCCCTCTTCTATTTCAGTCCGACGAGATTCGCTTCTCCCATATGATGGCAATAGCCAGGAGCTTGCTTATCAGGTCGTCCTGAAGGTTCATATATTCGGGGTGAGATGCACCGAATATCCTGTATCTGCTGTAACCTAGAGGTTTGCAGTCAAGGATAATGTGACTGGATGTTTGTTCCTCCTCCCCACACAATCTGCACGCAATGGACCTATTATGAAGTCCCATTGTGTGTAGATGCTTCCGGAGGGGATAATGTCCGGTAATGAATCCGGTAACCCTCCGCAGTTGCATCTTGTTCAACTTCAGTGCATCGAGAGATAGCCTCTTTGTTGCACTCTGAAGCAGTACCTTCCGAGCTCTTGCGGCGGTACTTTTTCCCATTGATCACGGCTGTCCTTGGAATTCCTAAAATAGGCTCTGAACTCATGAAAGGCATTCGAACTCCCTTCTTTGCTAAGGTATCTCCTTTTTCCTTTCCTTCGAAACCACTGTGACCCAGTACCCAGATCAATTTAACATTGTTCCGTTTTGCCAGTTTCAGAAGTTCTTCCAGACAATCCTTGACTACTCTTGAGGTGACCTCAGTTCCAGGCAAGGCTTTTAAAGCAGCTTCACTGCCCGAAAGAATTAATACGTTCTGATTTATGTTGCCTCTACGTAGGTTCTCACGGACGCAAGGTAGTATGGCGTAGACTTCTGCTTGGAAGACCGTGACATTTTCCTCAAGTTGAGGCTTATGTTTGCATTAGGTATCTCACCGTAGATTCTCGCCCCGGTCCCTTCTTCAGTTTTGGATCCATCTGTATACCAGACGATTCCTTTCTTGAGGTAGAGTGGTTCTCCTTCCGACCACATGGCTTTATCACATACTACAGTGAAAGATTTTGAGAAGGAGTATGTCTTGGGAAGTATTTCTGTGCCCATTTCAAAGACGGGGTCTGAGATAATGCCTAGCGGAAGCAGCCCCAGTATGACTTCCATGGCAGCTGTAGGTGTACTTCTCATGGATCTAGTGATGAATTATCATGTTAATGTGCCATT
The DNA here is from genome assembly GCA_963920215.1 of Nineta flava. Lineage (NCBI taxonomy): Eukaryota > Metazoa > Arthropoda > Insecta > Neuroptera > Chrysopidae > Nineta > Nineta flava. The sequence continues at coordinate 69,106,454 of OY986042.1, forward strand.
GAAAATAAGAAATAATCACTGGTTCTAACTTGACGGAGCGCCCCACTTCGGAAGGATTTTTTGAGAATATCTGGACAAGAATTACCCCGATTTTTTTTACCCCGGTTTGATTGGTCGTTGGCTCCCTAGATCTCCTGATATTATTACTTTGGATTTATATTCGTAGGGGATAAGAAAAGATAGGTGTCTGAAATGCTGGCAATTCACCAGAAACGACAATCCATTCAACGAAGTCTAAGAAAATCCGTCCGAGATTTCTAGCACAGTTAAATCTGTTGTTTGCCGTGGCAAATATATTGATGTTAGGGCTGATTGATTCGAACAATCATTGTAATTTATTTTAATAAAATTCATTTGATTAATGAAATTAAATTTACTTTTCCAGCGTAATTTTTTTTTCTCTAAAAGCAAGCAAGATAGACACAAAATATAAAAGAAAAAATTGCATTGATAATGAACTAACTCAATATATACAATGCATTTAAGCAATTAACTCAGTTCGTAGTTATTTTTACTTATTTTCATACTTCATTTATTACTAAAAAATTCTAACGTCAGTTACTTTCATACACTTCGAGTATTTTAAAATATTTGTTCATGCTTGCAGATAAATCTAAATGCTCTAGAAGAATACGATACAATAAATTTTTCGATGGCAAGATTTAATAAAGCGAATAATCGGAAAAGTCGTCTACTACGAGCTTATGACAAATTAAATTTAATAGAAAATAAAATATCATATTTATTAAAACGACAAGAGAATGTCTTGCGTAAAGTAACATTAGATGTACTTAGTTCGACAGCTGAGCGTAGATTGGTTAATGCTAATAGTAATAATAATATTGCGAACGATAAGGAGAATACAAATGGTGATGGTGAATATATTTCATATGCATCGCAACTAGATGCATTTAGTAAATTGTTAGCTACAACATTATCGGTAAAACGTGAATTAGAGCACATTAAAATATATTCACGGCGAATTATTGTTATTGAAGAGGAACGAAATTCTTTAGGTACAACTTTTTCATCAATTAAAACTAATTTTTATTATTTATATAACCACGTAACAGGCAGTTGTGTCACCTTGAAACTTTGTAACACCAGACGTGAGTTAAACCTTCAGATAAGTGGAAGGTTACAACAATTTAATAGACCGTTTTAGATACTACTTGTGAGGTCCGCTATATTTCACCAGTTGCGGACTTACGAGATTTGCATTTACACTCTCACCCAACGAAAAATTTTCAGCCGTGTCTCCTAATTCTTAGAATTGTTTGTTTCCTACGAACGTACACCTGGAAGTGTGTGAATTCAGTTTTTCCCGGCTGCCCACAGAATCTGAAGTTGCCGTCAATTTCAAATCCAAATATCATTTATTTATCTAAAACTTTTCTCTGTTCATCAGTGGATTATATTTATCAGTTACCAGTGGAACAACGCTTAAACGGTAGTTACCTATTGTCAGTTGAAAGGAAAAAAGCAAAACTTTGTATGGAAATGACAAATATTCGTAACGACCAAAGAATGTTAAAAGAAAAAATTAGTAAGTTAAATCATGAAGAAGAGTATTTAAAAGAAACAGCTAAGGAACTTAAAGCACGAAGTGTTACGGTACCAAAACTAATAGAAAATAGTAAGTCACTAACGAATTTGATTAACTGCAATTTAGCTCAACACACCGCTCATAAATTTTGAACAAGACTGTCTATATTTTCTGACTACAAACCTGTACACAAGGACAAAAGATCCCTTAACAGGAGGGAAGCATCTTATAATGTTCATTTCAGATTTAAACTGAAGAGATTAAAACATTGTCCAATTTCTAATTTTTTCTGGAATCAATTTCCAAACTACTGAACTATAATTCGAATATATATTTTAATTGAAAATTTTTGAGTTGACTTATTTTGGATATAGGTCTTCTAAATGAAGAAAGGACCAGATTGATGAACCAAATACAAGATTTGCAGAGTGAAATACAAGTTTTAGAAGATAAAATAAAATACCAAGACCAAAATCTAAAAAATTATACAGAAAACGAATCAAAGTTAATTGCCGCTCAAATTAAATGTGCTGCACTTGAACATAAAGTGGAAATTTTAACACGTCAAAAACATGAACTAGAAAATGAACTCTTAAATTTATCAAAATTACAATCGGATTATCAAGAGCTGTTATATGTCAATGAAGCATTAAAAAAGAAACTCAGTGGCCAAAGAATATTAGAAGATGAGGTTCATAACACTTAAATTAACATTTGTTTTGATCACTCATATTTCGCTCAGTTGTAGACCACCCGGTAGAAAACCACTCAACAAACGGTCATGTATACAACCGTGTTGTTATAATACTAGTGTTGGTTTCATACACATTAGTTTTCTACTTGATGTACTATCAATCGAGCGACCCACGGGCAGGTACACATAAATTGGCAATATGTCTTTAAAAATGACAAAGAAATACCGATATAAAGCTACACGGATTTTAAACTCATTGCAAATCAAAATAAATTTTTCTAAATTTTTTCGTACATTAGGGAAAAGCTTCTTGATCTATTTCCTGGTGATTACTATCCGTATTATTTGGATTGACCTGCAAGATGTAAGCTGATGCTTTCATTGCTTTCATTGAAACATATTTTGTACACAGGTTTGTGAATTACGACAAAAAGTGAAAAATTTTGATTCCATTATGGAAGAACGAAATAAATTAAAAACACAGATGGAAGAATATCGATCGATTCAGATTGTTGAAAGTAGCTCTGATGTAGATAAGGATGTTATTAAAAAACCAGATTCTTTTAAAGAATTGTGTAATAAGATAAATAAAATTCAAGGTAAAAGACTTTTTCCTCTAGTTTTTGATGAAAAACCTTGAATTTGATTTAATATTATCAAAAAGTCCCACAAAATCAGTTTTGAAATAAACACGGCCTTATGAGTGCTTATTCACGGTTTAAAATTACGTATGTCATCCAACGAGATTTTACGAAAGATCCACCACATTACGTCAGTGGAATGTCCACTACTTTAATTCCGGCTTTTAACAGCTAAATCCATTCCCGCATGTCCGTCAACATGATTTTAAAAAAATACTGGATGTTCTAAAATATGATCCATCAATAATCTCGACGAAATCATAAAATCTCCCTGGTAACGTCAGTAAGACTTACGAGTTTTCATAGATTCCACATTTGAAAATAAAGAATATTAGTTCCGGCTTTTAACAGCTAAATCCATTTCCTCATGTCCGTCAACAAGATGTGCCAGAAATCAGTACATCAATACAAAAATCTCCCCGCTAGGAGGGAAAATAACTATTTTTAAAACCGCAAGATATTAGTTTTTCCCCAATTTCTACTTCGGTAATTACGTTCACTGATAATAAATTCAGTATATACACTTTTAAACAAATAATTTAATTAGTTGTTAAATTTTCACTTGTTTCTCCTAAGAATACTTTTGACCTTTTTACATAACTGTTATAATTTTCGTTTCTTGATATCCTTTTGTTTCTATAGTCGTCACTGATCGACAAATTTGTTTGAGTGGAACTTTGGGTGTCTAGCGGATGCAAGCAGCTGCAAGAGTTCGGGTGCAGCTAGGAGCGCAGCGCTGATGGCCCTTCTTTTTCATTCAATGGTCGTGGTCAGCCGAACTAAGAAGTTAGTAATCTTAGTAAGATAGTCCGATTATCTTACTTAGTCGTCGGCCGGGACACTTTATGCTTACTAAGAAACTTTTCTTATGCCGCCATTTTACTTAGTATCTACGTCACGGGCAGTGTTTCCAGATATCCCGTTTAACGGTAGATCACCGCTTTTTTAATATTTCTACCGTTCTACCGTTTTTTTGAAATTTTTTGAGTAAATAAAAAAATTTTTGAATTTGTGTCATTTTTTTCAATTTTTTATAATAATTAATTTAAAACTCCCCAGTCATACAAATACAAAATCAGTCATTACAGACCATATTCCATTATTTGAAATAATGGAATATGGTTCTGTATTTACTTTCAGGTATTATTTTATAATGGGATTTTAAACAATAAGTAATGCAATATATGATAAATACAAAGAATTAATATTATTTAATATATGAAGAAAAAAAATTCTATAATATATTAAATTCTGAATAAAAGTATTTATTTCAAACTATTTAAATTGGAATTTTCACTTTTTGAATCTACCGCTTTTTTTCTTAATCTTCCGCTTTTAAAGAAATCGGCTGGGTCATATAGAAATTCCTCCATTAAAATACTCCTTATAAAATTATCCATTTTATTAAATTTTTATCTCACTTATTACAATAATAAAAATTGTCAACACATGAGAAATGTTCTGAATTTGATACATAAACAAATAGGTTATGATCAGTGTCGCCAGTCCGATTTCTTAAAAAGCGGTAGATCCACCAAAATACAGCGGTAGATTCAAAAAGTGAAAATTCCAATTTAAATAGTTTGAAATAAATACTTTTATTTAGAATAATTAAAATTATATTACATTAGTATTTAATATATTATAGAATTTTTTTTCTTCAAATATTAAATAATATTTTTATTTGTCATATATTGCATTACTTATTGTTTAAAATCCCATTATAAAATAATACCTTAAAGTAATTACAGAGCCATATTCTATTATTTCAAATAATGGAGTATGGTCTGTAATGACTGATTTTGAATTTGTACGATTTTGTAGTTTTAAATTTATTATTATTATAAAAAATTGAAAAAAATTACACAAATTCAAAAATTTTTTTATTTATTCAAAAAAAAAAGGTAGATATACTAACAAAACAGTAGATCTACTGTTAAACGAGATATCTGGCAAACACTGATTAAGAAGCAAAAGAAAGTGTATCCAGGCCGAAACTCGCTAACTCAGATGCTCAGAACAAAATTATATTTATTCTATCTTACTAAGATTTCTTACTTCTTAGTTCGGCCGAACACACAAAATGGCAGCAGCTTGCATGCGTTAAACATACCCTTTATATATTCGTATATTTTTTACATGACATATATCCATATTTTTCGCATGTGCGCACAATTTAGTGAAACGAATTTAGAATTTTCATGAAAATAATTGTCTTTAATTAGATTTGGAAAGTGAGCGAGAAAGAATGAAATCTAAATTTGATAATTTAGCAAGTGCATTACTCCAACAAGATGAACAAATCAAAAATTTATTGAATATATTTGAGCGTTTTGGTGATTACAAATTGAATAAGGTGAATGAAAAATTTGTTAAAACTCTGAATGAAAAAAATAGTATTTAATATAAATTTCAAATTCAAATTTTTCGTGTTGGTATTTGTTTTTTTATGTTAATTACAGAAATCATCAATCGGACGAAACTCAAATGATAAATCTGTAATGAATCAGATGTATTTGATCAATTTTGCTAAACAAATAGCTGATAAATTTAATAATTCACGAATACGTGACATTTTATTACATAAAAATTTGATTTCAAAAGGTCATGACGATAATAATAAAGTCCCCGAAGAAGCAGACGGTAATAATAATGCGACACCGAATCTTGGAAAGATTAATGATAAAAAAATGGAATATGATATAAAGAAATTAATTGAAAATTGCCCAACCGTATCCCAACCAACACGATTACGTAATTGTTCATCAAATGAAGCTTTGCAATCGGTGTTCGGTCCGAATAACGTTGGACATACCACGAAAATAATTGAAACTGGTGAATTATTAAGTAAATTAAATTGTCATATTGAATCACTCGAAGAAACGACACGAGGATTTTGTTCAAAAAATGTAATAAAATCTAAAACAAGTCTTCAAAGTTCAATGTTAAGCATAAAAAATTCTGAAGTGGATAATAGCCGTGATAATTTAATTTCACTATCTGAAAATAATGCAGATCGATGCGGACATACGGAATCACAAATCTATTTATTGGATTTACCATCACAGTATGGTGGTGAGATACCTACTACATCATCTAAATCAAAATTACCAGTAAGAGCCAGTAGTGTTCCACCAATTATACGAAAGATCCATGGTAAAGATAACTTCAATATTTGTTCTAATAAAAAATCTAAGTTCTTAACTAACGTAAATTCAAATATAACAGATAATAATTTGTATTCCCTAATGATGATGGATAATATGACAAACGATCAAAAATTAAAAGATTTATGTCCAACTGCTCATGGTATCGGTGAATCGAATATACCAATAACGTTATCTAAACCAGACGAGAAAAAGAAAATAATTGTACCAGAAGCTGGTGATGATCTATCAACAAAATCGAATCCTTCGAGTGAAGTAATGTTGGTAGATCATCGTTCATTGATACAAAATAAAAAAACCGTTAATGACTCGGAAAGTGACCAATCTTTAAAAAAAAATCTTGATAATAATACAAAAAAACTCAATAAATTACATTTCAATATTCAGTTAAACACCAACAAGAATAAAGTGATTGGTGATTTAAAAGCAATACAAAATCAAATCGAAACATTAGACAACTTGGATAATACAGATGATCTTCGGAATAATTTTAAAAAATTTTACAGTAAAATTTTTTGCGAAAATATTGATGCATTAAATTAAAAATTTATTTGTATTAACTTTTGTACATGAGCCGCTCAATAATTTTTTTAATGATTTCTTTTATTTGTTTTGTTTTTTATTTTCTTGTCAAGAATATATTTATTATTATTATTCTTTATTGATATACAAAAAGCAAATCAATGACCGTGTTCGGCCGAACTAAGTCCTTAGTAAACTAAGTAAGTTAGTCAGAGTACTGAGCTAAGTTGTTGGCCAGGACAATTTATAGATACAAAGAAACTTTTCTTATGCCACCATTTTACTTAGTATGTCACGGCCATTGTAGCATGAAACTTCGACGTAGTAAAACAACATTCGAAATAAGTGAATTTTTATTATATCGAAAATTACGTATAAAAATTGGATAAATCAAATTTGTTTATTGGGCAGTATGAGTACGGTAATGTTATTTATAAGATAACTAAGATAGTAAGTATATCCAGGCCGAAACCCGCTGCGCTCAGATGCTCAGAACAAAATTTTATTTATTCTGACTAACTTACTTAGTTTACTAAGGACTTAGTTCGGCCGAACATGCCTCATTACAAAATTAAATGTGTCAAAAAATTAAAAAAATTATTCATTCTGATGATAAAATTAATTTTTTCTGAGTATAAAAAAAAAAAGAAAAAATCTTTGATAATTAACAAAAAATAAAGACAATAAGGAAGAATGACATCAATTTTCCTATTTGAAAGTGTGTCGTGACCATCAAAACAACAAACTTATTATTTTTGATAGTATGAACTTTATATATGCCACCAATATATATGCTAACAATATATTTAGATAAATATATTTGTTTGTATTCGAAGTTGAGTAAAATAACATTTACCCGTTAAATTAACACTTTTGATCCTAGTGGTTCCAAAATGGAACTCGAAAGAGTTCGTAAAACATAGCGCTACCTATGTCACGCATCTTCTTTGTTGTATTTATAATAAACTAAATTTTGTTTCCAAAATATTGTCGTTTTGCTAAGTTTAGGTACTTTCAAAAAAATTTGTATTTGGGCTCAAATAAGTTTCTCCATAAGCCTTTTATTTTGACATTCCAAGGGCAGGCTAAAATATCTTTGTTAATCTGGTCGTTATTAAAGGTAGATAATGGAAATCGGCTTTCTTTTTATTTTAATATACTTATATCCTTTACCTCGAGATACAGCGCAGAGAATGTGGATACGGTAAGTGATTATTTTATGTTTTTGTTTGAGCTGAGTAAAAAATTTGTTCCCGGTAAACTAAGACTTTTGGTACAAGTAGTTCCAAATAAGGCCCCAAAGATTTTCATAATATGAAATAGTTGTTTAAACTTTAAGCATCTTTTTTATGTATTTGCGGTAAAAAAAATTTGTTTGCAAAATATTGTCGTTTTATTAAGTTCTAAAAAGATTTAGTCAGACTTAAACGTTAAGACTACCATCTAATAAAAGTACTTGATTTTCAGTTAGTCCAAACAATCAATGTGCTTTAGACAGAAAAGTCAACAAGTTAGGAATTTACATTAGAGCTTTGTTAGTTTTACTTTACTAGTTTTCGGATAAAACATACAAGAAGTTTCCAGGAGAGGCGCAGGAAAGAAAGGTAACAGAAGGTGCTATTATTTGTTTCCACTTATATCTCGAAAACTATTGGAATAACTTATATGATCGACCTCCATGCGTCTTATATGGACTAACTATTCTTATGGCATAAAACTTAAAAATGGCCCAATTTATCGTACTAGAGCCATCTTAATTTTTCAATTTAACGAGTTTTTTTTTAATAATATTTGTAATGATTATCAATAAAATCGTTTTGTTATAAAGTATTTTCACTTATGAAAAAAATTTCAATTAAAAATGTTATGAGAATAAAAAATAAATTGTTTTTATTTAATAAAAATTTCTGATTAATAAAAATTTATTTGCCAGTGTTTTAAATTATAAAAAACTGTATTAATATTACAAATTATGAACATAACTTTAAAAAAAGTACTTTTTAAATACAGTCTCGATTATCACAATCGACAGCGTTAACAATATATCACGGCAAGATTACGATTCTTACGGCGTCAAAATTTGATGACAGGTCCTTATAGACGAAATAAGACGAAAAATACGAATAAAATTTTTCGATATCTCGTTTCGTTTTCAAGATATCGACGTTTAAAGTTTCAATTTTTTTTACGAATTTTTTTTCGGATTTTCGAAAATAAATCGAAAACTAAGAATAAAATATTAGGGGAAATATACAGGACGCCTTTTAGTGTGGGGGGCCAAAAACACGCAAATCCGATCAACTCGGGATATGACCGAAGTACTCGGTTACCACAATATGTGAAATATATAGAACGTTAATAATTTTACAGAAGATAAAGATATTCGAAATAATATTAAGTAACGTATCAAAAATTATTGGAATATTTCCTTTGCGTAGAAAGATACGTCCACTCCTTATAACACAGCACTGCTTTGAAAAATGTCGAACACAAGTATTGACATTTAGTTGGCTTCCAATTGGGTTCGTATCCCATATTTTTGATCCAAAGTAACAAATTTTTCATCATTTGGGAACCAGTTTAAATAATAATTCGAGAAGTTAAATGAGTTAATAATAATTATAATCTTGAATCACGCTTTAATAATAATATCAATAATTCTATTTAATAATATTATGTAGTACTTACTATAAGAAAGATATATCCTCGTATACTTTCGTATCTCGTACTTTACAAAATACACATTGTCTCATGTTTATTGAAAATTTGCAATTAATTATTTTAATAACTTGATACATAAATCACTCTCTAGCGGTCATAATTTTAGTGTGATCAAAATGAAATATAGTATTTGATATGATTTTAGTATTTGCAAAAATTAAATCTAGAGCACGGCAGTGCGACAGACCGAGTTTAAGGGGTTTTTTGCCTTCGCGCTTACAGTGCTATTACTACACGAAAAATCAGAGCCGATTTGACCTCAAAATATCTTCTGAACGAAAAGAGCTACAGTGCTGGTTTTTCGCTATTTAAATATCTAAGCTATTTAGGGAATTATAAGAGAACAAGTTTTTGCTTTTCGTTAAGAAATAAACGGTTAAAAAGTTATTTCGATTCAAAAACCGTAAAATAGCGGGAACGCCCACAATTTTTGGGAACATAATCATAATCCCAGGGCCTAGACCATAAGTCCTTAAAAGTTGATATTTGGCATACAAATAAAATTTCAAATTCGCTCCCTTTGCCTAGATCAGTTTTATGTATTATAAATACGTATTTCAACTACAATGTAGTCATCATTAGTATAAATTAGCTAGTCGTACTTTACTCTTTGACAATAAGAAATAAACATAAAGTCGAGATAAATATCAAATGAAAGGTGAGCGAAATACAGTATATAAAGTGACGTTATTCTAAATCCAATATGGCGGCCGCCGCAAATGACGAATTATAATTTCCACATTAACCCCTATGATATGGGTATTAAATGAAAGGGCTTGGTGAGCGAAACATAGTATATAAAGTGACATTATTCTAAATCCAATATGGAGGCTGCCGCAAATGGCGATTTTTAATTTCCACATTAACCCCTATGATATGGGTATCAAATAAAAGGGCTTAATGAGCCAAACAGAATGAGTAAAGTTAACTCATTCTAAATCCAATATGGCGGCCGCCACAAATGGAGATTTACAATTTCCACATTAACCGCTATGATATGGGTACCAAATAAAAAGGCTTGGTGAGCGAAACATAGTATATAATGTGACGTTATTCTAAATGCAATATGGCGGCCGCCGCAAATGCCGATTTATAATTTCCACATTAACCCCTACGATATGGGTATCAAATGAAAGGGCTTGATGAGCGATATATATATATATATATATATATATATATATATGTATATATATATATATATATATATATATATATATATATATACCTCTAAAAAAGTAGTGATATCCGATCAAAAACATAAATGTATAAAAGGGCCGAGTTTGTGGGGAAATCCTTAATGTATAATATCTGCTCCTTACAAAGTGATGATATGGGATACAGGACCGAGCTAATTACCAAGTGTGAGTGAAATGAACATAAATTTCTTTTATAAATTTTTCATTCGAAAGGAGAGGTAAATTGAATAATTGTAAGAAAAAATTTGGTTATAATTTATTTCGTAAGTTTTCTCTTAGTATGTTTTTAAAAATTAATAACGCGGCAAGTTTTTAAATATTTGAATCAAAAGGAAGAGGAAGGGGGAAACACAAAATTTGGCCACACTAATCTATTTTATATAAGAGTAATAAAATTTTTTATAATTATGTATATAAGTTATATAAATAAATATATATATATATATATATATATAAATATAAATATATGTATATATATATATATATATATATATATATATATATATATATATATATATATATATATATATATATATATATATATATATATATATATATATATATATATACATAAAAGTAAGTAAGAATAAGTACTTATTTTATAGAAATAATAGTACAATACGTCTTCAAAATTACAATTCCTAGCCAATGATTTACTTATAATACGTCATCTGATTTATTATATATTTGATGACATTAAGCTTCATCTAAATTGGATGGAAAAGTCATCTCTACAAACTAAATAAAATAGAAAAATAATCCAGAAGAAGAAAATATATACATTTAAATTAAAGTAATATATTTTAATTAATTGAAATTATTATTATCGAATACATAAATTACTCTCTAGAGGTCACAATCTTAGTCTGATGAAAATGAATTGTCGTATGTGATATGGTTTTAGTATTTGCAATACCAATATTATTAATAAATGGTATACGTCAAAGTGGCATAAAGAGAGAAGAAAACACAAAATATAAAATGTCTCTCTTAATATTAAATAAAAGAATCAAAAATGTGAAGGAATAAAATTGTAGAAAATCATGAGAGCTACAATTTATGGCCTTATTTTTTTTGCTCAAACTCTAATGTGGACAGAGATATTTAGAATTGAAACTTTCAATCTTAAACCGTCAATATTTCTGTAAATGTAAGTGTAACAGAAAAAATGATAAGAAACAAAATTACAGCATTTTTACTTCTTATAAATTTTTTTAATATTAAAGGAGTAATGCTAAATTTTGTGTTTTCCCCTTCCTCTAAACCCCCCTTTCCCCTTGGCCGATTTTACCTATTAACGAACTTGACCTTTTGAATACCAAGAGCGGCTGAAAAAAAAGGAAAAAAAGGGCCAAGTTTTCGGGAAAATCCTTAATGTTATAGTTGCTCTTGAAAAAGTAATTTATTTTTCTTTTGATTCAAATATTTTAAAACTTGCCGTGTTCTAAAAATTTAAAAACATACTAAGAGAAAACTTACGAAATAAATTACAACCAAATTTTTTCTTACATTTAATCAATTTACCTCTCATTAATTTTCTAAGGAAAAATTTACATTAGAAATTTATATTCACTTCCCTCACACTTGGTAATTAGCTCGGTCCTTTATCCCATATCATCACTTTTTAAGGAGCAGCTATTATACAATAAGGATTTCCTCGCAAACTCGGTCCTTTTTTACATTTATGTTTTTGATCAGTTTTATTAACAGCCAAAATAGAACGATATATAACGATTATAGTTTATAGCTACTATGGAAACGACTATCAAAATTGACATTTCAAAATTAAAACAAAATTTTAATAAAATTATTTTATAATTATCTTATAGAAGTAGAGTTTCTGTGGAGATGACAAAATCAACACAAATTTTAACCAACTTCAAAAAACGAAGGAGGAGATTCTTTGTTCGACTGAAGTAATGTAACAACTAACTGAGTTAAATGTTTGAATACCCAGTATATACTGAGTTGTATATCCATGATTGAATTGTATTGTTCAACCCCCCCCCCCCAGCGAAGGGAAACACGTTCTTATGGTTTCAAATATAACCAGTTTTGCCCATTTTGTCCAAGCATGGTCCGATTTTGCCCATTAACAAAGTTGACCTTACTTTTTTGCTCTAGATCACATTTCAGCTCTTTATCTCTTTTCGTTCATGAGTTATCGTGTCCACAGACAGGCGGACATGCATAAATGGGCAAATTTTATGAACACATATTCATGCACAAACATTCATGCCTACGATCAATATAAGAGTTACAAAGTCATGATCAAACTTAACATACCTAGTATATATTCATGTACTAAATTATACGTAATAGGCTTGGGCAAGAATTGTCTTTTGGATTACACCTGTAAATTAGTATTTCTACCCTTTAAATATAGTGACTTTTTGTGTTTTTTGAAGTCGGTAGAATTTTTTTTAAAAAGTCTTTTACAATAAAATATATTTCATGTATTCGTGTCAAACAAACACAAAATATAAAATATCTCTCTTAATATTAGAGTCATCGAAAAATGTATAAGGAGTAAAGTTGTAGAAAATCAAGTTTGCTACAATTCATTACCTGATAATTTTTCTCAAACTCTAATGTGAACAGAGATATTAAGCATTTTAACTTCTAATCTCTAATTGTAAATATAAGTGTAACAGAAAAATGATAAGAAACAAAATTGCAGTAAAACTTAGTACCTACAACTTATTCCTGAAAATTTTTTCGATTTTTCAAATATTAAAGGAGATATGTCAAATTTTGTGTGTCCTACTTTAGTACGTAGCCTATATATCGTATACTGTATAATCCTCACAGTCTCGTTTACGCAAGTAACTTGCAAGAGACGATTTACAACACTGAAGGGCATTAAGACGATGCTTCGTTCTCTAATGGGGCAAGAACTACTGGACTCGTTGATTATTATCCTTAACATATAATCGGATCTTATCAAGGATAACGAATATATCAGCTTTTACGAACAATTTATGGACTACCTTTTAGGTAAAAATGGACGTCTTTGACTCCTTGAAGATAAAATCTTCCAAATTTTGGTTATTTGTTTATTATTAAAATTTGGTTTGGTGAGAGGCGGACCTTAAAGGCATTATGCTACCCAGGTCCCTTAAGCTCAAGCCGACTCTGTAAACAACTCCTATTTAAAATTGTTTTTTCATAAACTAAATAGTATTTATAGCAATTAATTTACATAGGAACAATTTCGAGGGATTCTAAATTTTATATATATAATCTGGTATCATTTTGGGCTTATTCTGAGTTAAAAAGATCGGCTTGGAAAATATTAACACTCGATTTGTTTACTTACAGATGTTATTTGAATTTAATCGTTAAATTTGCCCCTATGTTATACCACAATGCAAATGTTTAAAGACAATTTTATAAGTAGCAAATAATCTGTATTGTGTTAAAACAAATCAACATCGCACACATATACACACACGCTCACGCACACAGGCACCCCCAAAGAAACTTAGTGTTATGATGAAGCGTGTATTTCTAAAGATCGATTCATATACACACAACAAAACATATTTAAAATACCACAAATGTTTTGTATGATTACAACCAAATATTTTAGTTGGAAAATATAGAGTCGAGGGCGACAGGTTTGTTGTGATGTTCAGTTCAATAGAAGTTTAAATTATTTATATCGTGTGTAATTTGACGCATTGGACCACAAATGTGTTGTCAATATTTTCTACTCTCTAGGTTGTAGAGTACATCCACGTTCACAATCAGTGAATAAAATTATACATACTATTTTCGATAGTGTTATTTATTTAGACGGTAAAGTTATTATTGTATATTGACGTAACTTGCAGTTTTATTAAAATCGGTTTAAAACTGATTGAATTATGAAAGTTTTAAGAATAATTAATTTCTTACGATTAAAATAAAGCTAAAAATTTAAACGCAAACCGCTCAGCGGTGACAAGGAACTCCTGAACCAATTTGCATCAAATTTGGCATGCATTTTCTACAAATATAAGGCTCGTGGGAAATGTTATTTTTATTGAATTGGTTTTTTTATTAACTAAAACATAAAATTTCATCGACGTCTTTTTCCTGTTGTTTCATTTAAACTACTTTCATTTGATGAAAAATCTATTTTTCGTAAAATCCTTCCTTATAAACGAGATTGAGTTTTGCGTAATCTAAATTTTTTATTTCTAATGATCCAGCTTCGACAATCTTTTCTCATCGCAGAGCTCCTTGGAAAGATACGTGTTTCTCGAAAACGATTAGAGCGCCATCTTTTCTTCATGTTTCTAATTTAAAAAAACGCTTTTTTTGACTTCTTGACTAGATATAACCCCTTAAATCAAAATCTTTCGCATTTTAAAATAATTTGTTTTGCGTTTACTTGAATATTTAAAGCTGAAAGGTCCCTTTCAATAGTTATACAATAAATAATTTCTATCGTTGTCTATCGTTCAACCATAAGCTCGCTTTATCAGCAGAAAGGTAAAGTATCTAGGAGGAACCTTGAATGCTAAACGCTCCTGAAACCCTCATGTCGACAAAGTTACGCAGGGAGTAACATCAGCTCTGTGAAGGTGGTGTGGATTTCTGGCAAAACGTGGAAGAAAAATCCTAAAGCATCAATATGGTTTATCATTGTGAGACCAATAATTGCATATGCAGCATTTATGTGGATTAAACTCTACCAAAACTGTCTTAACTCCTAAGACTAGCATGTTGCAGCATTACGGGATGTTCCCGATTCTAACCATGGAAATGAAAGCATTCCTCAGCCTAAATCAACGACATGTATACATTTTGACTGTGAAAAAGATGAGAACCTTCCATCTAAGTTTAGAAAATAATCCTAAAGGGTTTGCCAGTAGCCACAACGCAACCCTCAAATGGATAAAAAACGATCCGAAAACAGGGATGGTTAATGACCATTTGTCTACAACTTATGAATTCTATTGACTATTTGAGGTTAAATTATATGTGAGATTGTCATGAGAGGATGGAGCCATACTTTTTAATATTCAACATATAATCTGATATACGATTGGTTCCGAAATCGATGGAGTAGTATTAGGATTATATTGTATGTGGCCAAGAATAAACATTCGTATCAGCACGCCATGATATTCCAAGATGAAGTGTATGCAATATACAGATTTGCAAATGATAACCTAGAACAAAACTACAAAAACAAAGCAACATATACCCTAGTTAATTAAATGCACTCCAAAACGCCCTTTCAGTTTATTTCTGAGGAACTTAATGCTTTAAGTGCAGCCGGACTATCTGATAGGATACATATTGTTTTGTTTATGTAGTTTCCAAAATTCCAATCATTCTTAGGGAAATACCCATGGCCAAGATTGAGGACACTTACTGATATAATTACTGGCCAATGTCGTCTATATAAGCAAATCCATCATATAGAGAATGAAAAAAACGGTAAGATATGGAACAAAAATATCTATAAAGTTGTTTCTTATAGAAATACTAGCAACTTTTGTTCGAAACTTTTTTTTCGAAAGATGAGTTTATTCGATTTAAATTGAATACAAAAATTTCAAAACCATCATATTAAAATTATACTCTTATTGGTAATAATTGTACAATGTTTCTGAAACAAGTCTTTTCCACACCAGTCAGAACTAAAGTGTGAAAATTGTTTAGGGCTAATATTTCATTATTTCCGATGTACATGGAAGTGTGTCATCGATTGTAAAATGTGGAATTTCAAGTGTTTCATCGATGATTTTTGAGTATTCCAATTTCGATATAATATTTACAACTTTACCCACTGTTCCACATTTGTTGGGTTGGCACACACAATAAGTTAATTTGAATAGTTTTGATGAATTTTCCAAAGAGGTTTTTTAAGGAGAGAAACTAATTTTCCTTTTTCCATATTAAATAGAGCAGACATTGTATCACAACCAAAAAAGCATGGGGATATAGAATATGGTTCAACACATTTGGGTGTTCATAGCTACATGAGAATATAAAGTACATGCTGTTTTATCTCCCCATGGTTTTTGCCATAAACTGCCAACTAAAATGCCAGTAGCTTCGGCGATGAATGTTAAGAAATCTTATTGGTACGAGTGTACAGTTTTTATTGTTGTCATTATATAATTATTTTTCGTTGTGATATGTAGATATATACAAATTTGTCCGGTCAAGTACGTTTTGCAGATCTTCGAAGCCTCTCCAAACACTTTGGCCCCAGCGGGATCGTCTGAGATAGTTGAAACCGAGTGTTTAGTACAGAGGGTTGGGAGCCTAACTAGTTCGTATTACACAAGTTTAATATTATAATTCAAATTAAAAGATGTCAATGAACTGTAATTTATGTACATTTTATCTTAATCTGGGTTTTGGTTTGCTTGAAAGTCCGAATTGCACACAAGCTGAAAATTTACTAAAAATATTGGCCAATAAACTATTCAAAATCCAACTGTATATACCTTCCCAGCTTCGATATGGTTCGAGACCTCCAAAATAAGCAATAAACGACGATCGATCGATGGATGCATAAATACTATTATGATCGTTGGAAGCAAAAAAACTAATGATGAAAAATACCCCAGACTAATTGATTATGAGACCTTATATAATTCCAAAAAAAAAAATAAAAATTACATTTGAAAACAAGCAGGAAACAAATATTTATTATACCATTATGGACAGGGCCGCATCCATCTAAATAAGTTGTCGATTTCGTCGACAGTTGTCGATTTCCAACATTATAAAAACAAATGTTCTAGGAATAAGGGCAACAAATTTTAAATGTAATTTCAAAAAAAATTGAGTTCTCTTTGATTATTTTAATAATCTTTATGGTTTGGTATAGTTTCATTAACATGCATTTTTATGTTTCAATGTAATTAATGCACACATTTTTTTTTACCAAAAACTGAAGACGCACCTCGAACTTGACATCTCTAGGTGTTGTGGAAAAGAGTGGTTGCAAAAATATTAAATACAATTATTCCAAATTAAGGCACAATTTTATAATGATCGAGCTACTATCGTTTCAAAAACTTATCTTTCTTACAAAGGTAGCTAATATTTTTATAAGAAATAACTTGGTAATACAGCCTAGAATGTCTAATTTCGTTTCAAAAATAAACATGTATTAAAAACAGATGTCGACATAATGCATTAAAATTTACCTTGCCATAACTATTGACTCTAGCGGAAAAATGTTAAATACCATTTTTATTCAAAATTTAATGTAGTTTTACCTATGAAACCTAAAAAACCTCATTTTTTGGTTACTCAGTTTCACTATTATACGCTAATAATTAATACCTAAAATATTGACGCTATGAAAAAATTAGGCAGACAGAAATTTGTGTGCATTTTGATTTCCGACAAACTTTATTAATTGACTGAAACGGTTTGGTATATATAAGGAAGCAAAGATACTTACCCCAAACCTTATGACAGGGAATAGTTCCAAAGTAGTTTTCGCAGTTGAGGATTATCTCATCTAACGATCCCAATGGTCCGATTGCTCTATTTTTTTCAGATAACTTAAATTTCATTCTTTGTAGCTTGTACTAATTAGTTCTTAACAAATGAAACCAACAAGTAACTGATTAATTGTTTAAATACCCTGAATATACTGAGTTTATTATCCATACGCAAACTGTTTATTTTACTTTTATCAGTTGCACAAATATTATATTATCAAATGATAATTAGTGAGAACTCTAGGTTCTTGAAATAAAATTTCAAATTCGCCCCCTTTACCTAGATCAGTTTTTTTGTATTATAAATACGTATTTCGACTACAAAGTAGTCATCATCAGTATAAATTAGCTAGTCGTAATTTACTCTTTGACAATTAGAAATAGATAGAAAGCCGAGATCAATAGACAAAAATAAAAATAAATAGAAAATTAACTAAATTAAAATATACTAAATTTTAAAATATAATAAATTTTAAATTGAAATTACTCTTGTTAAAATTTATTCCTGTTAACCTTACTCTTAAAATTACTTTTATAGTGTCTCAGGATATGTTACTCGTTCCTAACTTGGTGACAGTTTCCCCATGTTTCTTGGTTTTACTGTGCTTATATATATTTGCCCGATCTTTGATACTATTTTAAGATCGCACCCCTTCGTTTTTGGGGGTAAAAAGTAAATATCTTTAATAGGAAGGATAACCTGAGGACGAAAATTTGTTTAATTATTTATAAATAAATAAAAAACGAACAAACAATTTTGAAGGTCGAACAATAAAGAACAAACGACGAACAATTAATTAAAAATAATAAAAGTAAAAAATAACAAAGTCTATGGGGGGCTAAATTAACTGAGCTCTAAAATTATAATTTAACATCAATATTATTTTATGAATGCAAGAACAAAAACAGATTTTTGTTGTTTAATACATGTTTGCCTAGTACTTCACACCGTATATTTGTTGTGCATCGGTGCTCTCGTTCCCGGATTTGATTATTTATGCGCACATTGTTTTGAGTGCTTTGGTATTTACCATATCTTTGAACCAATCACGCGTGGTCTTCGTTTTGTTCGGATGTTGTTGAAGAATGCGAGGATCGTGAAAGAGAAACTAGAGGCGTGTGCTAATATGCGGCAGGTTCGATTCACCCTATATATATATATATATATATATATATATATAATACTATATATAATAATACTATATATATATATATATATACATACATGTATTATATATATATATATATATATATATATATATATATATATATATATATATATATATATATATATATATATTATGCACCAAGTTATTAATGAGGGCACTATTTATAATGTCCGGGCAATATGAATAATGCTTATTTAATGTTTATTATTTGTCACATTGTCTGGTCATTATGAATATTGCTACGTATCTGTTGTGCAATTTGATAATTAAGGTGCATTAGACAGGGCGCGAGGTGCAAGATCAAACATGTACGGACTTATACATGTACAAACACGTGCTGGCCAATCAAAGCTCGCGACTCTGCCGCTGCTTACTACAGAGCGCGATTATTTACAATTTAGTTTAGAATTGAACAGTAACAAAGTCTCAAATTGAAAATTAATACAAAAGTGCAGTCAAGTGTGTATAATTAGTAATTACGTATTTCAACATGGATAAATCAAAACTAATTGACATGAATCGTCGATTTAATGACATTTTAAATGAGTTGATATCGCTAAGAATATCGTCAGAATATTCAATTCTTCACCAGCATAAGTTATAAAGGGATGATTCAAAAAGTGAAATCTTGTAAGTGCATGGTGTCAACTAAAAAACCTGAAAATTATCAACGTTTGCAAAGATTTGACGTTATGACTATTGGAGAAACAAAAAAAATGATTGTTCCAGTTGAAGAAGATAGTGTCATTAGGTGAAATATTTTATATTCTACATGACACGCATATAGCAATTGGACATGGCGGAAGGAATAGAATGGAGAAAGAGTTAAATTTTCGCGATAAAAAACATTATGAGAGAAATGATTATTATTTATTTAAATTTATGTAACAATTTATAATAATAATGTATGTCAACATTAAAATAATTTAATAAACATTTAATAGAACACATTTTTTATTGCTCTGTCCAATTAGTGACAGACATTATTCATAAAGCCCGGTCAGTTTAATTATTTCAATAGTTTTTATCATATTGTCTACTTAAATTGGACATTTTTCAAACTGTCTGGACTTTATGAATAATGCCCTATTAACAACTTGGCCTATAACATATATTTGTCGAAACGATAGCGCTAGTTATCGCGATACGCTACTAATACTTCGTTACTTTGGGCATTCGCAGCGGTATCTTTGGAATTAGCCATCTTTCAATAATAACATTCAACACACACACACGAATATTTAAGTAATACAATAATGATACACACAATTAATTAATTGTACGATAACTGAGTTTATAACAAATCCGAACGCGTGAATGATTACTCAATAATGATCCAGTTCACAGCCAGGCCAGTCGTTAGACCTTAACTCTATATTCGAAGTATATCTGTCTACCACGACTTTTCAATCAGGACTCTCAGGACTACCTGTCCACTTCAACTTTTCAGTGAGAACTATCTCTACAGTCTAATAAGTGCACGCCTTCTGATACATAAAACACTCCCAGGAGAAAATGCAATATCATCTTTTTAACATATGCGTTTAACTATTGGTTGTGAACCATGGTACCATTCAGGCGACAATATATGTCCCTTGAGTTTTTACAACTTCATGTTTACAATATATGTTTGTCGGATCACACAGGAAAAACCCGACATTCTGCACTTCAGTAACATCGGCCGAGCAGATGCCCCTAACAATTCCATCACTAACCGTACAAACACTTGATTGTCTGTACACTGACGCTTTCTCCGTCGCGGTCATTTTGACGAACACACGTCCCAGGGTGTACGTACAACATTTTATTTCGTCTGGAATAAGTTTTTATCCTTGATCATCATTTACAAGCGCAGACATTAAAATATGTAATTATTCCTTTGATCAGAAATCCAATGCAATACCAGAAATTCTGGATAGTGTCATTTTTCTCTACAATATTTATAATATATTTTCTTAAGAATGCCCTTTATAATTCTCACAAATCATGTATATCATTGCATTAATAAGTTAACTAATACCTCCACCTCAGGTTTAGATTTTCAGCACTCAAAATAGCCTTCCACTGTATACCACATACAGAAAGTGTAGCACCGCAGCCATCTAACTACGTACGCTTCACATGAAGCACCAGTATGACAATTTAGTGCGGCTTCAAACCAGACCCTCGCCACTGCATCAACTGCCCATCGCGCCCTGCTGAGCCACTCCTGGTTTACAGTTACAACTACAGCCCGGCGCAAGTAATGCGGCCTCCAACTTTATCTCAGGTCTCCGCCATTTCACCAACTGCCTACGTATCCTGATAAAACTACTCTTGCTTTACAGTTACGTCTACAGCCTGATGCAAGTAGTGCGACCTCCAACTACCATTAGTGTTCAAACTCTGCCCCAGAGCCTCTTTCAACAGACTCTTTCTTAAACTCTCATGACTATATTTTTATACTCTCTATTGTTACTAAAAGATTTTAAGATTTTTGTCACCATAAATAAACCTCTAAACTTAAGCTCAAGTTTTGTTGATTTCTTTCTTCGTTTTTCGTTATCACAAATCTCCTACTTTAAATAAAACTACTTTAGCTTTCTTTTTATCAAATCTAGACCTATCGTACTTTGCATTAACTTCAATATAATTAATCGCGTTTTGTCCTATACTAAAGATCTCAATTTCCTTAATGTCTTTATCAGTCATTAGCCCCAACTAGGTCCTAGCTACTTTACCCATTAACAATTCTAATAGACTAGCTTTAGTGACTCGTTGGAAAAAAAGGTCGCATAATTTAGTAGATATGCTGCAGCCAAAACTGCATCCTATTACACACAACAATACTACATTTCGTTCGACGCACGCTCTTCACCATTTTTGAAGTATTCATTAACTAACTTTAAATTAAATCGTGTTTTACTTATAGCTACTTAAAACTTCGTGAACACATTCGACTTGCATTCAATCAAATAGGTTACACAATAATGTGTAAACTCATCCACATACAACGCGAATTGGTTTTTATTATTTATTGAGGGTGACGAACCATGTATATCAGAATGAATATTAAATTATGGTCGTCTTTATAACCTTTATTTTTAATTTTGTTAAAAGAGTATCGTTTATTTTGAAAATGATATGCTGCAAACGTGATGACTAGAGGTGACTTTTAATTAGTCAAATAATAAAAACGTTAATTGGAGAAGAAACAAGTTCTAATGACTGTTTAATAAATAAAATATTGAAATCGCGAGAGACTTTATTTTATATTAAATTAAGTTTGTTGTACATATAGAGTCAAATTAGCTTTTTCAGGCAGCTTGCTTGGAACCGCAATTTTTCAATCATTCAAACATTGGATGTATGAAATAACTATATAGACTTGTATAGCTACAGATATTTTTTTTAATCGATTCATCTTGACGTCCTGAATATGACCCCAAATTTTTCCGGTCCGACTCTCTGAATTTGTATATAACAAAAAAGCGTTTTTTCTTAATATCATTTTTAAAACTGGATGCGCCTCTGATTAATATTTCGATTAATATTGCATTTTGTTTTTGATTTATTTTATTTGTCACCAGGATTACATAAGCCTGAGCATTTATTAGAAAAATAATTTTAGTTTTTTAGTCAGCTCAAGTTTAGTTCAATTTTAGAGTTCAGATAACATATCAACCGCTCTTGTTAGAATATAGTTTCAACCGCAAATTTATCGTGCCAATTTATTAGATAATTAACCGCTTGATTGAATATCATATCGATAAGAATAATAGTGAAATTAAATTTAAGTTCTACTGTAATAGATCTCCAATCCTATCCTTATATCCGCTTATCCACATATATAATCTAAGTGCAGTGCAATTCCATCCAGCACGTGGAACATCAAGCAAGGTGAGTGGGATTTATTCGAGGTATATTTATTTGATCTCACTATTGGATTAGTAGTAGATTACAGTCCAAACGAACGCACCATATGGTCAATTCGAACCGGATAACTAAAAATTCGCATAGATTTATTTAGCATTTATCTCTTTAAATTTCTATTATTCGATAATAATCTAGAGCACGGTAGTGCGACAGGCCGAGTTCAAGGGGTTTTTTGCCTTCGCACTTACAGTACAAGTACTGCAGGAAATTGATTTTTTGTAAACTAGCGTCTATTTATTTCCATTGTTAGTATGGTTGCCTTTCGGTTATATTATACCAACGGAAGCGACTAGCGTTTACTTACTTTGACATTTAAGTAATATGTCTGAACATTGATAACATTTTTTTGACATCAAATGCTTGATATGAAAAATCATACACATCTAGGGATGGGGATCGAACCCACGACCTCTGGCATTCTAGACCAATGCTCTACCATCTGAGCTACCTTAGATGTTATGGTAGTACTATGCATATCGTGGGTTCGATCCCCATCCCTAGATGTGTATGATTTTTCATATCAAGCATTTGATGTCAAAAAAATGTTATCAATGTCCAGACATATTACTTAAATGTCAAAGTAAGTAAACGCTAGTCGCTTCCGTTGGTATAATATAACCGAAAGGCAACCATACTAACAATGGAAATAAATAGACGCTAGTTTACAAAAAATCAATTTGAAAATATGTTAATAGTAAATAAACAAAATTAATAATACAATGGCATCAAAAATGATAGTGAAAGATCATATGCATAGTACTACCATAACATCTAAGGTAGCTCAGATGGTAGAGCATTGGTCTAGAATGCCAGAGGTCGTGGGTTCGATCCCCATCCCTAGATGTGTATGATTTTTCATATCAAGCATTTGATGTCAAAAAAATGTTATCAATGTTCAGACATATTACTTAAATGTCAAAGTAAGTAAACACTAGTCGCTTCCGTTGGTATAATATAACGGAAAGGCAACCATACTAACAATGGAAATAAATAGACGCTAGTTTACAAAAAATCAATTTGAAAATATGTTAATAGTAAATAAACAAAATTAATAATACAATGGCATCAAAAATGATAGTGAAAGATCATATGCATAGTACTACCATAACATCTAAGGTAGCTCAGTTGGTAGAGCATTGGTCTAGAATGCCAGAGGTCGTGGGTTCGATCCCCATCCCTAGATGTGTATGATTTTTCATATCAAGCATTTGATGTCAAAAAAATGTTATCAATGTCCAGACATATTACTTAAATGTCAAAGTAAGTAAACGCTAGTCGCTTCCGTTGGTATAATATAACCGAAAGGCAACCATACTAACAATGGAAATAAATAGACGCTAGTTTACAAAAAATCAATTTGAAAATATGTTAATAGTAAATAAACAAAATTAATAATACAATGGCATCAAAAATGATAGTGAAAGATCATATGCATAGTACTACCATAACATCTAAGGTAGCTCAGATGGTAGAGCATTGGTCTAGAATGCCAGAGGTCGTGGGTTCGATCCCCATCCCTAGATGTGTATGATTTTTCATATCAAGCATTTGATGTCAAAAAAATGTTATCAATGTTCAGACATATTACTTAAATGTCAAAGTAAGTAAACGCTAGTCGCTTCCGTTGGTATAATATAACGGAAAGGCAACCATACTAACAATGGAAATAAATAGACGCTAGTTTACAAAAAATCAATTTGAAAATATGTTAATAGTAAATAAACAAAATTAATAATACAATGGCATCAAAAATGATAGTGAAAGATCATATGCATAGTACTACCATAACATCTAAGGTAGCTCAGATGGTAGAGCATTGGTCTAGAATGCCAGAGTTCGTGGGTTCGATCCCCATCCCTAGATGTGTATGATTTTTCACTACAGGAAATATCAGAGCAGATTTGACCCCGAAATATCTTCTGAACGAAACCAGCAATTGTGCTGAATTTTCGAATATAAGCTATTTAGGGAATTATAAGAGACTGTTTTTTCAATCACCGTTAAGAAATAAACGGTTAAAAAGTTATTTCGGTTCAAAAACCGAAAAATAGCGGGAACGCCCACAATTTTCATTAGGCAGGATAAAAACGTAGGGCCTACACCAGATATCCTTTAAAGATGATATTTGGCATAGAGTTAGATTATCACGAAATTTATATCGGGAAATGGGAAAACTTTTGCATTTTTGTTTTGATAAAATTAACATAGGAAATATTGCTGCTCTATGATTGGTCCGTATAATTTATATTTATAGTAAAATGTTAGCACATGCCATTAGTGAGAAGAGTGTGCGACTTTTTAAAACTTTGTTGCTCCACTTCCAGAAATGCTAGAAGGGTGCGGTTTTTTGCATTCGACGCGAAATTTTTGATACTTTAAACAAGAATCCTCGGGAAAATTTAATTTTCCTAACGGAACATAAGGAAAATCAAATATTAAATTTATGTGTCTAAGTATGAGGCATTTCCAGACATTTGATAAGAACGCAATTGTTTGCATTCGACGCGAAATATCTCAAAACCTATTTGAAGATCGAAAAAAATTCAATTTTCCCAACGTAACATTCGAAAAATGGGGAAAAAATAATTTTTTTTATATATATACTTAAAATATTACAGGACACTTCCTTTGGAGGTGTGTGCGACTATCTGATTGGATGAACATTCAGTATATCTGTAATATTTCCTATAAATGAATTTTTCACATTAGTTTGTATTTGCGGAGGTGTCGCCATTCTCATACGCCGCCACCTTCAACATCACCCCTTACCGGAGTCCGGAGACCGGAGGTCCAACATCATTCGAATGTGTGCCGTCCACATTGAAAAAATCAAGACCAACATCCACGCCATCTACGCTTCAAAACAGGTACTCAATAAACTCGATATTTACATGTTAGCTGACGAAAATACCAACTTTATGTTAGTTGGAGATTTCAATGCACACTCTAACAAATGGTGCGATACACACCGAACAAATCCAAATGGCAGGGTTCTAGGGGAATGGCTGGACGAAAACTCGGACTTTTCGCTCATTACCCCCAACACACCCACTAGGCTCATATCAAATAGTTTACTTGATTTCACAATCACCAACACTAATTACCCCATCAAGTCATACACAGTAGACGGGCCCAACTCGGATCATCTCCCGGTGATTAACGAAATATTTCCCTAATTCAAACCTGACCCCCCTAAACGCATAGAAGATCTCGAAAAAGCTAACTGGAAAAAATTCAGAAGGCACCTAGATGAAAACCTACAAGTCAGAGAACTAAATTCTACTTATGACATAGATCGGGAAATCGACCTCCTTGAAAACACCATAATAGAAGCTGCATCCAATGCGATACCAAAAAAAAAAGTACTAAATTCAATCCCCTTAGAAATAAACAACGAAATTTGGCAACTTAAAAAAATACGTAACTATTGCAGAAAAAAATATCAAAAAACATATAACCCCCTTTATAGTTCAACTCGCGCTCACGTCAATCAACTAATTGAAGAAAACCTTCAAAAACTTCAACAAAACAAGCTCAATACAGCACTTAAAAACGCAGATCACCTCACAATCTGGGGCATCCTCAAGAAATTCAATTCAAAATATAAAAGCACCCCCCCCCCCCTTCAAAAGGAGGACGGTACCCTGATCTATGATCGTAAGCTAATAGCAGAACTCATCTCTGATGCCTTCCTGAAGGCCCACCAGTTAAGCAGCAACCTAACTCCCACCAATCTTAAAAAAAAAAATTACAAAAACATCAAGTTCTATCTTAGCCCAACCTATCGAAACAGAAATCGAAAAAACTTCCACTCGGGAGATAAAATCAATTATAAACAAATGAAGAATAAAAAATCACCTGGAGATGATGGAATTGGGAACCACCACCTCAAAAATATCTCAAACAAAACCCTGGAGGTGATGTGCGAAATATTCAACAGGTGTATGACACTCAGCCACTTCCTTAGCAAATGGAAGTCCGCCGCAGTCATAGCCATACCGAAACCTAGCAAGCCAGGTCACATACCATCTAACTACAGGCCAATCAGTTTGCTATCCTCTATTAGCAAAATCTACGAACGAATACTGCATACACGACTTCAAAGACACCTAATTGAATCTAACACACTCATTCATGAACAATTTGGTTTCAAACATTAACATTCTACTTCACAACAATTACACAGACTTACACACAAAATACTAACAAGCTTCAAAAAAAATAATCAACACTGATGGTATGCCTAGATATTGAAAAAGCCTTCGATTCGGTGTGGCATGACAACCTTATTGTCAAACTAAATAAAAACAATGTACCACATTACCTTACGAAAATAATCGGTGTGTATCTCAACGGTCGCAGTTTTCATGTAAGGATCGAAAACACAAACTCTTCAAAAAAATACATACCTGCTGGGGTCCCCCAGGGGTCGGTCCTTGGACTAACATTATTTAACATCTACATCAACGATATACCAAGTGTCAAGGGGGTAGATACCAGCCTCTTCGCAGACGATACTGCACTCCTTACCAGAAAGGAAAATGCAACTCTTCAAATCGTGCCTCCTTGGCACTCTACTATACGCAGTTGACGTCTGGGGACCTATAGCCCTCCTCGGAACAATCAATCAGATACAACACGAATAATACTAACAAATGCCATACCACGGTTATCTCATCAATAAACATAATTAATTATACTAGTCCAAAAGGGCTACCAACAATCCAAACGCTATCTCTATGTGACCTTTCAGCAGAGTTCAGTTGATACTAATACGCAACTGCACGATACGGTCTGTACTGGGGTGCTGTCCTCTCAGAACTGATCTTTCTTGATCTCCGTAAAAGTTATTGAAAAAACGATCATTCTACTACTACCCCTACGTTATGGTTATATTATGTCGCCTCTCTGGTATAACACCAAAAAAGGTCTCTTTTCATTCGTACCGTACAATTTGCGTCTAAGTAGAAACTGCATGTGTCCCGTCCAACCGAACCCTTACTTACAGTGTTAATTGATAATCTTAAAGGAATTATTCTTTATTGCACTTATAATAGACAATTTATTTTATTCTAAGAATATATAAGTATCGATAATATCAAATTTCTGGGCCTCTATATCTGGCGGATCCTCTTATGTCGGACATACTGTAATAAATAAACCCTTTTCTTAAAAAATAGTTTTATAGCACTTATAAATGTAAGTGTTTAAAATCTCCAAATGTGAATTTGTCCTTTGCACAAATTCAACCTCCGACACGGCCATTCTGACGATCACACGGGGACGTGTGTATCCAAAACTTTAGCGTTGCTTGGCGTTAGACTCGATATTATAGATACTACATTTCACTTAAATCATAATCCATAAACTTATTAGTCCAGTCCAGCAGCCGAGGATGATAGATAGAATTTGTTTAATGAAACTAATTTTTATTTTATTTTTATTATCTCAAGTGTCAGTTACATCCTATGAGCTATCAATCTAATGTAATGAAACTGTTACTCTCATGCTTACACATAATCACATCTAAATTTCTTTAGACCCCGTTACCATATGTATGGTGTGTGGGAAAATCATGGAAACCCCATTACTGAATACTTCGTGTAAGGCTTAATTCATTTTACAAAACGCTTACACATAATCACATCTAAATTTCTTTAGACCCCGTTACCATATATATGGTGTGTGGGAAAATCATGGGAACCCCATTACTGAATACTTCGTGTAAGGCTTAATTCATTTTACAAAACGCTTACACATAATCACATCTAAATTTCTTTAGACCCCGTTACCATATGTATGGTGTGTGGGAAAATCATGGGAACCCCATTACTGAATACTTCGTGTAAGGCTTAATTCATTTTACAAAACGCTTACACATAATCACATCTAAATTTCTTTAGACCCCGTTACCATATGTATGGTGTGTGGGAAAATCATGGGAATCCCATTACTGAATACTTCGTGTAAGTCTTAATTCATTTTACAAAACGATTATCAGTGATCATCAGAGCTCTCTACTGAATCGTTTTCAACATCGTTATCAGAATCATAGACATCTAACTCTCTAGGAATGTAACCCTCCGGCATGCATCTCAATTTATCATGACTGTATTTGTAAGTCCTTTTACCTTTTACTGTTTTTTTTAAAGTGTATCTATCTCCTTCTAAAACCTCTGCCACTGCAAATGGGCCCCTAAATTTCGGATCTAATTTAGTTTGGTTTCTTTCTTCTCTTTTTAACAATACAAAATCACCAATATTGAATTTAATTATTTTTGCTTTAGTTTTATCGAATCCTTTTTTAGTAAAGTATCGTATCTAGCATTAGCTTTTATATTATCTACGGCCTGCTGTCTCACATTGGAGATATCGTGAGGTCTCGCTACCTTACGAATTTATAACTCTAAAGGACTGGATTTAGTTACACGATTGATAGTACTATTAAAGCAAATTGTATTTCTCCTATCGCGTCTTTCTACGAACGTGCAGTGGTTTATGCAGATATTTCGCCATTCCTTCAAACCAAAATTACTCATAACGCCCCTCAAGCGCTTTATCCCAGTCCAAGTGCATAATTGACTGATGCACAGCCTAATAACGGACCAACGAAACCCCTTGAAGCGATGGCAAACAATAAGCTTTTTACATTTCTCCGAGTTTAGCGGAAAAGGATACAAGTTCGCAACTCGTATGTTTTTCGCAATGTCTTCCGCAATCACATCGTTCTGTAACCCGGTAACAATTTTCGAGATTTGACGATCGCGACGTTGTTCGGTTACTAACGAATCTTCCGACTCTCAGCTAGATTAATTTCCTTTTCTTTTCTTTTATTAACTATTTTATTATAAACATCTATTGGATTTCGTCAAAGGAAATCTACATGAGTAAAGGACTACAAGAAAGCCCATTATCTGTGGACATGATCATTTAAATTTGCTATATTTTGAGATACTTTTAATGAGTTACAATCTGTAATGACCACAAATTTCCGCCCGTGTAAATAATGTCGAAAATGTTTTAATGAGTTTACTACAGCTAAAGTTTATAGTTCATAAGAATGATCTTTACTTCGATCTTTTGCCTTAACATAGCCCTAAACCCATCATAGCTAGCGTCAGTATGGAACTTAATAGGGTAATTAGAATCAAAGATAATTGATACGGGTTGTTTTGTTAGAACAGATATTACTTTTGGCGTATTTTCTCATGTTTATCTTGCAATGATATACCAGGCACTGATCCCACTTCTGATGTCGGAGTTGCATAATTGGGAGTATAATCGTTTGAACCAGTATATATGTTGTCAGGCATTGTTGTTTTTATAAAATACAAACACTTACCAATTTCCAATAGCACACTGAAAACTGCATTTTCACAAACACTCACTAGTCTCCAATAATACCCGGTGTCCCGCACTTTCACAATCTGTAATTACAAACAGTTGGTTCAATCTACGACACAGTAAGTTGGCTCCAGTTAACAATACAGATACAACACGAATAATACTAACAAATGCCATACCACGGTTATCTCATCAATAAACATAATTAATTATACTAGTCCAAAAGGGCTACCAACAATCCAAACGCTATCTCCATGTGACCTTTCAGCAGAGTTCAGTTGATACTAATACGCAACTGCACGATACGGTCTGTACTGGGGTGCTGTCCTCTGAGAACTGATCTTTCTTGATCTCCGTAAAAGTTATGGAAAAAAACTATCATTCTACTACTACCCCTACGTTATGGTTATATTATGTCGCCTCTCTGGTATAACACCAAAAAAAGGTCTCTTTTCATTCGTACCGTACAATTTGCGTCTAAGTAGAGACCGCATGTGTCCCGTCCAACCGAACCCTTACTTACTGTGTTAATTGATAATCTAAAAGGAATTATTCTTTATTGCACTTATATTAGACAATTTATTTTATTCTAATAATATATAAGTATCGATAATATCTAATTTCCGGGCCTCTATGTCTGGCGTATCCTCTTATGTCGGACATACTGTAATAAATAAACCCTTTTCTTAAAAAATAGTTTTATAGCACTTATAAATGTAAGTGTTTAAAATCGCCAAATGTGAATTTGTCCTTTGCACAAATTCAACCTCCGACATATATATATATATATATATATATTTATGTATATATATATATATATATTTATGTATATATATATATATATATATTTATATATATATATATATATATATATATATATATATATATATATATTTATGTATATATATATATACATTTCAAAAAGTAGTGATATCCGATCAAAAACATAAATGTAAAAAAGGGCCGAGTTTTCGGGGAGATTCTTCATATAGTAGTTGCTCCTTAAAAAGTGATGATATCCAAATTATACAACCGAGCTATTAATAAAGTCAATAGTTAAAACTCAAATGTAAGAATATAAGTGCAAAGTAAAATGAAAAAAAAATTTGGTTGAAATTTATTTCGTAAGTTTTCTTAGTATGTCTTTAAAATATTATAATTTAAAATTTTATACCGCGGCAAGTTTTAAAATATTTAAAATCAACAGAAAAAATAACTTGCCGCGTTATAAAATTTTAAATTCGATATTGTGCTTGTGTTATGTTAGCAAAACTGATGAGTTTTGTTTTAAATACTTTTGTTGATCGTTGTCGCATAACTAAAACGTTTTCATTTACGGATTCGATGGTAGCTTTACATTAATGGATCTCCTCATTGATGGAAAACTTTTATAGCGAATCGTGTTGCTAAAATCCAAGATTATTTACCTGCCAATGTTTGGTACCATGTTGAAGGGTTAAATAACGCAGCTGATGGAATATCACGGGGCATGACTCCAGAAAAATTTCTTGAGGTTCAACTGGAATGGATTTTTGGTCCATCCTGGTTGCAATTAGATGAAGAGTATTGGCCTATTAAATCGTTCGTAGATATAGAGAATCTGTCAAATGTTCCAGAATAAAAAATAGTTTCCTGTCCAGGAACATTACAAACCCCTGATCATCCTTTATATACCCTTATACCGTTATAGTTTTTCGGTTTATTAACAAACTACCAATTACAAAAGATTTTATTTTAAAGATTTAGAGTTTGCAGAACTTGCACTAATTCGCGTCGTACAAAATCTGCATTTTATGGACGATATACAAGCTTTAAGAAATTATCGAATTTGTTCGAATAAATTAAAAAATCTATCACCATTTTTAGATAATGATATACTCCGCGTTGGTGGTAGATTGAAACACGCTTCTATAACTTATGCACATTAGCACCCTGTAATTCTACCGAAAAAGGATCATTTTGTAGATATTTTAGTAGACTATTATCATAGGAATAATTTGCATACAGGCTCTCACTTATTGTTGTCTCTCATACGACAAAAATACTGGATACTTTGCGGTCGTGGAGTTATACGTCATCGGATACAAAAATGTAATTTTTGTTTTCGGACAAAGCCAAAACCCAATTATCCTTATATGGCTTACTTACCCGATTTTAGAGTACTTCCACAAGTTAAACCTTTTATTGTGACAGGTACGGATTACGCTGGACCATGTAATATAACTATTAGCCGAAACCGTGGGGTCAAAAGCCAAAAAGCATATATTTGTCTTTTCATTTGTATGACAACTAAGGCATTACACTTGGAATTGGCCTCCGATTTATCCACACCTACTTTTTTTCCGCGTTTAAACGATTTTTGACACGTAGGGGCCGTATTTCAACAATGTTTTCGGATCAAGGAACCAACTATATAGGTGCCAAATCGAAATTAGACGAAGTTTATAGACTTCTAGAATCAACCGAGTATACAAACGTATTGAAGGCTGAACTTTTGAAAAACAAAATTGAATGGAAATTTAATGTTCCTAGTGCCCCTCGCATGGGTGGAATTTGGGAATCGAACGACAAGTGTGTAAAAATCCATTTGCATAAAATTATCGGCTCTCAAATTTTGTCATATGAGGAATTCTCCACTATACTATCGCAAATTGAGAGCTTACTTAATCCATGATCTCTTGTTGTTGGTTGAATAATGACCCATCTGATCCAGAAATATTAACAACCGCCCATTTTTAAACTTTGACCCCTCTAAAATCGCTGCCTGCGATTGATTTTTTGAATGAACCGCTTAGTCATTTGGATCGTAAACAATTATTGGATGGTATTGTTCAGTCATTCTGGAAGCGATGGAAGGAGGAATATCTCAGTACACTCCAGATACATCAGAAATGGAACACTCCTGTATGTCCAGTTCAAATTGGAAAATTAGTTATATTGATGCAAGATAACTTGCCACCATTGCATTGGCCTAAAGGAGTAATAGAGGAAGTGTATCCTGGTCCTGATGGTATTATTAGAATAGCATCCGCTTGTACAAAATCTGGGTGTTATAATCGTCCCGTCGTAAAATTATGTCCTTTACCTACGCAATAATTTAAGTGTCGCTTTTTTTTCAAAATGTTTGTGTCTTGTTTGTAATCAATTGTTTTCGGTGAAATCAAACACATTTTAGTTTTTGACGCTAATTTTGGTAGTATTTAGAATTTTAGAATCATCATATTTTCTTTTATTTCATTTTACCGAAAACTACAGTTTTCCATGTCGGGGGGTATGGATACGCCCCTGATTAATATTTCGATTAATATTGCATTTTGTTTTTGATTTATTTTATTTGTCATCAGGATTACATAAGCCTGAGCATTTATTAGAAAAATAATTATAGTTTTTTAGTCAGTTCAAGTTTAATTCAATTTTAGAGTTCAGATAACATATCAACCGCTCTTGTTAGAATATAGTTTTAACCGCAAATTTATCGTGCCAATTTATGAGATAATTAACCGCTTGATTGAATATCATATCGATAAGAATAATAGTGAAAATAAATTAAAGTTATACTGTAATCTCCAATCCTATCCTTATATCTATCCACTTATCCACATATATAACTTAAGTGCAGTGCAATTTCATCCAGCACGTGGCACATCAACCAAGGTGAGTGGGATTTATTCGAGGTATATTTATTTGATCTCACTATTGGATTAGTAGTAGATTACAGTCCAAACGAACTCAACAAAAACTAAAAATTTTAAAAATGACATAGAATATTATTCAATTCTATATAAAAAAAGAAAACAAATGTGTCCATAAACATTAAACTTGGTTTATTAGAATTCGAGAAAAAAATTCCCAAAGTTCGAAAAACCCAAAAATTTTAAATAAAAATAAAAAAACTAAAAATTGAAAAACAGATAAGGAATGTCTCCCGTTTATTTGAGCATTAAGGAAGTTTCGAGGATATCTTGAAGGAAGACACTTCAAATTATATACTGATTATACGCAGTATATAATTTATACGCAGCGTTCCAATGGCTAAACAAGACGAAAGATGCCACGTTATTAAGATGGGCATTGTCATTGGGAGCCATTGACTACAAAATAATTCACGTGCCCGAAAAATATAACCAAGCCGCCGACTCCTTGTTTAGACAACCACAGGGCAAGGCTGAAGATGAAGAAGTGGAAGACATTCTTTAGTGGATGATTGTAAAGATGGCGAAAACACCAGTAACCATCGACGTCATCGAAGTGGAAACACCCACTCTAGACGACATTCGACGATAGCAGGATGAAGATCGTGATGTGACTACCATCAGAAGATACATCGTAGATAACAACAGTCCACGGAGAAGTAATCTACATCGACGAGTGAGCCGAACACGAGCTAATTACCATAGTCAACAGATGGTACAAGAGGTGCCAGTGGTTCCCGTATAACGCCGACTTAGGTTTCTGAGAAGATAATAAGACAGTGATGAAGCAGCACACTTTGGTTGAAGAGAAACATATCGTCAGATCCGTAACCGCGTCTATGGAATACATACGAAGATACGTCAAAGGGTGTGATACGTGTGCTAGACTGAAGCTACTAAACCAGAAGCATAGTCAAGCAATGAAGTTGAAGACTTACTTTACCATGGGAGGTAGTCAGCATGAACTTAATGGGTCCACGAGGAAAAAACGAATATTCTAGTCGTCACTGATCTTTTCACTAGCTGGATCGAAGCATTTCCATTGGGGGCCACGTCGACTTGGAAGATAGTCCAAGGACTCAAGGATGAAGTATTCAGCCGTTATGGGTATCCTAGACTAGCACTGAGTGATAATGAAAAAAATGAACAGAGATTGGCATATAGAAATATGGACTACTTCAAGAAATATGAACGTCAGAATCAAGAATTGAAGGAGTGGTTGCGTATACATTTATTGGTTAAGAACAAGAGCAAGTCATTGTTGGCAATACAAAATAGAGCAAATCGAACAACAGGATTTTCGCCTGCCCAATTGTAACTGGAGGCAAAGATTAAGATGCCTGAGGATTAGCAGATAAAACAACAATATTTAAGAGAAAATATTTTTCTCCTTGAAGAAAGGAGTTATTTTTTTTATTTTAATAATTTCAAAAAGAAAATAATCTATTTTTTGATTTATTTATTTTTTTATCTTTAATACAAATTTTTGTTTCTTAATCAAATGAATCAAATGAAAAAATATTATAAAATCAGATGTAATTTATTTGAACTAGTTGAAAATTATCAAAAATTATACGATTTTTGAAAAAGCCCATTTTTTATATAATATAGGCCACAATAATTACTTGTAATTATGTAAATTATGTTCTCCTAATACAAATGTAATACTTCCTTCCTTTCTCGCACTCAAGGTTTATATCTTCTTTCCCATCTATTGAGTCAACAGATACGTCGCTTAAGAAGTAAGTCACAATTTTTTTAATGCATCATAGTCCACTTACAGTTTTTTAAAGGTTTATTTAATCTTAAATTCAAATATGAAAATATTTCTTCCAGCAAGATATATCTTTTTAAAATTTCTCATAAACACCTTTGATGTAAGATCTTCAAAATGCAAAATTTCCATGCCTTATATTTTTTTATATATTTTAATAATAATAATAAGAAAGAGGGGTACCGCATATGGGTCCCTAGCACCTAGACCAAGGGGTTCTCTGTGCCCTCCTTGAGAACAATCCTGAAAGCTATAGGATTCTGTTGAGGCCAGACGCCACACAGAAGTCCCACAACTTCTCCGCCGGGAGTGCTCCCAGGATTGATGGATCCATAGTTTCGGACCCAGACATTCTATATCTGACTACCTGCAGGCTTTTGCAGGTGCATATAACATGTATGGAGGTTTCATCGTCCTCCATACAGGCCCTGCAAGTGGGATCATCAGAGATCCCCAAGTTATGAAGGTGGTAGTTCAATCAACAGTATCCTGTCGAAAGCCCAACATCTTTCTCAACTGCATTCTATTGAGTTTCAATCGAGCACAGTCGAATGGCTTAGCTGTGTTTATGCACAACTTAGCCTGTCGCATGCCCTGCGCAAAGTCCCAGTAATCGAGGTGAGCTTGTTTCAGCAACCCCTTGATTCGGTAAATTATGGAGCATCTTGCTATGGGAATGATAGGCTCAGGTGAATGGGGTGCTTGAGATGACTCCTCTCGTGCTAATTAGTCCGCTACTTCATTCCCCTTAACGCCAGAGTGACCCGGTATCCAGATCAGCCTAACTGTGTAACTCAGTGCCAGGCGGTTCAGCTCCTCGACGCATTCATAGACTACCCTCGATTGGAATCTTGACGCCTCAAGGGCCCGAAGTGCTGCCTGGCTATTTGAGAAGATGCCCCATATGTGCCCCATTGTAATCTTTCGTGTTACAAATCTGGGCACCTCTCAGTATAGCGAAGATTTCCGATTGAAAAACCGTCGCATATTGACCCAGAGAAATCGATTCCTTTATCCTAGGTCCATAAACGCCCGCACCAGATATTTCTCCGGCCCTTGACCCATCCGTATAAAGATATGGTCCGGGAGGAGGTGAAAAATTAGATACATCTCGATCCCATTCCTTTCGGGAGGGAACGAATACCCGAAATTTGCGGTCAAAACGATGAGTCGGAACAGTGAAATCCGGTACCATTTCCACAAGTGGAGTCACAGTCTCCAACCTGTTCATAATACTCGCATGACCTGTGTTTGTCCTACAGTGCCAATGTCTGCAACTCCCAAGTCGATAGGCCGCTGTCATGGCCTCCGCCCCAATCATTAAATGAATCGGCGGAATACCTAGAAGCGCGTCCAGCGCAGCAGTGTGAGTTTTTCGCATGGCTCCAGTGACACTAAGGCATACCACTCTGAGCAGGTGATTGACCAATTTTTTCCTGGCTACAGCCAGAGAGGTTCTTGTCCACCATACTACACAGCCAAATGTCAGCATTGGCTTTACAATCATTGTAAATAACCAATGCACCATGTGAGGTTGGAGTCCCTAAGACTGTCCAAATGCTCTCCTGCACATCCAGAAGACACTATTTGCCTTGGTTAATCTCCAATCCAAATGATCACTCCAGTTCAGTTTTGCATCCAGGATGACTCCCAGATACTTAACCATCCCGGTTTGTGTAATTTGAATGCCAGATATGCTGATCATCCGTTGAACAACTCTTCGTCTCCTTGTAAACAATACACAGCCCGTTTTTCCGGTTTGACAGAGAGTTCTTTGTCAATGCACCAGCGCTCCACGTATGAGAGCGCTTGTTGCATCAGATCAAAGATAGTGCCCTCGTCTCTGCCTTTGACAAGTATGGATATGTCATCAGCGTAGCCTTGAGCAAATATGTCTAATTCCTTGAGACCGGTTAGTAAGCTATCCACGAGGCACCACAGTAATGGCGAAAGAACTCCACCCTGCGGACACCCTCTACCCACAAAGCCTCCAACAAATTGTCCCCTAAAGTTGTGGTAATGCACCTCACTTGGAGCATTTTGCTGATCCATCTTACTAAGATGTCTTCTACCCCGCGCTCAATTAGTGCAGAGCGAATCGCCCCAACTGTTGTATTGTTGAAGGCTTCCTCGATATCAAGGAAAACCCCTATGGCCATTACCTTTTCTGAGAGTGCACCTTCTATCGACCCTACTAGTCGGTGAAGTGCAGCATCCACAGAAAGGCCGGCTTGGTAAGCAAACTGGCACTCTGATAGCGGTCTCTCTACAAGACTTGTATCTCGAATATGTCTGTCTATTAGCCGCTCAAGAGTTTTGAGCAAGAATGACATCAGGCTTATTGGCCTGACTTCTTTTGCGTCGCCATAGCTGGGCGTCCAGGTTTAGGTATGAGTACCGCGCGGGATTCTTCCCATTTCCTGCGTATGTAGCCTAAAGCTATGCATGTTTTAAAGATCTCCTTGAGCCTTCCAACAATTATACACAAGCCCTGTTGTAGCAGTGTCGGGAAGATGCCGTCGGTGCCCGGAGACTTGTAAGGAGCAAATCTAGCCACAGCCCATCTCACTTTTGTAATGCTTATGATGAGTTTTGCCGTGGCCCAATCCTCCTTGTTTGCCCTTCCACCATCACGCCTTTCATCGTCCGTTTCTCCCATGGTAAAGCCAGAGAATCAAGATCTCAGACACTGTAAGTGAATGACTTTTTTGCACTCTAAAGAGAGCGGGCATCATGTTAATGTTGCCACAAAGTTCTCTCCAGGAGTCCTTTTTCGAATTTTTCACTGACCTTCTATACTCTCGCTGCTTTTCCCTAAAGATTAGCCAGTCCGAGTCCAGACCGGTCATTTTTGTCTTGTTGAAAGATGCTCTAGTGTCATGGCATAGTCTATCTAGATTTCTATTCCACCACGGAACATCCCTAGAACCGGTAGTAACACTTGCAGAACAGTTGTTTTCATACTATGAAATCATGGCATCCTGAATTACACTAACCGCAGATTCTACATCTTCCTTCGTGTTCAACCTATTCGCACCGCCAGCAAGTAGCTCAGAGAGCTCCCGCCTGTAAGCATCCTAGTCAGTGCGTCTGGGATTGCGATACGAGGTTACGGTACACGGTTTGGTGAGCATATTAAAGACAATGTGTCTATGATCAGATATGGAAGGTTTATTTGAAACTTTCCACCCCGACAGAAACTGTAGCAGCCTCGGGGAGCAGAGAGTAATGTCAATGACCTCTGACGTAATTCTGTTTATAAAGGTTGGAGATATGCCTCTATTGACAATCTCCAGACCGTTCACCGAAATGAATCCCAGGAGAGCCCGACCCCTAGCATTTATTTCGGAACTGCCCCATTGCGTGTGGTGCGAGTTTGCGTCACAGCCAAAGATCAATGGCAAACCCCGATATTCACAATATTCGACCACAGTTTCCACCTCTATTGGAGGAGAAGCTGATTCTGAGTCGTACGAAAAATACGCTGAGCACAGAGAAATCTCCCTCTCTTGTCCCAAGAGATTAACCTGCACCGAGGCCACTGCAATATCTCTACCACACAGGTTCGGAATAGGTACTGCGTCAAGACCCCTGTACACCAGGCAAGCTCTGGGATTATTAGTCGCGGAAATAACTTTAATCCCCGACCCATTTAGACCTCTGATGCCGTTTGCGTATATATATGGTTCTTGCACCAGTGCAATGTTGATATTGTCGGAAGCTAGCCTTTTGCTCAAAATTGCTGCGACAGCTCCGCTGTGGTGTAAATTAATTAGGATGAAACTCACCATAATTAGTTTACCATTATTAGTTAAGTTGGTGGTGGTTTGGGCCCGGTTTTCTTCTTCCTCCTCTTCTTTGCGGACCTCCATCCATCTTTACGTGCGGACTCTGGTAGCAGTCCGTCTCTACGGAAAGTGTGGCAGAAGGAATAGTAGCAGATGCTTCAGATTCCTGAGCATCAGCCACAGCTTTCTTCTGCTTTAGATCTGAGAAGGTGACTCTGGAAACCGCCCCAAGTGTTTCGGCCGCTATCGGTCTCACCTCCTCTAGAACCTTTGTTGCAACGCCACCTTTGGCATTGTCGTTGGCTTTGCCAGGCGCCGTGCTTCCGGTATAGGTGCCTCCCCACTCTTGCTGCTCTTGCTGGGCGTCTTCCCTGTTTGAGACAGGGAGGCACGAACCAGACCAAAGTGGAGATACCCCCTTCCGGCTAGTTCCGCATGCGATGGGGCTGGCACCCCGAATACTGGAGCCCTAGTCTGGAGCCCTTTAGGTGTTCAGTCCGATCGTACACTTTCCAATCCCGGGTGTCAATACCATGGTTTTCGGGTTATCCTCTTCACGATAATTCCATCCTCCACCCTGGATGTCGGCACCCCTGGGATCCATAGGAACATCTTCTTAAGGACGATGCGAGGAGGAGGGATGGATGCACTCAACCTCGCACCCTCCTAAGCGACTATTTCCGGTACTGTCTTTATAAGCCAGTCCCTGGAAACAGCGTCCGTGGCTATCACTTCGA
Source organism: Nineta flava (assembly GCA_963920215.1). Taxonomy (NCBI): domain Eukaryota; kingdom Metazoa; phylum Arthropoda; class Insecta; order Neuroptera; family Chrysopidae; genus Nineta; species Nineta flava. Next base: position 69,146,823 of record OY986042.1, read on the forward strand.
GTCCCTTTGATCCCGAGGTGAAGCTTTAAAAGCGGGGAACGATGGTCGTGTCCCTGTCCAGGGACTCGTCGATCGCCCGTCAAGGATACCGCGGAACATTCCGACCTGTTCCGTCGTCCACTCGGTCGTTGAAGCCTCGTCCCGAATGACGGCACGAGGTAGGTTCCTCGCAACTGAAGCGAAGGCATGATCAGCCATCCTGCTCCATTTCTGTGCCTGTGTGACAGATGGTGGAGTGTCCCCTACTATCCTACCACGTTTCTGCGGACGGACAGGGGTCGACTCCACCATAGTCTTGCCAGCTGCAGTTTGGGATGAGCTTTGAATTTCATCCCTTCCTACAGCTGCTTGTTTACACATCGCTCTCAGCTGGGCCACCCGCTTTGCGCCTCCAGGATGTTTAGCTTTCAGCTGTAGCGCCTGCAGATTCACCGAGATCTCGGTGTCTGTTTGTGAACCTAGGTCCACTAATGTGAACCCTTGGTTCGTCGGTGAAACGTCCCTGCGGGTCGACTTACCGTTTCAGTTGAAGGAGGTGTACTGTTTCCAGTTCCTTCCAACTTATTTCATATGAATAAATAATATATGAAATTGGCCTTATACACACCCTGAGGCCTTATACACACGCCCCGGTGTCAGGGCGGGGATCGCTTAATACTAACTTCCCTTAGTCATGCATCCCATCGGCACAATACCAGACCTTAGGATTAGGGGAGGTTTTTTTTTATAGAGGTCTCCATTCTCGCGTGCCAGGCGGTTAAGCCAAGCTCCCCGATTCTCTTGAACACCCGCAAAACATGACTGCTGCAATGCCAAGAGGTTGCGGTGTGATAAAGGTTTTCCGCCAGTTCGAACGCCCTAGCCTCGATTAGTTTTGAACAAGGGCACCACTTGAAGGTTCGAGGCCATGCAGAGGTTTATTTACTTCACATGCATGACCATTCCGCCCCCAATTTGATATATTTTAAGTAAAACATCAAGTATATTGGAAATTTGTTATACTTTACACGTTAGCATGTGAATAGACTTGGCATACTATTTTATATATAAAACGAACCTCACTATTCTATTTGTTTATAGCCATAGTATATAAAGAAAGAAAAACTTTCCCCACGCTTACACATACATAAATACATACAAAATGGTTTTTACCCTCCTGATCAAAAAGAGACGCGCGCGAAAATACAATAATATAAGTGCATTGCCCCTTGCCATGTTGTATATGTATGTATACAGATCGTCTCAACAATATGGGCCACCCTCATTACTTAAATACATACATATATACACTTTTGGTTTACCTAATTCTTTCCTCGGTTAGAGGTATCGCCTTGAGCTCAGTTACAAACTACTTATAAACATTTAGTTTACGTTATAATATTTGTGATTTACAAACATAATTTTCTTTGAGTTTAATTCAGAAAACGAGAATTATGTTTATGAACTTGACTACATAAACATTATTATTTAATAAAGGGTGCAAAAATGTAGTATGCGTTTCTACTCAAATTCCACAAATTAAATACATATTTAATAAACTGAAATCAAAAGTATTTCTTGTTATTATTCAGGTAATAAACTCTTTTAGATTATTTTAGGTATATGGTGTGTGTAAAGGATTTCCTTCCCATCGGCCGGTGGGATTATTCCAAAAATTTACTTTTCCAAAATATTTACATACTATGGAATTTTAATGTTTCTACGTTTTTCGTTCTCGAGGCATCCTGTTCATATAGAGCAACGATTAATAATGGTATTTCTGGTATTGGAAGACCTCGTAAATATTTCTTTATGACATACTACGTCATTGTAGTCAGTATACTGTGCATGTTTTGTAGAATTTAATATTCGAATTATTAACATTGCACTCCGACAATACCATTCATCATTTTAGGGAACAAAATGGATCAATCAAACAGACTTGTACACTGAAAAAACAAAAATAGTAGATGCGGCTAAATACTATAAAATTGAAATAATGAAACTATTTTTGTTCAACTAACTAACAGCGACATAGTTGTGGTTGTATGTTATTACTACCGATTTATCAAAACAAATAATTTTTTTTTTAATTGTGTATTTATATATAAATAATAAATCAATTTTATGAAATATGTATTAATTTTGTGTCAAAATATGATGAAACTATGGATAATAAAACCAAAAATTTAGAACTTTCACTAGTGACATGATCTATTATGATAGGTATATATAGTTATCAAGCCTTTAACGCAGGTAGTTATTATCTAATTGTAAGTTTAAATAGTAAGCCAACATCATGTAGTCAGAGTTAATACTGAAACTGAACTTAGTAGACAGAGACTTAGTAGACTAATTCAGGTCGCAACCCAAAGTGATAGGCAATTTTTTCGTAATTTAATAGCGATGCATACTAAATATTCAATAATGAATATTTTTAATTCTCATGATAATCACTATCAATTAACAAATTTATAAATTTACGCCAAACTTAGGATAACACTTTTAACTATACATATCTAGTATGACGAATATAAATATAGCAAATAAGAGTGGATCAGAGAACTGATTCCGTCGATTCGCCGTATTTTTACCTACCATATAGTTGAATTTACTGCGTTTACTTTCAGTTTAGCCATTTATTATGTACGTATGTTATACTGCCATTCCTATTTAAAAATCAACAAAATACAAGTAAAAAATGTCAACAAGGAAAAACATTGTACAGAGTGGAACATTTTCACAACATATAGGGTACGTTTTTAAACTATATCGACGCCAGATAATACCAACAAGATAGGGTACACGATGCGTCACTTTATATGTAACCATTCTTCAATATTATTGTTCACCCTGATTATTATTCGCATTGCATGATGCTTGCCTTGTTTCTAATTCCTAAACGTGTAGTATCTAACGTGTGCTTGTATTATTATAATTATTATTATTTTACACGGACACAACAATACTACAAGGGAGAGTAAAGTGAAGCCATTCAAGTATTTATTATACAAAGATAAATCAGATTGTTTTTTATTGTTATATTTCTATCTATTCTTGAATTCATTATGAATTTACGAATCATCAAAACACTTATATGACTGTTTTATCCATGGAAAAAGTCATTATTACAGATAAGTTGTATTAAATATAATTTTTGTTAATGGTGGAGACACTTCTGGAGGCATATAATTGGACTATCCAAGAGTATACATTTTTTTATTTGTTGTATTACGTTTGTGTATATAATCTATATTAAAGTTCAGGGAATTTCTTTAAACTCTTCTTGATTAGGTGAGTGAAATAATATTTAAGTATATAAACTCCCATTGCATTGGTATAAGTTTCTCAGGTGCAGGATGATTCATATTCTACCTCACGTGTACCGTATCATTTAAATTTGATCTTCATAGTTTTTTTTGGTTCCTGTGATACAGAAGCCTAAAAACCGTCTCTAATCCTTCCTGTAAAACTTGGCTATGTGGATTGTTGAAACCAAATTCTTTACATATTATATTTTTTCACATTTTAAATTTTTCTTCGATAATCGACACCGACACATTCAGTTTGGGCCAATAATTGTGCATCTCTTGTAATAATTGTGCAAACTGCCGATTCCAACACTAGCGCAGTGAAGGTGTTAAGCCAACCAAAATCAAATTAAAGCTCAATACATACTCTTATTAAGCATATTTGTTCAAAAAATTGATCTACGATTAATTATATTAAAAATATATTTACCTCTAATTCACTAAACTTGTAAACTCCATCCCATTGTTCTTCAATCTTTGTACACTGTATCTAGCATATTTGGTACCTGCAGTGGTGGAAAACTGTTTGAAACGAACCAAATGACAGTGGAAGATATCCAATATGTTCATATACAAATTCAACAATGATCTAGGTAAAGGGGGCGAATGTGAAATTTCATTCTATATATATATATATATATATATATATATATATATATATATACATATATATATATATATATATATATATATATATATATATATATATATATATATATATGTATATATATATATATATATATATATATATATATATATATATATATATATATATAGAATGAAATTTCAAATTCGCCCCCTTTACCTAGATCAGTTTCTTTGTATTATAAATACGTATTTCGACTACAATGTAGTCATCATCAGTATAAATTAGTTAATCGTAATTTACTCTTTGACAATTAGAAATAGGTAGAAAGTCGAGATCAATAGACAAAAATAAAAACAAATAGAAAATTAACTAAATTAAAATATACTAAATTTAAAATATAATAAATTTTTTATACTCTTATATGGTCTCGTCGCTAATTGTCAAAGAGTAAATTACGACTAACTAATTTATACTGATGATGACTACATTGTAGTCGAAATACGTATTTATAATACAAAGAAACTGATCTAGGTAAAGGGGGCGAATTTGAAATTTTATTTCAAAAACCTAGAGTTCTTACTAATTATCATTCGATAATTCGATAATATAATGTTTATATACAGAATGGTTCAAGAATGATATATATCATATATATATATACATATATATATATATATATATATATATATATATATATATATATATATATATATATATATATATATATATATATAAAATATATATAAAATTGTCCATTGCATTTCTACGGTAGTTAACAAAACTATTGACTATTTAAATAAATTATAACTCTTGTAATTTATTAAGTATTTAAATAACTATCCTTCGTTTTGGTATCTACGTACGAAGATTGGCCAAGTGCATCAAGTCGTTATCGGCCGAATCCCAGGATACGACAATATAGTTAAAAACTGTATATTTGTGATTCATCAAAAATTTTGATATAACCTGTTGTAATTCATATAAGAAAAATTAGGTAAAAGTACATAAAATATATGCATTTAGGAAACCGGTATGCCACGCTTTTTACTATAAGTCACAACAAAGCTTTTATCAAAGTGATGAGCGATCTCAATGAAAGAATCCACGACGATGTCTTAGATATCTGTTTTAATGGATATTCAAACTCAGGGTACCAGTGTTTTGTGCCTTTTATAAAATCAAGAACTATAAAAATATGTATTTAAAAAAATTAACATTTTCTTGTTAGACTTAAATCTTAAATTTTGACTAGTAAATTACGTGCAACAAAAACTGAAATCTAATGTTTTAGTTCAGAAGTTTTCTAATGATTATTTGAAGAATTTTTCTCTAGATTACATTTTCCCTTTTTTGTTAATGAATTTATCCTTTGAAAAGATCTTAAGACAAAAAATAATACAAAAACTTTTTTTGAACAATTGAATAAATTACTAAATACAGTTTTCTTCATTTTGTTTTTTAGGTGGAAAAACACACAAAAAAGGTGATTTATGTGGGTGCTTACAAAAAGTAAATGAAAATAAATGCGATTAAATGAGAAATTAAAACGCCCAACGATGAATATTGTAAAATTTATGGCGGTACAAGTGGAGAATGGCGCTATTAATGCGCCGTATATTCATTGATGCACAGGTATACAAAAACAATAAAAAAAATATATAACCATTTAATTTTTATACAATTTTAAGAAATATGCATTTTAAGATATGGATATATTTGGCTATATTAATGGATATAGCCATTATATGGATATTTTATGTGTCTTTAATCCCCGAGACAAAACATATCCGAAAACTGTGAATCTCGGTCTGCCATTGATCCTTAGTTGTAACGCAAACTCGCGCCACACGCAATGGGACAGTTTCGGCGTGAATGCCAGGAGTCAAGCTCTCCTGGAATTCATTTCAGCCACCGGCGTGGAGATTGTCAATACAGGCAAATCTCCAACCTTTACAAACAGAATCAGGTCAGAGGTCATTGACATTACTCTCTGCTCCCCGAGACTGTTACAGTTTCTGTCGGGGTGGAAAGTTTCAAATGAACCCTCCCTATCTGATCATAGATACTTTGTTTTTAATATAAACACCGAACCGTGTACCGTAACCACGTATCACAATCTCAGACGAACTAACTGGGATGCTTACAGGCAAGAGCTCTCTGGGCTACTTGCCCGGGGTGCGAATAGATTGTACATGAAGGAAGATCGGAATCTGCGGTTATTTTACTTTGGGTGCCATGATTTCGTCATATGAAAACAACTGTCCTGCAAGTGCTACTACCGGTTCTAGCGATGTTCCGTGGTGGAATAGAAATCTAGATAGACTACGCCATGATACTAGAGCATCCTTCAACAAAGCAAAAATGACCGGACGGGACTCGGACTAACTAATCTTTAGGGAGAAGCATCGAGAGTATAGAAGGCCAGTAAAAAATTCGAAAAAAGACTCCTGGAGAGAGTGTTGTGGTAACATTAGCATAATGCCCGCTCTCTTTAGAGTGCAAAAGGTAATATCTAAGGATAATACTGCAAAGCTGGGTTGTCTCGAACTAGCAGGTCAATCACTTACAGTGTCTGAGACCATGACGCATCTAGTGTCCACGCATTTCCTTGGCTTTACCATGGGAGAACCGGGCGATTAGATGCGTGATGGGGGAGGGGCAAACAGGAAGGATTGGTTGACGGCAAAAATTATCGTAAGCATTACAAAAGTGAGAAGGGCTGTGCTAGGATTTGCTCCTTACAATTCCCTGGTACTGACGGCATTTTCACAGCACAGCTACAAAAGGGCTTGAATATAATTGTTGGAAGGCTCAAGGAGATTTTTAAAACATGCATAGCTATGGGCTACATACCCAGGAAATGGGAAGAATCCCGTGCGGTATTCATACCTAATAGACAGGCATAGTCGAGATACGTATCTTGTAGAAAGACCGCCTTTCAGTGGATGCTGCACTTCATTGACTAGTAGGGTCGATAGAAGGGGCGCTCTCAGAAAAGGAAATGGCCTTTGGGGTCTTCTTTGATATCGAGGGAGCCTTCAATAATACAACGGTTGGGGTGATATGCACTGCATTAATTGAGCGCGGGGTAGAGGAAATGTCGGTAAGGTGGATCTGCAACATACTCGAAGTGAGGTGCATTACCACAACTTTAGGGGGACAATCAGTTAGAGGCTTTGTGGGTAGAGGGTCTCCACAGGGCGGAGTTTTTTCGCCATTACTGTGATGCCTCGTCGTGGATAGCTTACTAACTGGTCTCAATAATTTAGGGATATTTACTCAAGGCTATCTATGATTTGATGCAAAGAGCGCTTTCTCACGTAGAGCGTTAGTGCATTGACAGAGAAGTTTCTGTCAAACCGGAAAAAACTGGCTATGTACTGTTTAGAAGGAGACGAAGAGTATCTCAACGGATGATCAGCATATTTGGCATTTAAATTACACAAACCAGAACGGTTTAGCATCTGGGAGTCATCCTGAAAGCAAAGTTCAACAGGGGTGATCATTTGGATTGGAGATTAACCACAGAAAATAATGTGTTCTGGGTGTACAGGAGAACATTTGGACAGTCTTGGGGACTCCAACCTCATATGGTGTATTGGTTATTTACAATGATCGTGAAGCCAATGTTCACATTTGGCTGTGTAGTATGGTGAACAAGAGTAGTATTAGTCGCCGAGCGATCTAAGGCGTTATGTCTGCGCAGTGTGTCTACTTGGAAACTGGTAGGTTATGTGTTCGAATCCCGACATCGGCAGTTTGTCAATTATTAAGAAAAAAAGGGCGGTTAATTGACTAAACTGTCTTACTAAAAGTACTATCTTACCGCCCACTTTTCCGTGCGGTAAATGACTATTTGCCTATTCAATCATTACATAACACTATACTTAGATCTATTGCAAATATTTAATTGAGTGCGGAAATTTTACTTTCCGGCCGGTCCGCAAAGAAAACTTTGCACACTAACATAAATATTTTCACTACATCTAAGTAGTCTGGTAATAATTGAATAGCAAAATAGCCAATTCACGGCCAAAAGTATCTGCAACACGTGCGGTGTTGTCGATTGCCCACGAGAGCGATATTGTCCACTCATTCGCTCGAGTTGCTCTTGTTGCTTTCCCACAGAAACTATACATTTTTCTGGAATAAAAAGTATTCTATGTCCTATTCCAGGACCGAATGTAATTATATACCAAATTTTTAATGAAAATCTGTTCAGTAGTTTCGAAGTTAAGAGGTAAAATTATTAGTAGGATGGAATTCGAATATTTAAAAGTGAATTCTCAATTGCTCAACAGAATGTATAAGTACGGTTTTTTGAAACATCTCGTATATATTTGAAATGATATTAATTTCATTAAAATGTTATAGACCAGCAAGTTTAAATGACATTGTTGACACATAAAATTTCCTTTTTATAAAATTTCCATCCGTTTTCACAACTAGACATACACCATTTCATGCCATATTTTTTTTAAGTCATATAGGCGAAAGTCTTAAAATTATACTTCCATTATAAATTATAATAACATAATTTATTTAGAAACTTTTAACTCATTTTTGATCTGCGTTTTAATACAAAGAGATCAGAACAGAATGGTTCTAAGTTCAGTACATTAACTAAAAGCATACTGGGCATAATTTATAGCTTTCAGGTAGTTGTTGCAATAATCGTGTCAATATATATATATATATATATATATATATATATATATATATATATATATACAGGGTGAGTCGAACCAAGTGAATAATAGCACACACCTTCACTTCCTTCCACGATTCTATCATTATTCTACAACATCCAATAGACGACAATACATTATAACAAAACGAAGACCACGCAAAGACATGATTTAAGCCACAACCAAAACACTCAGATTATTGTGCACATAAAGCAGTCAAACCTATGTGCGCATAAATAATCAAATCCGGGGCCCGGGGAACAAATATACGAAAAACAAATAAACGATATGGATTACCAGGGTAACATAAGACAAAAACAAAAATTCGTTAATTTTCTTGTATTATATCAAATTTAATTGTAATTTTAGGGTGACCAAATTTAGCCCCCATAATTTCTTTTTAATTTTTGAATTTTTATTTTGATATATCGTTAGTATGTCTTCTTGAATGTTTGCTATAAACAACAAAAACAAAAATTCGTTATTTTTCTTGTATTATATCAAATTTAATTGTAATTTTAGGGTGACCAAATTTAGCCCCCATAATTTTTTTTTAAATTTTTGAATTTTTATTTTGATATATCGTTAGTTTGTCTTTTGTTCTTGAATGTTTGCTATAAACAACAAAAACAAAAATTCGTTATTTTTCTTGTATTATATCAAATTTAATTGTAATTTTAGGGTGACCAAATTTAGCCCCCATAATTTTTTTTTAAATTTTTGAATTTTTATTTTGATATATCGTTAGTTTGTCTTTTGTTCTTGAATGTTTGCTATAAACAACAAAAACAAAAATTCGTTATTTTTCTTGTATTATATCCAATTTAATTGTAATTTTAGGGTGACCAAATTTAGCCCCCATAATTTTTTTTTAAATTTTTGAATTTTTATTTTGATATATCGTTCGTTTGTCTTTTAATTGTTTGTCCTTAATTTGTTTATTTAAAAAAATAAAGGACAAACAATTGTTTATAGCAAACAGTCAAGAACAAAAGACAAACTAACGATATATCAAAATAAAAATAAAATAAAAAAAATACTTTGCATACAAAAATGAATTATAATAAAAACGTTTTGTTTGAAAAATCTTTTCACCCCATAGATTTAATTTCAATATCGGTAATCATGGAGCGGATTATTTTTAATTAAATAGAAATGTATACAAAATTAATATTCTGGGTTAAAAATGCAAAATGCAAGTATAAACAAATTTTATTCAATAAGTAATGAAATTAATTTTTTAAATTAATAATCTTATAATATGTATAGCCTCCTTTGTGTAACTCACTGACTCACATATACCAATTCTAACCCACTTCTAGGCATGCTATAAGGTAGCGGTTTTTTGCATTTGACACGAAATAACATCAAACAAACGAGAAAAATATGAGGTTCTTATATGCGCAGTAGTTATATTTTAGGGACATTTATGAGCAGATGCCTAAATTCTACTACTTTGCATACGAAAGTATAAAACCTTCTTGACCTCCCTTAACCCATTCCTTAACCAAAAAAAGGCCTTCAGCCCTAATTTTCCAAACGTGACTCCCACGTTTCAGAACCCACATGAACTACATGAATAAACTGAGATTGTAGACTATACATTTTTAATTTGAATTTACCTCGTATACAGTATTTATATAAACTTTATATTAATATTTACGCTGTGACTATTCGCTTGATCCACGGGTCCAAGGGATCAGGTGAATCACATTGAGGTCGTTGTCACGGGTGAGTAGTACGATACTATTTTTATTCATCTTTTAGAATATTTACAATAAAATCAATAAAGTATTGAAATAAAAAAATATCTTCATAACAAGTACCATTAATATATTTCATAATTATAAAATTTTCAATAACTAAAATTTATTAGAGTCAAATTAGCTTCAAAAAGCCGGTTACAGGCAGATTGTTCGGAACCGAATTTTTTTAATCGATCTTGACGTCCTGAGTATGACCGTAAATTTTTACGGTCCGACTCGTGACGGAACAGGGTCAAAATTGAATTTGTTTATAACATAAAAGCGTTTTTTCTTAATATATTTTTTAAACTAAAAATTTTAAAAATGGCATAGAATATTATTCAATTCTATATAACAAAAGAAAACAAATGGGTCCATAAACATTACAATCGCTTTGTTAGAATTTAAAAAATTAATTTCATTACTTATTGAATAAAATTTGTTTATACTTGCATTTTGCATTTTTAACCCAGAATATTAATTTTGTATACATTTCTATTTAATTAAAAATAATCCGCTCCATGATTACCGATATTGAAATTAAATCTATGGGGTGAAAAGATTTTTCAAACAAAACGTTTTTATTATAATTCATTTTTGTATGCAAAGATTTTCTTTATTAAAAATTGGTTAAAATTAAGGTTTTGGTCACAGTTGTCTGGATAGTAGAATTTTCACAAATATATATTTTCTATGCACAACAGCCTGTTTTCATTTTAATATAGATTTATTTTTTGTGGTATGATTTACAAACTCTACATTTTTATGTTAAAAAACATATTTAAATGTTGAAATTTTTCAAGGCAAACTTACGCAGAATGGTCGAAGAAAATTCCATAAATCTAACAACTCGGATTGATTCGGAATGTTCCGCTGCTAGTATGCCGTCTAGTGATCAAGCTGCAACTCCTGCTACAATTGCATACGCACCCTCGTCAACGAATGACTCATCCGATATAGCGTCTGTAGTAAATTCAACAAACATTACGCAATCACCTCAAGCTCGACAACAACAACAACAACACGTCGACGGTACATCAGAACATGATACTGTTAAAACAACAAACACGACTTCTACATCAAATTTAATAATAAATGATAAAACAAGTGATTTAACAAAAAATTTATTAAATAATACAGCCAATTATAGCAATAGTAGGCCTAATTTAATTGATGGAAAAAAATTTAAAGATAAATTAAGTTATTCATTTGATTCATCCAATGAGAATACCGATATTGATAAACCAATAAAAACATCTGCAGCATGTGATTTTAAAACGTTTAAATCAAGTTCAGTGGATAGTAGTGCAAGTGCTAATAGCAGCGCTCATGGTGGTATAAATTTAAATAATAATCATGGTATTATTAATGGCGATCATAAAAATAATTTAGTGAATAAAAGTGAAATAATTGAAGTGAAAATGACGTGTCCTGAATCGGAACAAAATTGTGCAATTGCAGCTGCATCAATAACAACAGTTGAAAATAAAGATGGTGTTCGAAATATTAGTGGTAAACAAACAACACCAGATTCTCCACAACCAGGATGCAGTACTTCATCCAACAATCAACAGCAGCAGTTAGAATTAACATCGACGTTTCTATCTTCATCATCATCGTCAACTAAATCTAAATCTATAGATACATCGTCTAGTGTATTGCCATCTTTTGCATCAAAAGGTGAGATTATTTTCGTACATATATTCATCTACAGATTGTTGAATAAAACATTATATATAGGAATTGTTAACATTGATGCAAAATTTTTGTGGGAATTACAAATATTAATGGGGAGAACCACAAATAATAATGCATATTTTTTTATGAAAAGTTGTTAAAATCGTAGATAAATCGTAACTACATTTAGTAAAGCTTATGTTACACACTTCACTCTAGGTATGCGAAATCTGACTTATAGTCTAGTCAATCGGTGTTAAAAATTGCCGTTTTTTTAACAGATTGTGAAAGTTGTTTCTAAAAAGTGGCGGCGGTTCTATCTGTTTTTGGGGTTGCTGAATCAAAATTTTTAGTTTCCTGCCTTGTTAGAGGTGGGCTTCACAACTAAAAACGAAAAAACCACAAAATTTTTGCACTTTTGCCAGTTTTACGTGTACATCTCGAAAACTATGAGAATTTTTCGAAGATGACCATATCAAACAAAATTAAAGTAGACATAATTTATTACCAAAAATGCACTATTCAACTTTAATTTTCACCAGTCCAAGTAACCGAATGGTCGAACGCTTGCTTGGAACTGGGAGGTTACAGGTTCGAATAACGGTGTTAGCAGTTTGTCAATTAAAACTAATTAATTAATTGACTTAAGCGGCGGCGTATGGACAAGAAGGAAGTAACCAGCTATGCTTGTGAAGGTTTTCTACAGTTTCCTTTCACGAACTCCATATGAATGTCGGCGTATTCCTATCAAATTCAGCTGCAGCCGCCCAAGCCACCAATTCCCTAGTCTGCATACAAATTCCTAGTCCTTCACTCATGTCATAAATGTATTACACAATTAATACATGTCATAAATATGGATGTGGTTGACCTCGTTTATAGACCATGGAGTCTCAGAAACGGAAGTAAAACTCCATTATTAGTATTACTATTATTATAACGTTTGATTTTCTGATGAGCGGTCTTGGCACTAGTGTATGCTTAAAAATATCAACTTCTATGCTCTTCTGCGAAAACGTCAAAAACCTCCATTCCCACTTTTTTTCGAATTCTCAATACTCGGATCCAAGCTAGACATCTATCAATACTTTCCTTATCACCAAATTTATTGATTCTATTAACAAAATTTTGTTTGGAATTTTGTTCGGTGCACCTTTCAAAGGTTACACATTATTTCATTCAACAACATTATTTCATTCAATTAACAGATGAGGGAAGATTTTTCTAATGCCGGATCTTAAGCCATAATACCATAATTATATTTTTGTGTCATGCTTCCGACCCCGATTAATATCTTGTAGACCAGATATTTTAAATAAAAATATATTTATTTAATTTTAATTCACAATTTGCTTTACAGTCGTACAAATTTTAAGTAACAACAATTAAAATATTTACAATAATAAATATTTTATTGAAACAAAATTATCCTTCGATCCGAACATATGTCAAAGAACGAGATAACAAGTCTGATCTGCCCTTACTAAAGTTTGGTTTATATATAGTATCAAACTACTGAATAATAATTAAGAAATGTGTTATTTAAACCACCCTTCTGTACAATCTTAGTGAACTGTGAACTACGTCACCTTTGACCGTCTAGGAGAGATAGTATAAAATTATCGTTATGAGAAATAGTTTTAAAATATTTAAAATAAACTTAAATATTCTAATCTATATGAACTTTGAACTTGATTTTGAAATATTAATTATATGATAAAAATGTAACATTAAATATATTAAAAATAGATAATTAATACAGAAAGTGTAATAAGAAAGAACTACTGCCTTTTACAGGGTAGTTCGATCAACGTAAAGCTTTGGTATCGGGATTCCAACCATTTCTAATTGAGTTCGATTAACTGCAGGTATTGGCACAGCTTGTGTGTTTTCATTCATTTGACCATGTTATGGGATGTTTCTAAAGTTTATTTGCCATAAGTCGTAGTACACTTGTTTGTCCATTCCAATATCAGGCTGTTTATATGTGATGTTTATTTTATTAAATAATATTTGTTCCACTTCGATGTTAGTATATGTAGTTTCCAATGTTCCATATCGTATACCATTGATATCCATATAACATTGTTTCAGGGAAATATGAAGTTTACCAACAAAATTGGTAATGTTCTTCCCACATGACGAACTAACATTTAATTCAGTGTTTGTAAAAATTATATAATGATTTGTAACTAGTTCTATTATAATATTCATTTCCTCTGTATGCTCGTAAATGCAGTGTCCAATATGATTTTCCAGTATTTCCATTTCGCATGTACTGCGTTTTCTGTCATTCAGTTGCGTTGGGTAACAAATGTAGTCTTTATTAATTAAATTAAATACTGATATGAAAAAATTTACTCGTCAACCAGGAATCGAACCTCGGGCCTCTGGATAACTAGTCCAGTGTGCTGCCTCTACACCAAAGACGATTGTGATGTGACAGCCAACTTTTTCATATTATTCTAATTTTTATATATATATATTTTATATATTTATTAGACAGTATAAACTTCTTGTTGAAGTGATATTTTTATTTAATATTTGTTTATTTGTGTATACTTTCGTGTCAACATACAAGTGTTTGTCCAAATTCCTTTCGGTTACGTTTGACAAACTGTAGAAGACTATAGCGTATACCCGACACATTTCATTGTCATTGAATTTATTAATTAAATTAAATACTGATATGAAAAAATTATATATATAAAAATTAGAATAATATGAAAAAGTTGGCTGTCACATCACAATCGTCTTTGGTGTAGAGGCAGCACACTGGACTAGTTATCCAGAGGCCCGAGGTTCGATTCCTGGTTGACGAGTTAATTTTTTCATATCAGTATTTAATTTAATTAATAAATTCAATGACAATGAAATGTGTCGGGTATACGCTATAGTCTTCTACAGTTTGTCATACGTAACCGAAAGGAATTTGGACAAACACTTGTATGTTGACACGAAAGTATACACAAATAAACAATTATTAAATAAAAATATCACTTCAACAAGAAGTTTATACTGTCTAATAAATATATAAAAAATATATATATATATATAAAAATTAGAATAATATGAAAAAGTTGGCTGTCACATCACAATCGTCTTTGGTGTAGAGGCAGCACACTGGACTAGTTATTCAGAGGCCCGAGGTTCGATTCCTGGTTGACGAGTTAATTTTTTCATATCAGTATTTAATTTAATTAATAAATTCAATGACAATGAAATGTGTCGGGTATACGCTATAGTCTTCTACAGTTTGTCATACGTAACCGAAAGGAATTTGGACAAACACTTGTATGTTGACACGAAAGTATACACAAATAAACAATTATTAAATAAAAATATCACTTCAACAAGAAGTTTATACTGTCTAATAAATATATAAAAAATATATATATATATATAAAAATTAGAATAATATGAAAAAGTTGGCTGTCACATCACAATCGTCTTTGGTGTAGAGGCAGCACACTGGACTAGTTATCCAGAGGCCCGAGGTTCGATTCCTGGTTGACGAGTTAATTTTTTCATATCAGTATTTAATTTAATTAATAAATTCAATGACAATGAAATGTGTCGGGTATACGCTATAGTCTTCTACAGTTTGTCATACGTAACCGAAAGGAATTTGGACAAACACTTGTATGTTGACACGAAAGTATACACAAATAAACAAATATTAAATGTAGTCTTGTTCTATTCTTTTGTAATTATCATCTCTTATAAATGAATATTCGTTAGGATTATGTAGGCTTAAATTAGTTTCAGGATTTATTTTACTATGATTTGTGTATCGTAACTCGTATATATGTTCTACGTTTATTAAATTAATATGTTTATCTAACTCAATTTTGGTTAATTTCAATTGGTTATAACTCAAAATATGTTTAGAAATAACGTTTTCTCTAGCTAATTGAATAGCAGTAATTATATTGTCAATGTGTTGATCTAAATATCTAACTTGAAACTGAATAGAAAAGAAATATTGTGATTGTAAGATTTGTTGTTGCACTACGGTATAGTCATTAAAACTGCTTATTATGTACTTTAATTTAGTTTGTTCTGTATTTATAAAATTCGTAATATTGTTAAATCGATTGATCATTTTTTGGTTTAATGCATGTTGATTTTTTTGTTCCTGTTTTAAAATCAATTCATTGTCTTGTAAATTCCTAATCTGTTCATTTATGCGTATAGCATTATCATTATCCATATTCCCAGAAATACCTTTTATTAAAGATCCTAGCCCATTAATAAGTCCTCGTTTGTTTCTATGAAAAGGCATTAAACTATTATAACTTATCAATTACTTTATCTATTTCTACTAGAAGCATTGTTGTATCTGTCATGGGGTTAGTGAGGAGATTAGATTTTTCGTGTAATAAAGTTTGTTTAATTTGGTAAGCTGATTCAATTAATGGGTTAATATTAACTATGTGAATTAAATTATTATAATGATTGATTAGTTTTATGATCCCTAAATTCAATGCGAATAGTCCTTGAGTACTGCTAATGTCGTTGTAAGTAATTTTCTGTCCAGCGACACAGAATCTGAAACAGATTATTTTTTTCTCACTTTAATTTTCCCTTTATGATATTTTTGTACTTTCTGGATATTTTTAACTTTAAGAGTTTTACCATTATTTTCTATTACTTTGTCCTTTGTACATTTGGGTGCTATTTTGTTTCGTCTATTTTGTTTTACAAAAACATTTTCACCTACTTTTAAATCTGGAGGATCAATTCAGCCTTTGTTTCGGACTTCCAATTTTTGTTTTAATTTATCGTTCTGTTTAGTAATTAAATCTTTTATAATTTGTTTTTTCTCAGCATGTTTATTAGCATAAATAGAATGTATATTGTTTGTAGTGGGATTTAAGATTTGGTTATCTCTGATTCCCCGTATACTTCGAAAAGTGTAAGCTTGGTACTTGAATGTATGGAATTATTATAAGTTAATAAAGCCATATCTAATTGCTCTACTATTGTAAGGTTTTTATGAGTAGTTTTTAATATAGTTATTAATTCTACTAAGGTTGAATGAAATCGCTCAACTGGTGAGTTGCCGGTTGAGTTTCTAGCACAAGTAGTGTGATTACGAATATTATAAAGATTCAGGAAATCTTTAAAATCATTACCTTCAAATTACATTCCGGGATCATGAATTATAAGATCAGGGATACCTTGCCTTGATAAATAATGTCTAAGTACATCTAGAGCATATTTAGAATTTCTAGCTTTCATAACCGTAGCTTCTCCATATTTACTAAATTTATCTATGATAGTTAAAATATTTGTATTATCTACATGAAATATATCTATGTGTAAAATTTCAAATGGTTTGTTTGCCTGTTGTGTTTGCGTCAATTTGATTTTTAGTGGATGCCTTTCATATTTGTTTATTTTACAAATATCACAATTATTTATATATTTTTGAATCTTTGACTTCATATTGTCAAAATAATACAGCCTTTTAAGATGGTTCAGTGTTTCATCAATTCCACGATGGATTGATAAATCGTGATAGTCTTTTATCAGTTTCGTTTGCTCATCTATTTTTTCAACATCCTGTAAGAATTTAGTACACCGAATGATTTTTAATTTCGAATCAAAATGTTTTACATATGCGCTTTGAATTATGTCGAAGATATTTTCTTCTGTATAGACAGCATTTTGTTTATTGTTAACCATTTCTGTCTTTAAAATGTTAATAGCTATGGATTCGTCTATTTTTGGTATTGTTAATACAATATGTTGTCTTGTTTTAAATAATTTAGTTAGTTTTCTTTCATTTTTTGTTCCTAATTTAATTATTATTTGTTGTGAAAATTCATTCAATGCTCGTTCGGATATTCGAATCCCAGGTTTAAGATTTTCTTCGGCTGAATGTTGGGTACTATTGCTACTTAAATTATTTATTTGAACTCTAGATAATGCGTCTACATTAGTGTTTATTTTACCAGGTTTATGGTCTATATTAAAATTATAGTCGCGTATTTCTAAAGTTTCTAAGTGTTCTTCTTCAGGAATTTTATTAGTTTGATCATATGAAATAGAGTTATAGGGATCGATATCATATGAATAATATTGGTCACTTAGATAAGTATCATATGGGTTATTTTGAGAAAATTTGAACTTATCATAAGCGTTAATATTATTCAATCGATGAAATACTTGTCTAGTATTTCCACTTGAAATATCCATAGGTTCAGGGCTGGGTACTTGAGATCTATAAATTGGTGAACTTTTAAATCGACTTTGTTGAGGTTGAATTTGATTTTGATTCCATGTCGGTCGATTATACTGTGGGGGACGGTAATGAATATGGTTATTAAATGGGTTGTTTTGAATGGGTTGTGGTGGTCGTAATTGCATACGATTCGTTGAAAAGTCGGGTATTTTATAATTATTTACATAATTCTGTGTAGGTACACGATTGTTATGAGGATAATTATTTTGTATTCGCCTCGGTTGGGAATTTACATTTGATCGAGAGATTCTATTTCTATCTAGATTAGATTGTTGCATTGAAATTTCGTTGACACAAATATCATATGCTTCTTTGATTGTTGTCGGTCGATTGGATCTCACGATATATCCTAAATTTTGATTTAACCCTGCTATAAAGGATTTTAAAACAATATTCAAGTATACTTCATTTTGGCCCTTTATAAATTCTTGAGATTTTGTTCGATCTATTGAGTTTAACAAAACGGTTTGTAAATCGACTACGTCTGTATAGTAATCTTTTAATGGTTTATTGCCTTGACAAATAGTATTTAGTTTATGAAGAATTGATTCTATAGTTCGTTTGTCTGAAAAATGAGTTATTAATATTTCTTTAATAGTTTCCCAATCAGAAGGGGTTCCAGATGCTGTAAGAGCATCTCTAGCTGGTCCTCTTATTTTTTGTTTTACCATATTAGTCAATAAAGAACTGTTAGCATTTTCTCCATGGAGAACGACAACTCCCATTTCAATAAATGTATTTAACATTCCTGGACAACCTTCGTAGGTGTCCATACTTCTAATTATATCAATCACTGATATGCTAGTAGTCATATTAGCGTTATTATTTTCTAATATTAATTTTGAGTTATTTGAATTATTTGGTAAAATATTATTTAAAATATTGTTATTATTACTTTTATTTGAATTTTCTAAATTATCATCAAGCGATATTTTATTTAATAAATTTTCTATTTGTTTTATTTTAGAATTGTTTTCTTTAATTGTTGGTAAATCTTCGTCCGTATCTGAGTCGGAGCTAAGATTTTTGAATAAACTAAAGTTTAGTTTATTTTTTACTTTAGATTTAATTGGATGTTTAGGCATTAAGGTGTAGGTATTCGAATATTCAATAAAGAAAAATTTACTTACATTTGAAATATGAACACCAACCACATTGTTACTTTAAAATTCCAGATAAGTCCAAAAAAGAATACCATAAATTTTCGATATGCAGTCGAAATGAATTTAACCAGTTCCAATGTTGCTTCCAATCCAGTAAATTTTATTTTGTACTCTGGCTGATATTAAAAATTTATTTGGAGTGTAGATGCGTCCCAAAGACTTAAGAGCCACTCGTATAATTTTCACAAGTTTACGATGGACGCGATAATTCTCGAAATATGTTTCTCGAATTATCCTATCGGCTGCGCCATTAATATCTTGTAGACCAGATATTTTAAATAAAAATATATTTATTAAATTTTAATTCACAATTTGCTTTACAGTCGTACAAATTTTAAGTAACAACAATTAAAATATTAACAATAATAAATATTTTATTGAAACAAAACTATCCTTCGATCCGAACATATGTCAAAGAACGAGATAACAAGTCTGGTCTGCCCTTACAAAAGTTTGGTTTATATATAGTATCAAACTACTGAATAATAACTAAGAAATGTGTTATTTAAACTACCCTTCTGTACAATCTTAGTGAACTGTGAACTACGTCACCTTTGACCGTCTAGGAGAGATAGTATAAAATTATCGTTATGAGAAATAGTTTTAAAATATTTAAAATAAACTTAAATATTCTAATCTATATCAACTTTGAACTTGATTTTGAAATATTTATTATATGATAAAAATGTAACATTAAATATATTAAAAATAGATAATTAATACAGAAAGTGTAATTCTTGCGTGGTATAAGTTATCTTTAAATGGTGCAAGATAGGAAAAATTTTTAATTACAAAAATTTTTTATGTTATAACAACACACAACGTCTGTTCGAAACTTTTTATTTAACAATGTGTCAATATTTCTGGCGTATTTTGTATACAGGCTAGGTATTTACATAAACAAAAATATGTCCTTAACAATAAATTAACTTTTTAAATTTAAAATATTTAAATGGTCAATAGAATATTGATAACAGCTTGCGGTTAAAAGGTAAAACCATTAAATTTAATCGAAAAAGTTTAATATTGGTTTTGTAATTAGATATTTCTTAGAATACTAATATTTATATAAGGTAAAATTGTTTTTCTTATCGGGTTTAAATGACTATTTTAGTATGTTTCTTTGCGAGGGTTATTGCTTGAAGGTCATTACTTGCAAATTATATCTTTTTCAACAATCTTTATTATAGATAATGTTTTTAGATTTTTAACGAATTTTTTTTAAAGATTTTTAACGAGGGAATACAGCTATTGTTTTTGTACCGATGATAGAATTTCGTAAAAATTTCTTCGACTGTTCATCGATCGTATCTAATACATGCTAAAAATGACCATCGTTACAATTTCTGCAGTCCCGACAGACGTTGTCCTGCACACACGTCTTAAATTTTAAAATTTTAAACTTTATTGAAAATTTTATATATATATTTTTTTTGAACTAAATTGTGAATATAAACCATTCTCGAATCCACTGGAACACACACACAAAATTTCATCAAAATCGGTCCAGCCGTTTAGGAGGAGTTCATTCACATACACACGGACAGAGAAATTATATATATTAAGATATACAAAATTATAAAATAAATATATAAAATTGTTGCTCAAATACTAACCGAAATGGTTAGAAATATGGAGTGTGGGGAATATCTTTATTGAAACTGCTTTATTTATAGATCATAGGTTGTCAATGTTCCTTGTAAAGATGTTCTTAAAATATTAAATTAAGAAATTTCTGCATGCTCGCCTGTCTGTCAAAACCGAGAAGAAATATTGCGTGTGCTCTAGAGCTAAAACGTCATTTCTATTCTGCTGGGCTAATAATTGGATCAAGTTCGGCCAAAGTGGTTGTTGTATTCCTGCAGGGGGTATTTTTTTATCATTAAAACCGTAAGATTTAGAGGTAAAAACTTTTTTTCATAAACTGTTTAAAACTTTTTTTCTAAACATCTACAATTACTTTTGATTATATAAACATATGTGACATATGTATAAACATAGCACTTTTATTATTCATTTGTGTGTGTGAGCAAAAGGTAGCATAAATAGTTCACGCTTTAACAATGAATTGAGTATATACCGGGTATTTATGCAACTATCTCTTTTTTCACTTGTTATAGAATATCAGCCATTGTTCTTGTACCGATGATATAATTTTGTAAAAATTTCTTTAAATGTCCATCGATCCTACCTACTAGATCACTATCGTTAAAATTTTTATATGTGTATATATACTCGTACACACACACGCACATATATATATATATATATATATATATATATATATATATATATATATATATATATATATATGTATATATATATATATATATATATATATATATATATATATATTATATATATATATATATATATGTATATATATATATATATATATATATATATATATATATATATATATATATCCTATGATCTATATATATATAGCAGTTTTTCAAGATATTCCTCCACATTCCAAGGAGTATTTGAGCAACGATTTTAGTATTTAATTGAATACAATGTTGCCAAGTTAACAAAAATAATATAGGTAACTTTTCGATTCAACAATTTTTTTTTATACATGTTTATACCGAGCCAACGTTCTTAACTTGTATACAGTACAAACAGTATAAATACGGTATAAATTTCAATAAAAACAAGTTTATATCATTCCAAAAAAATAATATAAAATTTTGTAACGGTTTATAACGTTTTATTACATAAAATTAAAAAAACCATATTTCATCTACAATTTGTGTCTCAAAACTATGTTTGGTTAAATGTACAAAACATTAATTTTTGTTTGTATACCTACATTTATTGTGTAAATTAAATTATATAACGTAGTTTTAGTATATCATCTTTAGTATTACAGTATTCCATTTAAATCATGTATAAATTAATAAAGTACGAGACATATAAAGTTACATCTACATTTTAAAATAATTGAATTATACATTTTAAATCAACATTACATATAAGATAAAGATTTCTCATACAATGTGTTCAAATAGTTCTGGTAGTTTTACGTCAGGTATGGATTTAGTATTTCCAAGAAACAATAAGATGAGAGGTGGTACTATACACAGAAATAGGAGCGTTATTTTTTTCCAAATTGTTTTCTTGATTTGTGCCTTATCGATTCAATTTTCGTGAAAATTCGTATTATTTAATTTGTTATAAAAATTCTAACAATTTTTATTCGAAAATTTTTTTTCGAAAACCTCATGGATTCGGCACAAATCAACTGAAAAAATTTGAAAAAAGAAGGCTACTTTTGTGGTCAATTGTACAAGGTACAATCGGTAGTGTGGGATATTTACCCAATAAAAATCCTCCTCTTTTCTGTCTTTCTGAATAGACAGGGACCAGACCGGAAGCTGCATTACTTTAGCCTGGCCCTAGCCCACTTAAGTGCTTCGTCTCGTCGCTGTCATCAGCGCATCAGCTTTCTTTGCTGCCAACACACTTTCAGTGTAGTTCATCATTGCAGCTCAATTTCTCCTTGATTCAGCTATAAAGTTAAAGACGCTGTTTGGGTTCAGAATGTCCCCAAGTACATCCCAGGCCTTTTTTCTCTCTGTCGACCATCTCTGATATTGAAAGAACGTATGTTCCGTATCGTCCGATTCGTCTAGGCAGTATGAGCAGGTTGGGCTTTTGACAAGCCCCATACGACACAGATACGCGTTGAAGAGCCCGTGGCCGTCAAATTACGTTACATAGAAGATTGTTTCCGCGTGTTGACATTCTATCCATATCGCTAAATCAGGTACTAGTTTAGCTGCACATTGTCTTACGAGTGAGTTTTGCCATTTTAGCTGCCAGTTGTCGAATGTTTTCTCCCGGTCTAGCTTCTTGGCGTCACTTGTGAGATCACTCACTTTTCTACGTTGGTGCAGTCGTTCCAGTACGTTCCAGTAATCTGGGCCGAGTACTGCGCCTTGCGGTACCTTCGCTGTGACTTCTACCGTCTGCGGTCCTTGGGTCTTCTCGTACTCAAATACCCGGTCGCTGAAGTAGTCGTCGGCCATGCCCAAAAGAGAGAACATCTTTTCAACTAAAGGAGTTAAAGACGTTATGAATGTCAAAGGTTAATTGAATACACACCTGGTTGTCTGAACATTCGTGCTTCACTGTGCTTATCGCTTGTTCTGGCGCCATTATTGTTGAGCGTCGTTTCCTGAAACCGTGCTGGTTTCAGGTACGTCTAGCATACACAGAGGTCTGTACGAAGATGAGATGACTGGCGGCTTATTGACTTTGTCGAGAAGGACGAGATGCTGCCGTTTCCATCGCCTACTAAAGGTTTCTGTTGAGAGGCATGCATGTACATCGTGAGGAGTAGTCCGGGAAGCTTTTTAGCTTGATTTTAATGACACTCAGGGCACGCGGTCAGGATCTAGGGGCTTTACTGGGTTTTATCGTTTTTGCTGCGTTCTTTAGTTCTCTGACTGTGAAGAGATCTGGCACTGGTTGTAGTGGATTTGTTCTGTCTACCTAGGCCTTTGACAGCTATTTGATAACCCCTTTCTTTATTAGGATTTCCAGGCCAGGCCCAAGTTCTTGATGAATTTCCAAATTCTTTCCCCTTCGAGTTATGTTTGAGACGTGCCCGTAGAAAAAATTATTTCTGTATCTTTATTAGCTAAATGATTATAAACCCGGAACCTTTTAAGTATCTCCAAATATCATGAAAGAAAAATTACTGCGAAAATTATTTTCTGAGATATCCCTAGATATTTCAATCAGGAAAATGTATTTGATCTCTAACTGACATTAATTATGTACACACCCGAGCAAAAAAAATAAACCAACCTGAACGTGAGAGACTGAATCAGTCTCTCACAATTTTTAATATTCTTGTGCTAAATGTTTTTTTACAGATACAACATATTATTTAATTTTTATATGTAAATGGAAGATATAACACATTACATGTATTTACTTTACATATATTTTTTAAAAGCTTACTTTGTACATCACTCACTAAAAAGAAATTAAAATTAAAATTCTTTTTACACACTTAAAATATGTATAAATCTTTGTTTTAATTACACACACAAAAAAAAAACTAATATTAATTAGATAGCAAAAAACTGCATTTTTCTCAACTGTCTGAAAGTGGCTTAAGCTTAAACACATAAATTTAATTTTTGATTTTCCATATGTACCGTTGGGAAAATAAAATTTTCCCAAGTATTCTTATTTAAGGTTTCAAAACTTCCGCGTCGAATGCAAAAAATCGCATCCTTCTAGCATTTCTGGAAGTGGAGCAATAAAGTCTTAAAAAATCGTGCACAACTCTCACAAGAGGTGTGTTCCTAAATTCTTAGTATAAATATAGAAATATGGACCAATCATACAGCAGCAATATTTCCTATGTTAATTTTATCGAAACTAAAAATGCAAAAATTTTCCATTTCCCGATATTAATTTCGTGGTTTGATAATTTTCCTTTCGGTTTGGTCACTATATCTAACTGTATGCCAAATATCAACTTTTAAGGACTTATGGTCTAGGCCCTGGAATTATCATCATGTATGGTCAAGAATTGTAGGCGTTTCCGCTTTTTTCAACTTTTGAATTCGAATAAATCTATAACCGTTTATTTCAACGAAAAGCAAAAACGTTCTCTTATGATTCCCTAAATAGCTTATATTCGATATCAGCAGTGTAGCTCTTTTAGTTGAGAAGATATTTCGGAGTCAAATCGGCTCAGATCTGTCGATAAGTAATAGTACTGTAAGCGCGAAGGCAAAAAACCCTTAAACTCGGCCTGTCGCACTTCCGTGCTCTAGATATATATATATATATATATATATATATATATATATATATATATATATATATATATATATATGTAATATAAATATATATACAATATATTTACTTTAACTATATATATATATATATATATATATATATATATATATATATATATATATATACATATAGGTAGATATATATATTATTTTTTGTCGCTAAAATTTGAAATTTTTTTTTCAAATTTATATGGGATAACTTTGAAAAATACCCTATCCAACAAAAAAAAAATTATCAAAATCAATATTAATATTTTTCATATCAAGTTGAGTTGGTACGCTTATGACAGACAGACGTATGTAAATTTCTCTGTATTAAATATCTGATATATGTGGATAATTAATAATAATTTAAGATAGTGGTGTCTAAAGTAAAGTATTATTTGTTTGAAATTACTAAATTGAACTTTAAAATCATATAATATTTTCGCAGAACAAGAGAAACAGTTTTAAGTTAATTCTGAGAAAAAGAGGTTAAGTGATAAAGTGCGGGAAAATATATATATTGAAAACAAAGATAGACAGTTGTTAATATAAAGGAATATGAGTGAGAGAAACTAACCATGGGTGTGAACTTTTTATATTAGACTGAACGTAGAAGTATATAAATATATTCGTCTTATTTGTGTTTTTTTTTTGTTTATAATTTGTGCAAAAGTGATAATATAATTATAGATAGTATATTTTTTTGCTTATAATTTATGCAAAAGTGATTATAAAATGGAACAATTAAAAGAATTTATGACGGAGCAATTTGAGAAGCTAAATAAAAAAATTGATTTCATTAATGAAAAGTTCCTAAAGTTAGAAGAAGAAATAAAAGAAGTGAAAATGGATAATAGAAAAATACAAGAGGAATTAGCCCAGAAAGATAATCGAATTAATTATCTGGAAAACAAAATTAAAAGAAACAATATAGTGATACATGGGATTGAAGAAAGAGATGATGAGGATGGTGAACAATTGGAGAAAAGGATAATAGAGATGATTCAGGAGAAAATTGAGGAAGACTTAACAGCGAAAGATATAAGTACTGTTTATCATGTAGGAAGAAAAACAGGTGGTAAAATAAGGCCAATCATTATAGAATTTACAACGCAAAAAACAAAATTAAAATTGTTAAAAAGCAGAAGTAAACTAAAAGGGACTAAAATTTTCTTTAATGATGATCTATGTTTCGAAGACAGGAAAGAATTGCAGCAATTAAGAATAGTGTTTAATGAATTAAGAATGGAAGGGAAAAATGTACAAATTAAAGGGAAGAGAATATTATTAGATGGGAAATATATGGAATTTAATAAACAAAAGAAAAGCCACGATAATGATGCAATCCAAATATCAGAGGATACGGAAGAAAGTAACGAAGAGAATAGAAAAGATACAGGGACAGGAAAAATGGGAGGAGGACAAAGAAAAGATGGAGATATTGGTACTTACTTTTTTCGAAGACGCTCACCGGCGAAAAAAGGGACCATTGATTCTAAAAGCCTATTAAGTAATGAGAATAGCTGTAATTATTATAAAGAGAATCCATTGAATAGACATTGAATTAATATTTTATTTTGGAACATTGAAGGAATGAATACAATGAGTAATAGTGATACAAAAGAATATGCTCGTAAGTTTGATATGATTTTTCTAGCTGAGACATGGACAGATGAAAAATATAAACCCAATTTGAAAGGATATAGTTATATACAGAAAAGTGCAAACAAAGTAGGAAATAAGGGAAGAAAATCTGGGGGTATAATTGTTTTCTACAAAACACAGTGTATCATGAAAGTGAACCAAATAATGACTAATATTAAACAAACTATGTGGGTGTTTTGTGAAAATGGCAGAAAAGAATATTTATTCGCAATAGTAAATAACCCTCCCAAATACTCAGAATATCAAAACAGTGAATTTTTTAATGAAATAGAAAGAGAAGTTAACAAAATGCAAGACGTATATCCAAATGCGGAAGTTGTAATCGTAGGAAACTTTAATGCTCGAGTAGCTGAAATAGAAGAATATATAGTTGAGGATGAAAGGGATATGTATATTAACGGCAATCAAAATATGGAAATCGGCATACCAGAGAGAAAAAACAAAGACAAAATAATAAATGAATATGGCGAAAAATTGATCAGACTAAGTAGGAACCTAGATTTTTTAATTTTGAATGGAAGGTGTAAGGAAAATATAAATGGAGAGTATGCGTATCTTGCAAATAATGGTAAAAGTGCAATTGATTTTGTACTTATAAAAGTCGTAAATTATTCAAATGAAATTAACATGAAGATAGGTAATGAAATAAGTAGTTCAAGACATTCTACAATTGAAATAACGTTGAATGAAAGCTGTAATAAGGCTATGGAGATTAAAGATGAATCGAGAGAGTGCTATAAGTTGGAAAAATATAAATGGCAAGAAAATAAAATGTCTGAATTTGTAAGGAAAATTAATAGTGATACCTATGAAATATTTATGCAGGGGGTAAAATATATGAACAAAGAAGATAAAGTAAATGAGGCTTATGAGATAATGAAAAAATCATATATGTGGGCGGGAAATTGCATGAGGGTGAAGACAAATATCCAACCTATTAAAAAAAACCGATGGTTCGATGAACAGTGCGAGAATACATAGAAGCAGACTACGAAGGCGCTGCGGAAATTCAGAAGAGAAGACGGAAATGAAAATCTTAAATCATATATTGAAAAAAAAAACATATATTGAAATCTGTAAACAAAGAAAAATGGAAGAGAAAGAGAAGACCACTGAAGAATGGAAAAAACTTATTGAAGACAATAACGAGACACAAATTTGGAAAATTTTCCGAAAACATAAAGGTTACAGCAATAATTATAGGAAAGAAGTAATAAAACCTATTAGTCCAGTTAAGATCTACATCCGTGCTTGCAAAAGGTCCGGTCGTTCTGAATTTTTTATATGTTGTTAGGACCTAAACCAATATTAAAAAACCAGATTTGCAATTTCCAAAGTGTTGTGCTAGCGGCGGAGTACCCAAAAAACCATGAAATTTTCGGACTTTTTTCAGTTTTTGCTCAATATCTCAGTGAAGGAAGGGTCTGACCGGTATAGACATTCTATAAAATTTTAAAGAAGACTAAATTTTCAACAATTTGAGATTAAAACAAGCTCTATACAGCTATTGGTTCCTAAGATACAGTTCTTAGAAAATAGGCCATTTTTTCCAAAAAGTGAAATTTTTTCGAAATGGTCACTTATTTCGTAAAATATCTTCTAAAATACGCATCCCACGTCAAATATTATATGTAATAAACTTGTAGTTAATTAGCTTTCATTTGAGATCAGACTGGTACCTGTATGCTCAGCGGTTCTCTCAAAAACGGCAGATAACCAAAAACAGTCATAAGTTAACTAGCGCAGCGCACATATTTACCAGATGTTTGTATCCATATTTTCGGTAAAAGTAGGCACCAATTGCAATCAGAAGAAAGGAAACAAAAGATCGAGGTCGTACAGCAGTTATCAGAACATGATTAAATGACACACACTTCTTCTTCCATGCTTCAAGGGGCCACGCTTGTTTTTGAGAACAACAGTCTCAAAAAATAGCTGTACTGAGTGCCCTTTGTTGGAGCCCATCTCCACTATGACTATGTGATCGACAAAACGTTTTTGGAGGTAAATTTTCGTTGTTCTCACATCAGGGATACAACCACCCTTAATTTGCTGCAAAAGGTGTGATAAAGAAAACTGGCATTCATCACTGTAATCGTCCAACAGGTAATCGTACACGCAATCGATCGTTTCTTTAGTATTACTAGCAGGACGTTCCGTCTCTTATTCCACGACCACTCTTTTCTTTTTAGAAATTTAAGAGAGAATCTAAGTCAAAAAACATTAGCTATGATATAGTATTCATTGGTTCATAGCAGGCTTAAATATGGAATGTTGTTATGGGGGTCTGCCTCTCAATCAACACAAATTTTCATAAAGCAAAAGAAAATATTACGAGTAATTGTTGGTGTTGGCCAGCAAACTTCCTGTAGACAATATTTTAAGGATCTGAGAATCTTGACGCTCTCCAGTATATTCATTCTCCATTGTCTCGCCCACATAAAGAAGAATATTCATACGGTAGATCAAAATAACTTTAATCACACGTATTATACAAGACATGGTAGCGACGTAAGAGTACCCAAGCCCAACTTAAATGTCTTCGAACATGGTCCATCTTACAATGGCTTAAAATTTGCAACAAGTTACCATCTCATATATAGCTTGAATGTAACCAAAGGAATTTTGAAACCGCCTGCAAGAATTTACTGCGCGATCATTGTCCATATAATGTGGATGAATTTTTTTCTAACAACCTATAATGTTAGGAATATATGACGAACCAATATGTATTACATTTGTACATCATTTCTGATATAATAAATTATTATTATGATCATTATTCCCAGTAGCAGGTGGTAATCTAAACAGGCTCCTGTAGCACAATCGGAGCGCCTCCTCGCCATTGACGACCTGGTTGCTGCAGACGGGGCGTACCACAGATTGTGCTACAGGAGCCTGTTTAGATTACCACCTGCTACTAGGAATAAGAGAGGGTATCGTCTAACCGGTAATACTGAAGATTGGATTGTGTGTACGATTACCTGTTGGACGATTACAGTGATGAATGCCAGTTTTCTTTATCACACCTTCTGCAGCAAATTAAGGGTGGTTGTATCCCTGATGTGAGAACAACGAAAATTCAGCTCAAAAAACGTTTTGTCGATCACATAGTCATAGTGGAGATGGGCTCCAACAAAGGGCACTCAGTACAGCTATTTTTTGAGACTGTTGTTCTCAAAAACAAGCGTAGCCCCTTGAAGCATGGAAGAAGAAGTGTGTGTCATTTAATCATGTTCTGATAACTGCTGTACGACCTCGATCTTTTGTTTCCTTTCTTCTGATTGCAATTGGTGCCTACTTTTACCGAAAATATGGATACAAACATCTGGTAAATATTTGCGCTGCGCTAGTTAACTTATGACTGTTTTTGGTTATCTGCCGTTTTTGAGAGAACCGCTGGGCATACAGATACCAGTCTGATCTCAAATGAAAGCTAATTAAATTTACTACAAGTTTATTACATATAATATTTGACGTAGGATGCGTATTTTAGAAGATATTTTACGAAATAAGTGACCATTTCGAAAAAATTTCACTTTTTGGAAAAAATGGCCTATTTTCTAAGAACTGTATCTTAGGAACCAATAGCTATA
Organism: Nineta flava; assembly: GCA_963920215.1. Taxonomy (NCBI): domain Eukaryota; kingdom Metazoa; phylum Arthropoda; class Insecta; order Neuroptera; family Chrysopidae; genus Nineta; species Nineta flava. Next base: position 69,177,296 of record OY986042.1, read on the forward strand.
TAGAGCTTGTTTTAATCTTAAATTGTTGAAAATTTAGTCTTCTTTAAAATTGTATAGAATGTCTATACCGGTCAGAACCTTTCTTCACTGAGATATTGAGCAAAAACTGAAAAAAGTACGAAAATTTCATGGTTTTTTGGGTACTCCGCCGCTAGCACAACACTTTGGAAATTGCAAATCTGGTTTTTTAATATTGGTTTAGGTCCTAACAACATATAAAAAATTCAGAACGACCGGACCTTTTGCAAGCACGACCACCTTTTCATGTTTAACTTTACTGAACTATATGGAATGGGTGAAATTTTATCAAAACTTGTATAGTAAAAGAAAAATAATTGAGGAAAATAATGGCAATGGAATAATATATGAAGGCAATAATATGATATATAAAGTAAATGATCCTATACTCGATAAACCCATTACAGAAGATGAGGTAAAATTTATAATTAAAGGGCTAAAGAAGGACAAAGCACCCGGGATTGAGGGAATTCCAGCAGAATTTTTACAAAATGGTGTAATTAAAGATGAAACAGTAATTAATTTGAAAGAAATGTTTAATACAATTAGAAGAACAAAAGTAATACCTACAGAATGGCGCACGGGAATTATAAGTAACATATTTAAAAATAAAGGAGAAAGGAGTAATTCTGCGAACTATCGGCCAATTACATTGCTGCCTGTGATAAGTAAATTATTTTTAAAGACAATTGCAGATAGGATACAAGAATGGACATGAAGCAATAACATCATATCCCCATTTCAAGCTGGCTTTAGGAATAATTATGGAATGTTAGACAATCTTCTAGTACTACAAGAAATCATAAAGAAAACAATAGAAAAAAGGGAAGAAAGTTGTACACATGTTTTATTGATATAGAGAAAGCGTTTGATTCGGTGGATAGACAGATACTATGGGAGAAATTAGAAAAGTTGAAAATGTCTAAAAATATGATAGATTTAGTTAAATCAATATATTCGGAATATAACTTTTGCGTAAAGACTGATGCTAACGAAGTTACAAAAGCATGTAGCACAGAACGAGGTCTGAGGCAAGGATGCCAGATGTCTGCTATTTTATTTCTCCTCTATGTCAATGACTTACCAGATTACTTAAACGGAATTGAAACACATGCTCCATCGATAAAAAACACAGAATGTAAGGTTTTATTGTATGCGGATGATATTGTAATAATGTCGCAAACCCCAATAGGGCTTCAGAGAGGTTTAAATGCTATAGGTGAATACTGCGATGGTGTTAAATTGAAAGTTAACGAGAAGAAAAGTGAAATTGTTGTATTTAGGAAAGGATATGAATTGAAGAAAACAGAAAAATGGAAATTTGATGAAAAAGAGATAAAAATAGTAGATAATTTCAACTACCTAGGACTATATTTCAATTGGGATGGGAAATGGAACGAGCATATCAAAAGAACAATTGTAAAAGTAGAAAGAGGGATTCACCTAATTAGAAAATTTATGTATAATAACGATTGGATAACAGCAAAAACAATTAAAAGAATATTTGAAGTTCTATTAAAGCCAATTATGCTGTATGCGAGCCAAATATGGGGAGTTGAATGCAACGTGCAAAAACTAGAGGTGGTAAGAAACAAATTTTTAAAGGAAATAATTGGAGTTAAAAAATCTATACCCAGTTGTGCGGTTTTGCTTGATTTTGGCGCATTGCCTCTGAGGCAGGATATTATAAGGAATGCCATCAACTATTTTGTTAAAGTACAAGAAAGCGAAGGGAAGATCATACAACAAGAGTGCATGACAATGAATGGTGAATGGAGGAGCAAAATTGAATACGAAATAGACAAATTAGGAATGAGAGAAGTTGTGATGGGTGAAGCATATTCAAGAGAAGCAAAAATTAAAAAAGTGAAAGAAAAATTAGATGAGGAGGGAGTCATGCAATTGTTACAGGATGCTAATGGGAAAGAAACGCTAAGGTTATTTTGTAGATTGGCACACTATGTAAAAGGAGCAAGTTATATTAGCTACTGCGATAGGAAAGCAAGAAGAGAAATAGCGATATTTAGATATGGATCCTGGACTTAGAATAGCAGCACAGACGGGTACGGAAATAGATTATGTGCAATGTGTAGGGAAGGGGAAAGTGCTGAGCATGTTGTAAAAGACTGTCAAGGTTTAAGAGAAGAAAGAGAAAAGTCATATGCGAAGACTAGTTTTGAAAACAAAGATTTAATTGAAATAATGAATGAAACTAATTGTGAGGAGGTGATAAGTTTTTCGAATTACTTTAAAAAGTTTTATGATAAAAGAAACAAAGATTTAAGAAATATAAGCCAAATGACTAGTTTAACTTCAGAGATATCTGTTTCTTTTATCATAAAACTTTTTAAATATATAAATATATTAATATAATAATAAATATATTAATATATATATATATATATATATATATATATATATATATATAAATGTAAACATAACAATGTAGAATTTGGTAACAATAATATCAATAACAATAACAAAGAAATATAAGCCAAATGACTAATTTAACTTCAGAGATATCTGTTTCTTTTATCATAAAACTTTTTAAAGTAATTCGAAAAACTTATCACCTCCTCACAATTAGTTTCATTCATTATTTCAATTAAATCTTTGTTTTCAAAACTAGTCTTCGCATATAACTTTTCTCTTTCTTCTCTTAAACCTATATATATATATATATATATATATATATATATATATATATATATATATATATATATATATATATAAATTATATATATATATATATATATATATATATATAATTTATATATATATATATATATATATAATTTATATATATATATATAATTTATATATATATATATATATATATAATTTATATATATATATATAGGTTTAAGAGAAGAAAGAGAAAAGTTATATGCGAAGACTAGTTTTGAAAACAAAGTCCAGGCTCCATATCGAAATATCGCTATTTCTCTTCTTGCTTTCCTATCGCAGTAGCTAATATAACTTTTCAATTAATACATTCTTATACATTGAATAAATTTTAAGTGCATTGGTTGGTTGATACATATAAGTATACTTAATATGAAATCTAATATGAGGTTAATACATTAATAACAATACTTATTATTATTATGTTTATTATGGTTTACAAAATCTATTTTTGTTCATATTTATTATTATTGTTTATTATTATTATTATTATTATTATTATGTTTGCTCTGTCTGGAATTATTATTACGATTATTGATTACTATTAACTGAATCTGTCCAATTTTTTTTTTTTTATTAATGTTTACAAAATTTTTTTTTTGTCGAAGTATTGTTATTAATGTATTAACCTCATATTAGATTTCATATTAAGTATACTTATATGTATCAACCAACCAATGTATTTAAAATTTGTTCAATGTATAAGAATGTATTAATTGAAAAGTCAAAAACAAAATTAATTGAAAAAAATCAAAGATCAACCGGTACGACCAAAATCACTACTAATGACACTCAATGTTACAGCCTTATACCCCAGTGTACCAATCCCGGAAACCATAAAGGTATTGGAAAAGTTGTTAAATAATCAGGATATACCTAAAGATGAAATAACCGAATTATTAAAACTAACATGTCTTTGAAACAAAATGTCTTTACATTTGAAGATAAATTCTACAGGCAAACTTTTGGGACGAGCATGGGTAATGCACTATCACCTTTTCTCAGTAATCTCTTCATGACTGACAGAAAAAGCCAAGAGCAGTTTCCAATAATATGGTATCGATATGCTGATGACATTTTTACGATTTTTGATACCGATAAAGAAAATCCCAAAACATTTCTAGAAAAGCTTAACAAAATGTACCCATCTATAGATTTCACAACAGACACTGAAAAGGAAGGCTCGATCCCCTTCTTAGATTTAAAAATCAGCAGGAACATGAGCACAGATAAATTAGATTTTGACATCTACAGAAAATCTACCCACACAAATCTACCCATACATCACTTACAGAAAGTACCAATATCGAACAAAAACTATTTTAAAGAGATCAAGCATATTTAACACGTTGCAATATTTAACGGCTATAATCCAAAGTTAACATACAACATGATCCGTAAAATTTAATTCAAAATTTAAAAAAAAAAAACAACCACACTAACACTAACACTAGAACTGACCAACATCGAACAAAAGAAATGGTACAAGCTAACGTACTTCCCATCTTGTACGAACAAGATTAAAAAATAAATGGAGGATCATAATCTAAAAATAGCACTCGTGAGCAAATATACAATTAAACAGTTCCTTGGTAACCCAAAGGACAAAATAGAAAACTAACAAAAATCGGAAATTTATAGCATAGAGTGCCCATCGTGTTTACAAACATACATTGGCCACAGACAAATTTTAACACGATTCAAAGAACATATGGCTCATATGAAATGCTACAGGTTAGAAAAGTCATGTGTAGCTGCTCATATTATAGAGAATGACCATAAAATCGACAAATCCAATTTAAAATTTGTAAAGGCAGTACAAAATCCTTCAGAGCTGGATGTATACGAAAGCATTTACATTCAGAAATTCAAAAGAAATATTATGAATTTAGACTGGGGATCGGTTCCAAATTCAGATTTAATTAAAATTTTACGGAAAAATTAATCGTCTGTATGCCCGTCTCTTTCTTAAGATATCAAAATATAAAAACCCGTTTGCTGCGCAACGCATAACTTAACACCAATCAAGAGCGATCTTAGAATAGGGTTGAGGTTGTTATGAAACTGGAAGGGATCAGTTAAGGTGGGTTTTTTCTATTCTAAATGCATTGATATCTCATCCATTGCTAACTCTAAATAAGTAAAAATTTTGCAATTGAATAAGTTCAAATAATTTAATTTTTATTAAAAAAATATAACTTTGTAAAAAAAAATATGTTGTTTAAAAATTAAATCCTAATTTTCATTTTTTCGAGTTTTAATAATTAAAAATATGTTTTTATGTATTTAAAAAAAGTTGCATTGACGTATAAGTACGGCAACGTTATAAATAAAATAAAACTAGATAAAACTAAATAAAACTAGATTTAGAACATTTTTCGATCTACAAATTTAATTATCTCAGAAACCAAACACAGGATTAAATTGAAATTTGGTACAGGAATTTATAAGACTTTGATAATAATTATGACATTTTTTTCATAAAACTGGCATTTCTGGTTATCGAGATATAGATTTTTATTTCACTGTGATTACCACCAAGTCCATTTAACGCTATATATAACCTTACTTCAAAACTGTAACTTTAACATTTTTTTACTCAAAAACTTTAAACAGGAAAATTCAAACTTTGACAGGATATTCTTTATTATTTAATTAATAAGCTGTCAAATTTTGAAGAACCTGTCATTAAATTGAATTTTCTACATTACAACCTTAACGTCTGTCGAAATACGTACTTATCAGTAAAGTCTGTAAAACCAACCTATCAAATCTGAGATAGTTATTCCTACCTATACTTTTTGAATATCTTGTGTTATATATACAACGGCAACCAACATTACATTACACTCTAATCTTGTCTAATGTTCATTCTTTCGCATATTTTCACTTACGTGCGAGTTATTAGGTAATGAATTATACGAAATTCCCTAGTAATAAATTGTCGTGCTGCGATGGAAACACTTTGAAAATTATTTGTATATACCAAATGAAAGCAATTTAAAAACTATTACTGAATTAGTGTGTCGTTTTTGTAAATTTTATCGGTCATTTTGTTACTTACAAATTTCTTTCATATGAAAAATATTAAAATTGACATAAATCTAAGTCTACAAAATGAATTTAAGAATATTCTATTGTAGCCGTAGCAATCTATAAGACTTTTGATAATTTTCGACAACTTGTATTTTTAAATGGTTTGTTTCAAATTAAAAATTATAATGTATACATATGTTGAAGCGACATAGAGTGAAAAGTCAAACTTACTCTCATTAGAACAATAATCTTGCATTTATATTTTGCAATAACCTGTTTGATTTCATCAGAAGAATTCATTCGATAACGAAAACCTTAATTTAAAATTTTCCTATTTTTGTACCAAACACGGGCTAAAAACTATATCAAAAAAATTGTCTAAAAATCAAATAAACGAATGAAAATGTAACCACAGAGTTAATTGTTTAAATAACGTGTATGTTTCGAGTCCATTATCAGCGCATGGAATTGTTTATTTTAATTATTATAGTACGAGAGCTAGCAACGTCGTGAAAACAAGAATTTCAGGTAGGCCAGTTTTTAGATATGCTATCTCTCTCACTCTCCTGGACTTCGTACGGGCTTCCTCGCTGGCGGTAGAGGTTGCGTTCATTAGTGCGCATCCTTCCTGTACAAGTAAAATATCAATTTTTCAAATAATTTTAAGAAGGTTTATTTTTTTAAATATTATTTTGATTGAAATTTTTGACACGTGATTCTATTATTGCCAGATATTTTTATCATTGTTAAAACTGTGCCAGACGCTAATTTTGAATTAAAAAAAAAATTTTTTTCAAAATATTTTAGTATGGCTGAAATTTTTATCTGATGTTCTTTAAGTATCTAAAAACCCAAAATTAATTTGCCAGACAGTAATTCCATTGTGAAACCTTCAGCCAGACCGATCTAAATGTGAAAAGTGATGTGCTATCATTTTGCTTGTTCTAGAAATAATTGCCAAATAAAATTCAGAGAAAGGACTAAAAATCATTGAATTAATTTGTGTTAATGTTAATCTAGATGTGCTTGGAAGATCTACTGTTGACGAGAAATTAATTTCATATAAATTACGATATTTTGCCTTTAATCTATACAACTGCTGTAACAATTTCTGTGATATCGATCAGTGTCATTAACTTGCTCTGGTAACTGTACACTATCATATTTAAGTTTAAAATTTACACGTATTTGTAAAACTTCTTTACACTTTTTCAATTTATCTTCTTCAAAAGTTATTATTTTTCCATTTTTGTCTGTACAAAAAACACATTTTATTTTATCACTAGCCATTGTAACACAATTTTGTAAAAAACTATTAGGATTTAAGGTTTGGTGATCAAAGGTCGTTAAGTAAAAATTATTGTAAGTTTTGATTACTAATTATTTATTTGAACAAGTAATTTTGAATAAATTCATGTCTTATATCATAGGTGGGCAAACTTTGACTGCACTCAGCTCCGAGTGAGAGGTAAGAAGACATATAGAGTAAATACAGGGTACCTACCAATTATTATTATTTTCTTTTTTTAATTAAAAAATTTTCTGAAAAAAATATAATAATACCAACTCTTTTTTATGGTCACTATTATTCAAAGTATACAATACATACAATACATTGAATACATACTCTGGAATTTTTGGCTGGTAATTTGGGGCAAAAAATGTACCTTTTAAATATATTTGGGTGGGTATGAATAAAATATAAATGTTACATAAATTATAAAATATAAATCTTTTGATCTTTTACATTTACCGCTTGTCAATTGTAAACCGGTTGTAAATTTTTTGATGATTTAGCTTTAGTTTAGATTTTAGAATTAGATTTTTGGAAATTCCGAATAATTTGCCTAAACTATTCATATCGGAGAACTAATAAACAATTATTTACTCGATTTAATTATTTTTTCTTAGAAGGGGGTATAGTGTCGTGGGAATTTGATGACACTGGATACAATAAAGATACCAATGATAAAGCTGGGTGGGGGGGGGGTGGTATGGTAATTTGTTACTAATTTCTAAATGGTTAAATTTTACATAAAGTGGGAATACATATAGTTGTTGTTGTAATTATTGTTATTGCTATCATCATTATTGTTATTATTATTATTATTGTTATTATTATTATTATTATTATTATGTTTTTTGGAGTATCTCTCCATATTGTAAAATATATTTCTTAAACAATAAATATTTTATAAATCTATTTCCAAATTCATTGAATATTGGGCAATAATCGGAAGCAAAACTGTTCAGTTTATGAAAAATAATTTCAATGAGAGCTTGTTTGTTTTTTAACAAGGAACTTTTTTTGTGTTTAAACTATCTATGACCTATAAAGGTGGAAATTTTTTCTCTCAGTAGATATTTTCTCTCTCAGGAGGGCTCGTTAGTCGATATCGCCAATTCAGAAATCCCTTTTTAGCTCTGAACAAACGCACGGGTAGACGAATAGCATAAAACTGCATAAAATTAAGTTTTCGTAGTTGGAGGATTGTTCTCGTTGGATCGTTCAATCATCATATTAAAAAGACAGAGTAACAAAGTGGTTTTCTGCGAGTATTACGTAGTCGTGGTAAATCAGGATGTAGAAATCATTACATGCGGACTTTGGACTAATACAGAAAATGATTAGTATACTTAATTGTGTATACTTAGGCGTTACAATACAATACCAATGTTAAAATATCAACGTACACTAAGGTTACGTAAGACATAGTATGAAGGAACTAGCCTTTACATTGACAGGCTTGTCCTTAAATTTTCCAATTAAATATTGATATGAAAAAGTAACTCATCCATCAGGAATTGAACCCAGACGTCTAGCAGTGCGCTAACTGTTACACCACGGATAACTCTTGATACATGAATCAAATTATTCATATCATTTTTTGAGTCAACAAACTCATTATTTCACATATTCTTATTATTGTATATACTTAGGTGTTACAATACAATACCAATGTCAATCTTCACTAAAGTTACCTAAAACATAAAAGTGATTCGGGTAATTTTCGGTTTTCGAACGGTTATTTCATTTACTAGAACTAGTGTTTTACGATATAAACGAAATAATGTAAACATATTTGTAGACAGATATAATATGTTTTTTGTTGTTTGTATACCTGATTGTTTGACGTTTGTATACCTGTAAAGGTCTGAAAACAAATAAATTGATTATTATTATTATCTCATGGACTATCAATTTTTATTGCTCACTTTTCCCATATGCAAAATTTGAAACATGAATATAAAAGTAAAATTTTTCATAAAAATAAAATTTATTTTCAGGATCAAATTTATCCAATAATAATGGTACAGTATCAGCAGCTGTGGCAAGACGGTTACGATTAGAAAATGAACGATTACAAGCGGAAATCACACGACTTCGACGGCTTGTGGTATCCGGTGTGAGTAAACATGAAGTGAGTGTGACCGATGGTAATACAGAAAACGAAGATTCACCTGGACGCTTACAACCATTAGAAATTGAATTACAATTAGCAAGAGAAGCGATTGCAACATTAAAAACCGATCGCAAACGATTAAAAGCAGAGAAATTCGATTTATTAAATCAAATGAAACAATTGTATGCAACATTAGAAGATAAAGAAAAAGAACTTAGAGATTTTATTCGAAACTATGAGCAGGTAATTATTAACGATAATTATTTTTAACTATTATATATTTTAATATTTAAGGTTGTTCGATCCTAAAATAATCTTGGAAGTTATAAGAGATATGTAAAATTGAACATAAAATTTGGAAAGAGTGATCCAAATTTATTATAACTGCATAACTTAAATCTGATAAAATTTGACTATACCGGGGTAAAAGTAATTTGTATGGATTTTAATGCCGTTTGAAAGTTACTTAAAAATCATTTTTTAAGTAGCTTTAATGAAATTCATAGTGAAGTCAATAAGAGTTTTCACACAGAAATCCTCAGAAACTGTATCAATTTTAATGATTTTTTTAAATGTTTTGTAGTTTCGGGGTGCCATGGTTTTGTTCAACAATCTCATTACCATTCGCCCGATACACGCATTGAAAAAGCACACTAACAACCCATTAGGTAAAAAATGAGCAAGCTCTTCCGAAGGGAACGTTATACTATTTTCCGTCAAGAGCTTTGCTGGCGGACCTCTCTCAGCAAACACCTCGGACAAGACTCTAACCACCTGGTCTTGGCCTTCATCGTTTTTAGGCCGCCATATACCAATCTGCTCGGCCCACAATCGATCAAGGTTAAGAATTTCCTCTGTCCGTAATGCGTCACATCCATAGCCACTCTACGCTATACTTGATCGCCCTCCAAATGTTCGGTGTCCCATCGAATCGGTGCTGGGTCTATCGACAAATAGTTCCTGCATCAAATCGGGGTGGCACTGTCTCACCATAAATAGACTGCGGTCGACATCGAAGTGGTGGTTTGCGTATGAGGCTGTGATGATTACTGCTTTTTCATCCACTGATAAGGCAAACGTTTTATCCCTCATTTTCTGGAGCCATTGTTTCGACACTCTTGTTAACGGATCTGTTTTATTACCCTCGGATCTAACCAGGTTCACGTTCAGATGAAGGTTGTATTCCTGGATAATATCGTCTAACAAGGCTAACCTCCTTTCTTCGCACACGCGCTACCTCTAACCCATGCGTTTTTATTCTATGATCCTTCGTGACCAAAGACGAGACCCAGCTGTACACCGTGGCTGAGTCTGTATTCACTTGTAAAGATTTCAAATACCATTTCAAAGCTAGGTTCATGCCGCTAAGCACCGCATCCAGCACCGCCGGCCAAGTTGATTATTGTTACTATTATTGGATTAAAATTGAATTACTATTATTGGATTAAAATTTTATTTATGTCTGTTGAAGAGAGAGAGTGTATACAGGATATACACCCCTGGACCACCCACCTCTTCAACAAACATAAATCCTCACAAGGTAGCTACGTCCTTTGAATAAGGTTCACTACCCAATGGTCGTGTAGTCTGTACGTCCGTCAGCCAACACGATGTCCGAAGGGTGCGTATATCTTCCGAGCCAAGGGTTACGTTTGTTTGTCATGTAGTGTTCTGGTCGTGCAGAACTCCGTCCTTGTACCGCACGGATGTGGAACCTGCAAAGTTTTTTATTAAATAACTTCAAGAGTGTTACTTGAAGACAGTCTCATGCGATCTCAATGTACGAAGGATGCCTATGATGACAGCCTTTTGCATTGAGATGATAATGTGACGAAGATAACACCTGCAAACCTGAATGGTGGATAAATTAGACTCTAGAGTGGGGGGTATACCGCCAAGGTAACCGATAATGAGAACAACCATTTTGACTATGTAGCCAGGGTGTAGTTGTCAGAGTTCTTGAAGAAGATCAAGGTATTAAGTCCGTTTTTGCTCCTCTTTCAAGACTATATTCATTTCTGCAGGAGCAGAGAACTCCATGACGTAGATAGTTTTAGCTGTAATATCCTGGAGCACTATAGCAGGCTTAGTAGCAGAGAGCTGCCTGGTAGTTGCGTTATTATTATTTAAATATTATATACTATAGCAATTTAGGATAGTCTTGATCTTGGTAATGCGGACATATTTCGACTCAAAGATTCTAAAATTTTTTTGTTTTCAATTTTTAACAGGGATACGCTTGAGGTATTGTTCTAAAGAACTACTTTTTTGTTTTAAAAATGGACACGAAATATATTTTTTTAAACTTTTGATGAATAGATTTTAGTGTTTTTGGACAAAATGCCCCGAAATAAAATTTCAAATTTGCCCCAATACCTAGATCAGTTTTTGTATTATAAATACGTATTTCGATCCATGTATCTATCTATCTATCTATCTACCTATCTATCTTTCCATCCATCAATCTATCTATCTATCTATCCATCTCTCTATCTATCTATCTATCTATCCCTCTATCCATGTATATATCCCTCTGTCTATCTATGTACCTATCTATCTATGCATCTATCTATCTATCTATCTATCTTTCTTTCCATCTATCTATCTATCCATCTACATTTCTATCTACCTATCTATCTTTCCATCCATCAATCTATCAATCTATAATATAATAATTCACGCTGTTTACGATATATTACTATGGAAACGACAATTGACATTTCAAATTATTTTATAGAATTTCATCCAAATCGGTCCAGCCGTTTCCGTTTCCTTCAATTATAGATTTCTTTTCATTATTCTTTACTAATAGTTCAAAGTTCAAAATGAATTTATTAAATCGTCGGTTTACCGTTAATAATTAAAAAAACATCTTAAAGTTATAGTACATAGTCTAGACTTTACCTATACAATCATCTTATAAATAAAATACATCGAATTATTGTAAAATTGAATATACACTTATGTTTAAATTTAATGGAAAAAAAAAACTTATATAAAAACCATTGAAATCATAATATTTACTAATAGTAATATCTATCCAAAAATATATATTAAGAAAATAAGGCAGCATGTCACATGTGAGAGATTATTGAAAATTTTGAATTATTTTTCAAAAACTATTCAATATTTTGCAGTTTTTTATGCGGTGATACGTAATTTAAATAAATTATCATCAAATAACTCCGCCTGTTATATTTTTTATCTATCTATTTATCTATTTTTTCTTTAATTTTTTTTCCCGCCAATTTTTCAATATTTTTAATAGTTATTCTGCTATTCGGGACGGAGACAAATACAACAAATCAAAAACCACGAAAATCGGTCCCTCCTTTCTCGAGTTATAAGTGTTCGAACAAACCCCATCGTTTTTTATATATTAAGAAGATTATAATTATAGCAAAGAATTATTCGAAAAAAAAATATTTTATTTGTTAAATTTGGTGGGTGGTATGCGCCTGCTCGGGCGCCAAAATGTAGAGATATTTGATTGATATAATAAATGATTATTATTTAAATAAATAATAAATAAGTATTAAAGATATAATTGATCTTTATTAAATTGAATTATGACATATTATATATATTTATATGTAAATTATCAAAGTTGTTAACATTCAAAGCAACCGTGATAATAGAGAGAAGTTATAGTTGTTAAGCAACAGATAAAAATGATAAATAAAATTATAATAATAATTTAATGAAAATGCGATACCGCTACATATTATTTCGAAAAAAAATGATATAATTATTTTTACAAGAAATACAATTTAATACAACAAACTAAATTACAATTGAATATTGACAATAAATTTGAACAGAATAACAACGTTATTAATTTTTGATATTAGAATATGATATACTTAAAAATCGATGGCTTTATATAGTAAATTTTATATAAATTACTGATATTTTGTTTATGTTGCTTAAAATATTATTGTAAAAAAGACGAGTTGTCACATGTTGTGATTGTGACCGGATGCTTACTTAATATTTTTATATTGGTAGGTCTATTCCAGAATATGTTACTCTTCTTAAGATGGTTGTTTCATTTTCCAAGGAAATTGATTAACCGGAGTTGTTGGTTGAGTTGTATGCTCCATAGCTGACTCATCTTCCATTTGCGGTTTTTTCTTGAAATATCGTTTGTGCATGAAAAATATAGAAATACTAAATTATTACTATTTCTGTAATAATTTATTACAGAAATTATAATAATTAGTGAAATGCTAATATGTGTGGTTTGTTTGAATTTGAATAAGTTGAGATCTTGAGTAATTTCAAGATGTTTTATTTGTAGATTTTCCAAGTTGATATCTGTTGCAATATTAGTAATATTCACGGTGTTGTAAATGATTTATCCCAATTCTATATTGTGATGCCGTTGATATCGGCCTGGCATTGTGATAAAATTATGTGAAGTCGTCCCACGAAATTTGTTATATTTTTACCACAATTATTGGTGATATTTTGGTGGACTGACGTTATTACTATGATGTGATTATCTTCAATTTCTTCAATAAAGTCGTTTTCCATTGTACGATGTAGCGTACAATTAGCCGGTTTATTTTCTAAGATCTTGATTGCACATGTATTAGATGTTGGTGATTGTAATTTCATGAGTGGACATATTAGACTTTGTTCTATTCGATTGCATGTTTGTTCGAGGAATTGGAATTTATTAGGATTGTACAAAATGTAATTAGTTTTGGGCTGTATGATTTAATTATTTTCAGGTATAGGTCTGAATTTTATTGTTTGAATGGTCTCGTTAGTAAATTGAGGTGTCATAACGACAAATAGGATGTTGCTATTATTATAGTATGCTTTAAGTTCTAATAGTTCGCACAAGTGTTCGTCATTCAGTATGTTAATCTGTTTACTGATTGAATCGTGTACAATAGTTAACTCATTCTTTGTCAAGATGTGTTTTCATATTATACCGAGTTTTGCTAAACTAATAGAAGAAATAATATCGCGTACATGATTGTCTAAATATTGTAGTTGCGATTGTATAGTAAAACAGAACTGCGACCGAAATAACTGTTGTTTAATTTTTGGATAATTTTGCATAGCAGATGCTAACATTTGTAATTTGGCCTGTTCAGAATTAATGAAGTTAGTAATATTATCAAAGCGTTGTATCATTTGTGTATTAAGTTGGTGTTTTCCTGATATCCTATCTTTGATCAGCAACTGATTATTTTTAAGCGCTTCCGGTGATTTTTTTAATAACGGTTTTTATACCATCTATAAATCCACGGTTAGGTCTATAGTGTTGTATTTCTAGGCTGGTAATTTTATGATCTAAATTTAAGTATTGGTGTTTTAAGCGCTTCATTGAAATTTGTTTTAAATAAGCTGAGATAAATTTGGTCTAAACTGTTTCTAATGCTAGTTACGTTAATTATATGAATAAGGTTATTGTAATGAGAAGTAAGTTTGGTAGATCCTAGGTTAAGTGCCAACAATCCTTTGATATTAGTTAAGTCATGATATTCGATGTGTTGTGCAATGTTGTAACGTAAAAACCTGAAAGAAGATTACTTTCGTTTAGGTTTTATTTTGGACTTATGATATTTAATATTCTGAATTGTCTTAAAAGAAAGTTTATTGTCTGACTGTTTAATCTTTTTGTCAAAAGGTGTCCTTAGTTTTGTATTGCGTTGAACATTTTTTAAGCAAATTTCATTATCTAGTTCTGGGGTTCATTTAAATTTTTGTTATACCGATTTATACGTTCTAATTGTTTTTTGTTCGAATCATCTATTAGTTTTTTGATTTCATTGCTTTCTTCTATACGTTTATTGTTGAATTCGGTATTAGCGTTTTGTTTCGGTTCGATAACTGTTTTATCGCGTATACATCGTATAATTTCGAACGGTGTTAATCTGGTGGATGAGTGAATTGAATTATTGTACGTTGTCATTATCATGTCTAGTAATTCAGTGAGATCTTTGTTTTTATGTTTACTTTTTAAGATTCGTAAAATTTCCAAGATCGTGTTATGTAATCGTTCAACAGGAGAATTGCCTGTTGAATTGCGTGCGGCTGTTACGTTGGTTTCTATATCAAAGAGTTTAAGGAATTCGCGTACATCTAAGTTAGAGAGGTACAACGATGCATTCGCCATATTTACTGAATTTATCAACAAGAGTGAGAATGTTTGTTTTTTCGATTGAAAGGATATCGATATGGATTATTTCGAATGGTTTGCTGGCTATCTCTGTGGGATATTGTTTCAATTTGAGCATGTGTTTATGTAGGTAGTTATTTTCGATTTCATATTATTGAAATAGTATGTACGTTTAAGATGATTGAATGTCTCGTCGATTCCACGATGGACATATAACTCATGGTATTCTTTTATGAGTTTACTTTGTTCGTCAAGTGTTTGAACATCACTAAAGAGCGTGGTGCAACGTATAAGTTTATATTTTGAAAAATATTCGTCATAAGTTTTACTTATAAGTTTGAATGTAGTATCGTCAGTGTGGATAGCATTCAATTTTGTAGGACTCATGTATTCTTTAAAGATTGAAATACATTTGTCGGTGGTTAAGTCGTTCTCTATATAAATAAATAAATAGTATGTATTAATCATGTTGCGAAGTCCGGTATCCATGATTATTTGATTGTTAAATTCATTTAGGCACCGTTCCGATATATCAATACCTTTATTAAGAGTTTCGCTTGAACTATGTTGAGTAGATACTTCAGCCTGTTGTGAATTATTTGAATCAGTTAAGTTTATTTCAAGTTGAATTCTACTGAGTGCATCGGCATTAGTGTTCTGTTTTCATTTTTTGTAATGAATCGTATAGTCGTATTCTTCAAATTTTAGTCTCCAGCGGACTAACTTAGAATTCGTTTCTTTTAGAGAAAATAACCAAATGAGCGGTTTATGATCCATCACGATAGTAAATTTCGTACCGAATAGGTATGGTCTAAATTGTTTTGTTGCCCATACTATCGCAAGGAGTTCTTTCTCGATCGTACTATAGTTCTGTTCGGTCTTTGTTAATGTTCTTGACGCGTAGCATGTGGGTTTGTCCGATCCTATATTTCCCTGTAAGAGGATTCCACCAATTGCGTAATTACTCGCGTCCGTTGTCAGTAGAAAAGTCTGGGTACTGGAGTATTGGGTCATTAGTCAATAGTATTTTGCAGTTTTCGAAACATCGTCTGTATTCTACGTGATTAGTGTCTATGCGTCAATTTTTTTGCAAGCATTGTGTGAGAGGTTTCGTTATCTTGGAAAATTAAATAAATTTTCTATAATATCCTAAAAGTCCGAGGAAGGATTTAATTTCTGTAACTGTTTTAGGTATCGGAAAATTTTTTATGACTTCGATTTTTCTAGGATTTGGTTTTATCCCCTCGGTGGTAACAATGTGACCAAGAAACTCTATTTCTTTATGGAGAAATTCACATTTATCCAATTGTGTATTGAAATTATGTTCTTTACGAAGTGATTCGATATGTTCTTGTAAAGACGATGAAAATATGATTAATCGTCCATATAAACTAAAACATTCTTGCCTATATGCTCTCTTAGCATATTGTCCATCACCCTTTGAAAAGTGGCTGGGGCATTTTTCAAACCGAATGTCATTCGCGTATATTCATAGTGACCATGATCAATACTAAAGGCGGTCTTGGCTATGTCGCGTGGATGCATTTTGATTTGGTGAAAACCGGATGCTAAATCAAGGGTCGAGAAGTATTTGCAGTTACCTAACTAGTCTAGAATGTCGGAGATGTTTGGAAGTGGATACGAATCATCAATAGCCTTTTCGTTCAATTTACGATAGTCTACGACTAAATCTCCATTTCTTTTTACCAGAAGCATCGGCTTTTTTTGGTACAATCCATATATGATATGATCCATATATGATGGACGTATGATGCCTTTTTCTAGTAATTCATCAATTTTTCTATTCACTTCTTTCTTATGACACTGAGGGTATCGATAGGATTTAGTGAATATCGGTATATCATCTTTAGTTGTAATGCTATGTTTTACATCGGATGTAAAAGTCATGTTTTGGTGTGGTTCATAAAAGATATCGCGAAAATCTATACATGCCTTCGTTTAATTTTTTTTGTTCCTCTTGGTTTAGGTGATTTATACGTATGTTTTTGGTGAGAAATTCGTAATTATCTGTATAGTCGAAATTACCACTAGGTTCGACACTTTAGTGTATATTGTTGAACTCGTGATAATTTGTCAATACTTCGGTCTTAAGTTGCTGAGATAGTAAAAACTTTTGGTGTTTGTCAGAAATGTTTTGATTAAAGATTTTTGTATGATAATCTTTTGCATGAAAAATTCCACTTATTGTTTGTATGTATCGTTTATAACTGTCTACGTTGTGAAAACGTCATTCTGTTTTTTATCTATATGTAGATTAATAAGTCTTTGTGCAAGTGGTTCAAGTGTGTTAATAGGAGTTTTTATGCATGGTTTGTAAAATATTTTATTTCTTACGTTATTGAATATTATTGAATCGTTAGAGTAATTTATCTGGGAGTTTAATTTCCTAAGTGTTTGATTCCTTATCATTCCATCGAAGAAATGATGAAACTTAAATATTAAAAATTCTAACGGCGTTTGATTATTTAGTTCATTGATATACTCTACGGAAATTTTGTTATTAATCAGATGTTTGTTAAGAGCGGTCGTTATTTCTTGTTGAGTAGGGGTTAGGTTTGAATGTTTCGTATGTTTAGGAACGATAAAGTTATCGTAAGAATCCGTATCTATTAAAAGTCTAAGTTGGTTAATACCGTCTCATATGTGAATTTATGGTAATTTTCCAAAGGGGGTTTGTTGCGAATTTAACTCTACGTATCCTGTTGTGTTGAGGCAGTTAATTGAAAATTTTCATCTTCAACAATATTAATTTCATTTAAGTAGATTTGATCGCTGTCAACTATGTCATGTGGGGTATCGAAATAGTCGTTATATGGTGAATGGTCAATTGGATGTGAATAATTATGTTGATCGTATGATTAATTATTATAATATTCGTGGTATGAGTCGATTAGATTGTCAGGGTCCTTATTAAATAATTCTTGTGATACATATTCACCATAAAACGATAAACCATCGTCTCTGAATTGATATGAAGTTGAAACGAATCTTGATGAACCAATTAATCGATCAATAAACTGTTGATAAATTACCAGTATTCAAGTATTCTAACCATAAATCTTCGATAAACCGTCGAAGTATACCAATCCAACGAATATGTTACCAAGCCACTACTGTATTTCGTGACTCGTTGTGAATTATAATTTATTTATTTGTATCGTAGGTTCGTCCCAAAATATTAATATACAGTCGTATTTTCAACAATATCGTCGTTAAAAGTTACAATGGACACTAGATAGTAGGTGAATTTTCACGAACTATCCTACCGGCTGCGCCAACTATAATTCTAGCAAAGAATTATTCGAAAAAAAATGATATTATAATTATTTTTACAAGAAATACAATTTAATACAACAAACTAAATTACAATTGAATATTGACAGTAAATTTGAACAGAATAACAACGTTATTAACTTTTGATATTAGAATATGATATACTTAATACTCGATGGCTTTCTAAGTAAATAGGGAATATGCATGAAAATTTTTTTTCACATTTATTTTCAGAATATGAAAATACTGTTAATACTGTAATAACATTTAAAAACGAAATTAAAATCCGACAAATATCAATGAAGCTATAAGCTTTTAAAGATTGTTATCTGTCTCTTTCTTGCAAATACACTAAAAACGGGGTTTTACGTGTATTTTAAATGGTGAAAGTGTAATATGACGTCACATAACATATCAAGAGGGTTATCAGCCTCTTTGTCTAATCGAGAATTTCAATCATTCATATCTCGCTTATTTTTAAAGTTATTTAAAAAGTAATTTTACCTTGATATTTGTCAAGTAAACATGCTTCAATTTAAGTGAAACAAAATTTTCATGCATATTCCCTATTTTATATAAATTGCTGATATTTTGTTTATGTTGCTTAAAATACTATTGAAAAAACACGTGCTTGCTTAATATTTTTATATTCATAGGTCTATTCCAGAATATGTGACGTATATATATATATATATATATATATATATATATATATATACATATATATATATATATATATATATATATATATATATATATATATATATATATATATATATGTATACAAATATACAAGCATGTATACAAATTTTAGCGATAGTGATTTTTAATATCTAATAGGTAGGATCGATAAACATTTGAAGAAATTTTTACGAAATTCCAACATTGGTGCCAAAACAATTGCTGCATTTCCTTTGGAGGAAATTCGCTAAAAACTTAATACAAAAGCCATTGACATAAAACTTAACCTAAATTTTATTGATAAGCCATCCCTACAAACTAAACTAAAATAGAAAAACAAAATTAAAAAATTAAAAATAAAATATATACGATAATTAATAATATAAATTAAGAAAACAACAGTATTAGTTCAAATCGAGATCATGTAGCATGCGGAATGTTTTCCCAAAGAGCATCGTATTCGGGTTAAATTGACCCAGTACGTTGATGTTTGGAAAAAGGATTTGGAGGTAGTTTCAAGGTGGAGAGCTTCAGGCAGAAATTTTTCGGGGTTTTTTCGAAATCGTCCGAAGGCAATTGTTGCATTTTTGCAAGGAGCAATGTTTTCCCATATTGGGGCTGCGTACGTGAGTACCGGCCGGATACATAACTTGTAAAGTCGATGTTTCAAACGTTCGTCCAGCTTACCCTTGGCATTGAGTAACGGGTATAGCCCTGCAAAGGATGCGTTTCCAAGGGCAAAACGCCTTTTGGCGGTTTGTGCCTAATTCAACTGCCTTTGAATAGTTATTCCCAGATACTCAACACTTTGAGTTTATCGGATTTCAGTGTTAAACATCTTCAACTCAAGTGGGTAGGAAGAAAATTTTCTTCCCCGGCTGCAGAAGCGCTCTCAGGCACGCAGTATAGATATAACTGAGCTGCACAATCGTCCTCCGTGGAAGATAGCAGAGCACAACATTAGTTACACCATCATCACCGGGACCCTTCCTACATTTAAGTTTCCTTAAGCTGTTTGATACCTCACGGGGTGATACGCATTCGACATCAATGGGGTTAATGACGGAAGAACGAATATTTTCCAAGGATTCGGACACCCGGTGGGCCGTTTCTTCATCGTGATATTCGTCGCCATGAGTTAAGCTGTGCGCCTTAGAGAAGGTGTCAGCAAAAAGTTGGTCTTTGTCAGAATCTACCTCTACTCAGGTACCCATTTTCTGACGAAAGAGGGGGCAGTTTGTAGGAACGTTTACACAAATCCTTTGCATTATTGTCACGAGTGGTCAGAGCCAAAATCCTCTCGTCCCACATTTCATGTCTGGTGCGCATAACTTTTTCTACAATATCAGCTGACATTCGCTTCATGGCGTCATGAAGCTCCGGCAACCTATCTCTTTGCCAAAATTTGCGTAGTTTGTTCCGAGTCCGTATGAGTCGTAGTGTGTCATCATCTAAGTTAAGTAGATAGCCAAAGGTTCTGGCTTTCCCTGGAATAGATTTTTCGGTAGCAACTATATATTTCTCGTGAGCTTACTAACTGCCAAGTCTATTTGGTCGATAGATTTGATCTGTGGAGTGATGAAAGTTTCGACGTTGAGATACTCTTTGAAAAGTTTCCAGTTTGCCTGCTCAAAGTTCAATTGGATTTGCAAAGTGCACCTCATTTCACCCAAGGTAAAAATGATGGGACGGTGGTCACTTTGCAAATCTTAGTAAACATGTAGATCCGACATGAGGTCGCAATTCTTTAGTAATGCTAAGTCGATGGTTTGCGGCGGCAGCATCTGGGTAATAGGTTATAAAAATGTAACATTTGTCGCGGTATCCTGGCTCTCTTTATACCTCAAAGGAGCGCTGCCCGAACCTGCAAATGATTCCGATACTCGACAAAAAAAAATATATATATATTAGTAAAAGATTTTACTAAATATTTTGTAATTGAAACGACACGCACGTTTTTTTTAAAGAAAAGAAAAAAAAAATTAAATTAAACACAAGTTTTTACGAAACAAACAAAAAACTTGATTTTATTGCTTTAAAAAAAAAATGATTATCCAATTTCTTTTTCAACAATTATTTTATTTTTTTTCACACAATATCAAACTTTTAATTACCTGTAACAATTTCCAACTTTAACTTGATCTGGATTGAACAACAATTATATACTTTGAACTAATCAGACAATACTTGATTTTAAACTTTGAACTAATCAGACAATAGCCGAATTAAAAACTGATTTTAATCAACACTAGTCTCCGGTTTATATACCCATCAAAGATGTTTCGAGAACAAGGTTGTATTTTTTTTTGAATAAATTTTTTATTTGACAATATTTTTTTAGCATGGAGGCTTCTAGAATATTTTAGTATATCAACAACCATGGACGTAGTCGGATTGTTCAGATTATTTATAAAATTAATTAAAAATTATAATACCTTTCCGAGGTTTGAACCATATCACACACCCCGCTTGGTTGATATTTAACTACCGACGTAATGAACACGGCCAGTGTGAATTCAAAATCTATACACAATTTTACAATACATAAGCATTACTGTAAGCTAGCTTACTTCTGTTTACTTGTTTTACAAAAATTATCTTGTTTTTACAAAATTATTTATTTGTGATGCTGTTTATGTAATTCATCAAAAACATTCAATTTTTATGACTTTTGTTTTTTTTTAAATTAAATTATATGTAATAATTTTAAAAAAATTTTTGATTTAAAAAAAAAAAAATAGAAAAACTTTAAATCAAAAGCATCTATTAATCTTTTTTCAATTTTCGACTTAAAAAAAAACTTAGTTTAAGAAAAAAAATAAATCGAGCTATATTATTTTCTTTTTGTACTTCTTTCAAAAAAAAAAACTCCTTTTTCCAAGGAGAAAAATATTGTTTTGTTAAATATTTTTCGTAATATTTTACTTAATATTCTTCTATTTCATAATTAATATGTGTGTTGGATCAAAAAAAATTATTTTCAATAATTTTCATTACAACACATTATAATTACCACAATTGGCCGAGATAAAAATAGAATGTTTGACGTCGTGTCGAACAAGAACAGCGACCCCACCACCATTTCTGGGGGCTCGATCGCGGCGATAGGTATAGAGTCCAGGGATTCTAAATTTCTTATTCGGCTTTAATCATGTTTCGCTGATGGCTGCAACGTGGATCTAATGCTGTAGGTGGAATGAGTGAAGCTCGAGATGTTTGTGCGGCAGACTCTGAGAGTTTGATTGCAAAAATCGGATTTGGGACCTAGAATTTGTAGGATGGAATGCCATTTTCGAATAAATATGCAGTCATCTGGAAAACCTTCAGAAGTTTTTCGGAATTCGATGTGCAAGATTTCCATGCAACTTCCACGTCGATCCTGAGTTTCAGGAGCTCCTTGAAATCTAGTTCGGGTTTGGGGCTTTCGCCCTTCTCCGATCAAAACGGAGGGAGTGGAGAGTCCAGGATGGACTCAAAAAATGGGTTGGTTGAAGAGGGGGTTGGGGCGTAGGGGTTGGAAAGGGGGGTGGTAAACAAAATCTCAATTATCTCATTTCCTGATGGCTTTCTAGTTCTCCACGGTTTAACTTTTGGGGGTGGTGCTGGAACAAACTTTGATCTTGGTGCTCGGGCTGGAGTCATCCGTTACGCTATGGGGGCCTCTGCTAGGGGCTTTGACATCTTGTGCGTGATGGAAGGCCGGAAATTCTTGGCCTGAATTGATGGTGGTGGTTGGAATCTTTCACCCTGAGCGGCCAGCTGACAGCGGTAGCACTGAACTGCACCCCGTTTGTTGATGTACCTTTCAACTTTCGCAGGTACCCCACAGATTCATTTTATTTTGAGGGCGCTTTGGGCTTGCGTACCCTTGCCTAACTGAACCAATCGTAATACGCAAATGGTTTCTTCGCCTGTTTTGCTGAACTTCACGACCTTATTGGGTTCAACACCGTGGTTCTTTAAATCTTCTGCCACCATATCGTCTGAATGGTGGCGCATTGTACCATGTATCACGCATTTGGGTTCGTGAGCCCCCTTGGTACCATAAAAATGGTGGGGCATCTGCAAGGCTTCCAAATGCTCCTTGCATTTTTTGTAGTGATGGTCGGTCTCACAATAGACGCTGATGGTTTTAGGTCACTAAATGTGAAACGGTCGCTATTTTTCGCTGCCGTTTTAATAGCTTCCTCGACTTTGGCGAAGCTCGTGAGACCCATATGGACCACTATGGGCGTGGGTTTCTTCTGTTTTGGGATGGTGGCTGCTACGGTGGTTTGATCGTTGACGTCGATCAATGTGCTGTATCTATTTGATATTTGTATCGCTGCTTTTTTGGAGGCGGTACTTTCAACCCTTCCTCGTCGTCGTTTCCTATCGTTTTTTACCAGATGGAAATCTGCTTCCATGGGTTCTGGTATTGGTTGTGGTGCTGGTGTTGCTGAAGTCGCTGTTGATGCTGGTGATGATGATGATGGTGATGATCTTGTCGAGGCTGGAGTTGCTTGAAGCATCTTCGGCCTAGGGGCCACCGCCTTGTTGGCGGTGGTAGGCATTGCTAGAGGTTTCTCCAATCTAGATAACAAAAGAAAAACACATTAGTTGATAATATAAAATATAAGAGCCTAGTTTATAAAATAAAAAGTAATTAATGATTCTAAAAATACAACGAGAAATTATATTTTATTTTAAATAAAAAGATTTGAATTCAACTCTGTTACAAAAATCCCCAACAATAAAATCGAAGACATGCTTGGGCACAGGTTGACTGCATTCGACTCTGAGTGAGAGGTAGGAAGAGAGATAGAGTAAATACAGGGTACCTACCAATTATTATTATTTTCTTTTTTTAATTAATACATTTTCGGAAAAAAATATAATAATACCAACCCTTTTTTATAGTCAACTATTATACAAAGTATACAATACATACAATACATTGAATACATACTCTGGAATTCTGGGCTGGTAATTTGGGGCATAAAATGTACCTTTTTAATATATTTGTGTATGAATAAAATCTAAATGTTATATAAAATATAAATCTTTTGATCCTTTACGTTTACCGCTTGACCGTTATAATAAAAGAGGTAAATTTTTGCTAAGAATTTAAATAAAATTGAAAAATAGTTATATAGTTATATTTTTGGACGAGATAGCACAAAATTTTTTTGATGGTTTTGGTTTTTGGAAATTCCGATTAACTTTCCTAAACTATTACACATGGGAGAACACTAATAAACAATTATTTAACTGATTTAATTATTTTTTCTTCGTAGGGGGTATAGTGTCATCGGAATTCGATGACACTGGATACAATAAATTTGCCAATGATAAGTCTGGGGGGGGGGGGGGGAGGTTACTGATTCTCAATAGTTAAATTTTATATAAAGTGGGAATTTTATGTTACCTTACTCAACCTGACTGAGTTTCTTCGAGTTAGTCTACTTTGAATTAAAAAAGTGAAAAGTAGTATTCGTGCTAGTGAAAATTATTTTTCGCATAATTTCTTTTTTAAAAAAAAAATAAAAGTAGTGATTTTAGTGAAACGGTAATTTTACAATTTAATAATCGATTTAAAGAACAGAAAATATAATTGTAATAACTGATTTTTTAGTGACAAACAAATTATAATTTATTAGGAGCCATGAACATGAGCACAAAAAGTTTTTGGGAAATCTTCGCAGAAAACCCATCTTCATTTGAATATCCGGAATTATTAAAAATAAATAAAAAACTCAGTAGTTGTTTCGCATCTTCTTATCTATGTGAATCGGGATTTTCACATATGAAACATATAAAATCAAATTAATCATTGGGCAATAATTGGTAGGCCACCCTGTATTGAAACACGTCCTGTCTTACTTCAAAACATACCTCGCTTGCTTACTCTGACTCAGTTTGCACAGTTGCTCTGATCAGCAATCCATGCCCACCTCTGATCTAATATAAATAAATTTTATTGTCATGGGTTAATCAATAAAAGAACAAAATAATTCTTTCTTGGGTTTATCTTTATCCTCAATTGTCAACTCAGCATGAATCCAAAATAATAAAATATTATCAATGGATTCAATGTAAGTGTAAAAACCCAGAAAAAACAAAAATTTTTATTTCCGACAATAAATAAATATATTGTGAGATGATCGCAGTAAGAAATCTCGGGTAAAATTTGAGAAGAATTGTTTCGATACAACGATGTTTACAGTGCCAACATCTAACATCGAATCTGACACGACGATTCTGAAATTGAAAATTATTTATTAATATCGTCATTTTTCGAAGTTATATTACAAGTCTTCGAATCTATAGTACTTAGCCTAAGCTTTACCTATAATGCATCATCTTATTAAATAAATAAATCGAAATCTATAAACATTTTACATTGTTTCTTAAATGGAAAAATCTTATATAAAAAACCATTGATATCTAAAATGAACCTAAGTTGGACGGATAAGCCGTCCCTAAAACTAGACCTTAAAGAAAATATTTACCATTTAGATTACACCGAATCAGTTGTAATCGACATCATGTGGCATGCGGTATCGTTTCCTGAAAAGCAACATACGCGGGTCAAATTGGCCCAGTGCATTGATTTCCGGGAAATCAATGAACTGGTTTGAAATGGTTTGGATGAAGGTTTTGATAGTGGGGTGCCCAGTTTCTCTGTGGAGTGCTTCAGCCGGGTATCGTAGGGGGACTTTCAAAATCGTCCGAAGACAACGATTTTGAAATTTTTGCATTTTTGCAAGCTGCGAAGGAGCAACGTTCGACCAGATTGGTGCAGCGTACATGAGTACGGGCCGGATACATGACTTGAAAAGTCGATGTTTCAGACGTTCGTCTAACCTACTCCTAGCGTTGAGTAGTGGGTACAACCCAGCAAAGGATGCGTTTCCAAGGGTAAGACGTTTTTTAACGTTCTGCGTCCAATTCAACTGCTCTTGAAGGGTTACTCCCAGGCATTCAACACAGTTAAACATCTTCAATTCAAGTGGGTAAGAAGAAAATTTATTCTTCTTTGTGAACAAGACGGACTGAGTCTTCGTAGGATTGATTTTGATTTTCCACATCTTGAAATAGCTTGCAAGCGTGGATAGGCGGGATTGGAGGCAGCTCGAAATAAGTTTCGGCTGCCAGGAAGTACAGTAGATTGCTGTAACGTTTGCGAAGAGGGCCGATTCGGTTTCTCGATCCTTCGGGATGTCGTTTATAAAATATAAAAAGAGGCGGGGTCCAAGCACGGAGCCTTGAGGTACACCAGCCTTGACACAATATTGGTTCGATGTACTTTGCTGGAGATGAATTTGGGATTTTCGGCTCGATAATTAGGAAATCAGGAATTTCAGGATGTAGGTAGGTATGTTGAATTTGGAAAGTTTGTACGATTTTTTTTGTTTTTTTTTGGATTTTTGGTTGTGCCTTGTTTATAAATGTTTGGCAGATGTTACCTGCTTCTATGATCGTTTTTGATTGGTGCATATGGCAATCCTATTGTTATAAGTTGTGTGTTACGTAGTAAATCGATTTATATTTTGACCTTGCTAGAAAGAGACGGACGTACTGACGATTCATTTTTCAGTAAAATTTTAATTAAATCTGAATTCAGAATTGGTCCATTGTCTAAATTAATAATATTTCTTTTTAATTTCTGAATATAAATGCTTTTTAAAACGAACAAAATCGGGTATTTATAGCCTAGAGTGCCCATCGTGTTTACAAACATATATTGGCCAAAGTCGCAGACATAAAACGCGGTCAATTGCGCGCGCAAATGACTCGTTTCAATTCATATTTTTCAAAATAGGAGGAAATCGATTTAATGCAATTAGACTTAAGAATTTTTTAAATCGAAAACTTACTTGAAGAATTAGGAAACGTACAATCTGAAATCTAATTACTTGATGAAGACAACAACGAATTTCAGTTGTAAGATCGCGAATCTTTTGAAAATTTATATTTGAATCCATTACGAAAGCCAAAGCTTATATTCTGGAACGTCAGTAATTAGAACATATCAGCAAGTACTAGTAGTAAAACAATGCATGTAAAATTTCCCACTATAAACTTACAAAAATTTGATGGAGCCTACGATAAATGGCTGTTGTTTTGCGACACATTTTATTTTTTAAGTAATATTACTATATCGTAAATTCAAAAATTCCATTATTTGCGTTCCTCTTTTGAGGGTGAAGCGGCAGGTTCGATTGACTCATTAGGTGTCTGCTGCCAACTATGAAGTAGCATGGGAATTGTTGCGTGAAAGATTTGAAAATACTACTTGGTTGATTCAAAACCATGTAAGCAATTTATTAACTATTCCCGCAGTAACTAAAGAATCTCACCTTGGACTACACTGATAGAAGGAAATTCTTCATTGGTTCTGGTATTGGTGGTGGTGCTGGTGTTGCTGAAGTCACTGTTGATGATGATGATGGTGTTGATGATGATAGTGACGATCTTGTCGAGGCTGGAGTTGCTTGAAGCATCTTCGAAAGATTTGAAAATACTACTTGGTTGATTCAATGCCATGTAAGCAATTTATTAAATATTCCCGCAGTAACTAAAGAATCTCACCTTGGACTACACTGATAGAAGGAAATTCTTTCCTCAAGAAAATATATTTTCTTCAGAATATTTGCTTCAGTAAAGAAACATTCAAGACTAGGCAGTCGAACCAAAAACATATGTTTAGTTGCGCGAAGAAACTAAAATTCTTGAACGGCGTTAAAATTTTTTTTTTAAATAGAGTTAGTTAGCCTTGGGCTGAGAGAGTCTTTCTTAGCTCTTCAATACTCTTCTGATTCTTTAGTCAAGAAATTAAATTCTTGTAAAGTATTTTTCTTATAAAACAATAAATAAAAAACTCGAAAAGCTGCTTATGCAGCTTCTTTACACTTTGGTGTAGCGGAAGCATACTGGACTAGATATCCAGAGGCCCGAGGTTCGATTCCTGGTTGACGAGTTAATTTTTTCATATCAGTATTTAATTAAAAATTCAATGACAATGACATTTGTCTAAATAGTATACGCTAAAGTCTTCTATAGTTTGTCTTACGTAACCGAAATGGAATTTGGACAAACATCGTATTGTTGACGCTTAAGTATTCGGATTGTTCCAAATAACTTCAAACCGCTTTTGTCGACCACGAAACCGTATCTAGTTGGGGTATTTTATATGTTGCTTTCCCAACAAACGGCTGTGGTGTGAATTTTCAACTTTAAATGGATATTTACAACTTTAAATGGATATTAATATACAAAATGAAGAATTACGATTTTGTTAATTAAACGTTTATTAATTATAAATTTTTTTTAGTGTACATTTATATTTGAACACACGTTGCCAATTTTTTTTTTATTCCAACATTCAAATTACAAGCGTGTTATATTACTGAAATTTTTAACAAAAATTATTGATTATTATTCTTCTTTTATATAATGCCGTTGCACAAGTATTCGATAGTATCAGAATAACAAATTTTTTGAGAGAGAGAGCTCGACATGTATATAACGTGTCAAAGTAAGTTGGGAGGCCATGTACTATGGTGTAAACAAATATAATAATTATATTTTGGTTTGTGTCATGGAGACTGTTTTTATGTTCACAGTTAAGATTGGGCTTGTTTAACTGTTACAATCAGTTACATAACAGGCTCAAGAACTAAAATAAACAGTTCAAACGTGGATAATAAACAAAAAGACTATAAATACCGGTTACAATTCGTGAATATTAATACGAAAATAATAACTCATTCGCTAGGAATCGAAACCTAGACCACTTTATTCAGAGGTACATGGTTCGATTCCTGGCTAGTATACGTTAGTTCTGTCATACTTATGTCTATAAAGAAAGAAGGAAACACAAAATATAAAATATATGTCTTAATATTAGAAAAATCGAAAAATGCGTAAGGAATAAAGTTGTAGAAAATCATGTTAGCTACAATTCATAACGTATCATTTTTGCTCAAACTCTAATGTGTACAGAGATATTAAAAATCTCTGACCAAACATCATATCCTTTGCAGGGATTTGTTTTCGACCGGTTCAGTTAAGGGAATTATAGGTGACGTGGGGTTGGGTTGGTTGCGATCCCTTACCTCGTCCAAATAGAGACTTCAAAGCAAACGTTACCCTCCTCATCTAAGTAATTATCTTTGAGTTCGTTCACCTGTGATATCCATACGTTCCGAAATTTTCCACATGTCTTCATGCTCTTGACTACGTTTTTTACAACGCTCGTGTTGAATAATTTCACGTGGTGCTCTTTAAGTTGATACTCCTTTGGAAATTGAAAAATGGTGTCCTCTCCTTCTAGCTGTACGGTGAGCACCTTCACAATCGTGGTTCTTGCATCCAAGCAATCTGAGATAAAATGAAATCTCGTACGTGGTGACGTCATGATTTGTTGTTGATTTGTAAGTCTGTAATCAAGACTTGCGGAATTATAGTGAATTTGATTATAGTACAGCTGTTGATGCGAGTAATAACTGAAAGTTTTATTAAAACACATTAGAACATACATGAAACATATTTACAAAATTATAAATTGAATACCTGAATCAACAACAAGTACACTATTACACAATTGAACTTGTTTACAACAAGTATATAATTTAATTACACACAGTAACAATTAATTACTGTGTAGTATTACAATTAGTATACAGTAACAATTAATAAATATAGGCGCTGTTTCATTATCAAGAGCCACTAACGTATTGTGCGTCTTGTCTGCTCGGCAGCGCAACTCTGACCGTTCTCAATCACATGCGCCGCGCGCATCGTTAGTTTGGACGAGTTCAAACTTACATCCCCCTCCCCCACCCACCTGGTGAAAATTGGTTTCAGGAGCAGGACAGCAAGGGATCATTTTACTTGCGTGGAAAATATTTGATTCCTTTCTTTTGAAACACGAGTCTATGCTGTACAGAAGATTTGAAATTTTATTTTTTATTTTAAAAGGACCGACTCTAATCGGGTGCAGCTTGTTTCGATTTAGGTGACTGGAGTTTTGGATATATACAAGGTCTCCCTCTTCGTGTGTTATTGGTTTTCTATTCTTGTCATATTAAATTTTGTTTTGATCATGAACTTTTTTGGAATTTAAGAATGCTATTTCTCTGTTTTCTTTTAAGTTTTCTCAATTATTTTTGTTCAATTCAGGAGGTGAAAAAGAATTATCTATTCCGTTTAAAAGATAACTAGGCGTGAATTTTGTTGTACTATGGACAGTGTTATTATAGTTTTCAATGCATTGCTCGGCTATAATGCTCCACGCTCGGTGTCTATTCTCCGAAATTTTACACCTAATTGAATTTACTAAAGTTTGATTTGTACGCTCGTTTTGCCCGTTCGAAAAGGGACAATCTACAGCTGTAAATATGTATTTTATAATTTCTGATTTCAAGAATTTCTTAAATTGGTTGGAGTTTATGCCGGAATATTGGTCTGTTAAAAGTTATTTTATTTTATTCTTTTTTTAAATTTTTTTTACTAATTTAATAAAGTCTGTTGCCGTTTGGGTTTTTGATGTTAATGTGAAAGCATACTTTGTAAAATGATCTATTATTAAATGTAAATATCTTTTTGATGATTTATTCCCTCCGAACCCTCCTATTGTATCCAGAGATACTATCTAAAATGGCTCCGAAGCTGGGCCTAGTTGTGACAAGGGTTGTTTAAAATTTCCGAACCTTGATTTATTTTTTATGCATGTGTCACATGTTCGACAAATAAGTTTTATGTGTCTGTGAATGTTTTTAAAATAATATGTTGGTGTCAAGGTTAGGGTTAATTGTTTTACACCTATGTGGCTATTACTGTGAATTTTTTTTATTAGATTAATACCAAAATCCTCTGTAATCCAAATTTTCTCTTTGTTATTCAAAGTTTTATAATAAATATTATTTTTAGTTTCGAATTTTTCATTTTCCGTTTGCAATTGTTTTTGGTTGTTCACTACGTCATCTAACGAAATAAAGTTTACTATTTTAATAGTGGATTCATTATTAATGTTATTTTCTAAAACCGGATTACGTGAAAGACTATCTGCTTCTATGTCGTATTTTCCGGGGTTGTATACTATGTTAAAATCGAAGTTTGATATATAGTTTAGTATCATTAATAGTTCAGGGTCCTGACTTTTTTTTATATTGAAGTTTTCCAAAGGTTTATGATCAGAAAAAATAGTAAAATTATGGCCCATTAAGTAGTACTGCCAATATAATATCGATTCTTTTATTGCTAGACATTCTAGGAATATTGCCCGTTTATTTTTTTGTGACTGAGTTAATTTTTTTGAAAAGAAAAATACTGGTTTTAGTGAATTACCTTTTTGAGGTTATTTCAAGATTGCCCCGACTCCTTCTTTTTATGCATCCGTAAAAATATATATTGGAAGCTTCGGATCGAAGATCGCAAGTATAGGTTCGGAGCTTAGATATTTTTTTATTTTATTGAAACTTTCTTCGCATTTTCTTGACCACTCAAAGTTTACATTTTTCCTTAGCAGATTATGAAAGGGCTTTAGTATTATTGATGCGTTTGGAATGTATTTTAAATAAAAGTTGATCTTCCCTAAAAGTTGTCTAATATTTTTTGATTATGAGGTATTGGAAAATTTTTAATTGCAATTAAATTGTCATTTAGTGGTCTTATTATGTTTCCTTCTATTTCATGTCCGAGATACACAACTGAACTCTTAGCAAAAGAACATTTCTTTAAGTTTAATTTGAAACCCGCAATTTTTATGGCCGTCAGTGTTTTATCAATATGACTTAAGTGTTCTGAAATGTTTTTCGAAAAAATCAGAATGTCATCTATTAGTCCAGTTAAGATCTATATCCGTGCTTGCAAAAGGTCAGGTCGTTCTGAATTTTTTATATGTTGTGAGGACCTAAACCAATATTAAAAAACCAGATTTGCAATTTCCAAAGTGCTGTGCGAGCGGCGGTGTACTCAAAAAACCATGAAATTTTCTTACTTTTTATAGTTTTTGCTCAATATCTTAGTGAAAGAGCAGTCTGACCGGTATAGTCATTCTATACACTTTTAAAGTAGACTAAATTTTCAACAATTTGAGATCAAAACAAGCTCTTCACAGTTATTGGTTCCCAAGATACAGTGCTTAGAAAATAGGCCATTTTCTCAGTATTCTCTGAAAAATTGCCGGAGCTGATTAAAGGCCATTGCCAGTGGCCGTTATGGGTAATGAATGCCGTCTTTTGTTTATCCTTTTCTCTAATCCGAATGGACCAAAACGCTGAATTTATGTCAAGTTTTGTGAAAAACGAGCAATCGCGCGCTAAAAGTAGCAGGTCATCTATTAGGGGGAATGGATAGCATTCGGGAACAATTATTTTATTGAGTTCACTGTAGTCAATACACAAACGTGATTTTCTTCCTTCCTCCTTCTTAAAAACAAGAGTTACCGGAGAAGCATATGGACTGGTAGAATGTTCGATGAGACCTGCTTTTAGTAGGGATTTTATTTGTGTATTTATTTCATCTTTATCCTGCAACGAGCATTTGTAGGGTTTTCTTGCGATATATTTGTTTTTTGTAAGTTTTATCGTTGCCTCGTAGTTTCTTACGGTGCCGATATCATACTTGTTTTCAGCGAAAATTTTATTATGTTTATCTAATAGACATTCCAACGGCGCTTTGCTGTCACTGTTAGTGTTTACATTTGAAATTAAAGTATTTATTTTGATTTCTTTATCTAAATCAGATCTTTCTCCATATTTTTGGAAAATTTTCAAGTTTTCATCCTGACATAGTCTAAATTCTTTAAGAACATCTAATCCCAGGAGGATATCATTCTGAAATGATTCACTTTTTATTACAAAAAAGGGCCAATTTTTTGAGATATTAAAAATTTTTAAAGGTATCAAAATCGAACCTAACGTTTCAGTAAAACCTGAAACCGTATTTACCTTTTTCGCCCCACTTATATTTCTATTTAATTATAATCTTTTTACAATGTTATAATTTATTACCGATATATTGGCTCCAGAATCATAAAGTGCAATAGCCGGATAATTATTCACTAGGACTTTTAATTTGATAAATGGGGTAGTTATTCGTTTTTTGATTCATCGCATGATGAAATACTATCTTGGATTTCCAAGTTAGTTACCATTTTAATTTTATCATTTTTGAAATTTTCTTTAAGATTTGGGTATTTATTGCGACATAAGTTTTCTGGATGAAATCTGTTCGGGAAACCTTTATCTTTGCAGTACGAGCAAGGTTTCAAATCCGATTTATTCGAGGATTAGATTTGTGCTTTATTTTCGATTACCAATATATTTTTATTTTTATTAATAACCAAACTTTATAATTTGAATGCACGACATCAATTTATCGATTGAGTTCAAATCCCTTTTACTGATCCGTGACCTAATTTGAGATGGCAGACCCAATACAATAAAATTCATTTGGCTATTCATGTTTAATTCAGGATCGGCATCTATAATTTTCTTTTTCTTAGAGCATAATCTAACAATGGCCCACTAATGTAACGGAAGGTGTATGCATAATTTATTTCAGCCCAACCTATCTCGGAAAAAGTGTCAAGAAAAGAGTTTTGCCAAAATTCCCACGGATGCGAGATGGTGTGTGTTTTTAGAAAAACAAGGAACCAATGTTTAAACGATTGCATTTCTGCACAAAAAAGTCTAGAAATATTTTCGCGTTTTGATTTTTTCCCGAAAATTTATCCAAAATCATATCCTTTACCACTGAATGCAGGGATTTGTTTTCGACCGGTTCAGTTAAGGGAATTAAAGGTGACGTGGGGTTGGGTTGGTTGCGATCCCTTACCTCGTCCAAATAGAGACTGCAAAGCATACGTTACCCTTTTCATCTAAGTAATTATCTTTGAGTTCGTTCACCAGTGAGATCCATACGTTCCGAAAATTTCCACATGTCTTCATGCTCTTGACTACGTTTTTTACAATGCTCGTGTTGAATAATTTCATGTGGTGCTCTTTAAGTTGATACTCCTTTGGAAATTGAAAAATGGTGTCCTCTCCTTCTAGCTGTACGGTGGCACCTTCACAATCGTGGTTCATGCATCCAAGCAATCCGAGATAAAATGAAATCTCGTACGTGGTGACGTCATGATTTGTTGTTGATTTGTAAGTCTGTAATCAGGACTTGCGGAATTATAGTGAATTTGATTAAAGTACAGCTGTTGATGAGAGTAATAACTGAAAGTTTTATTAAAACACATTAGAACATACATGAAACATATTTACAAAATTATAAATTGAATACCTGAATCAACAACAAGTACACTATTACACAATTGAACTTGTTTACAACAAGTATATAATTTAATTACACACAGTAACAATTAATTACTGTGTAGTATTACAATTAGTATACAGTAACAATTAATAAATATAGGCGCTGTTTCATTATCAAGAGCCACTAACGTATTGTGCGTCTTGTCTGCACGGCAGTGCAACTCTGACCGTTCTCAATCACATGCGCCGCGCGCATCGTTAGTTTGGACGAGTTCAAACTTACATCCCCCTCCCCCACCCACCTGGTGAAAATTGGTTTCAGGAGCAGGACAGTAAGGGATCATTTTACTTGCGTGGAAAATATTTGATTCCTTTCTTTTGAAACACGAGTCTATGATGTACAGTAGATTTGAAATTTTCTTTTTTATTTTAAAAGGACCGACTATAATCGGGTGCAGCTTGTTTCGATTTAGGTGACTGGAGTTTTGGATATATACAAGGTCTCCCTCTTCGTGTGTTATTGGTTTTCTATTCTTGTCATATTAAATTTTGTTTTGATCATGAACTTTTTTGGAATTTAAGAATGCTATTTCTCTGTTTTCTTTTAAGTTTTCTAAGTTATTTTTGTTCAATTCAGGAGGTGAAAAAGAATTACAACTCAACTCTGACCGTTCTCAATCATATGCGCAGCGCGCATCGTTAGTTTGGACGAGTTCATATATATATATGAACTGACTTGCATATATATATATATATATATATCTGCAAGTATATATATATACTTGCAGACCCGGCCACGCGTAGCTGTGGCTCAGATATTGAATTCATATTATACTCAACTTTTCAAAACAGTCGAAGTAATATTCACTAATAAAGATAAAAAACGTTTAAGCCAATCTCAAAACTTACGGGAGTGAGAATGGAAAAGTACGTAAAAATTTGAAAGTGATAGGTTAGGAGTTTCGGTGAGTTTAAATTAAGCACAAACCAACATCAAATTTTCAAGTTTACATTTTATTCACCTCATACTGAAGTCTCGATTGTAATAAAAAAATTAAATTGAGATTATATACTAAATTTTTGGGATTATTGTTATTCGATTTATTTAGATTTATTATTGTTAGCATTTGTTATTATTTGTAGGTTATTGCTATTATTCGTGGATTATATTTATAAAGCAAATCATAAATAAATTAAGTAATACATACATGTTTTAAATTCAAAAAGAATAAATTAAAAATTTCAAAGCGATAAATTAAAAAACAAAAGTAAAATTATATACAAAATTTTGTATATTATTATTATTTTGTCGTTAAAAATAATAGGGCATCAATGATACACAG
Organism: Nineta flava; assembly: GCA_963920215.1. NCBI lineage: Eukaryota > Metazoa > Arthropoda > Insecta > Neuroptera > Chrysopidae > Nineta > Nineta flava. The sequence continues at coordinate 69,213,147 of OY986042.1, forward strand.
CACAATTATAATAAAATTAAAAATTGAATGAAGCTTGATTATTCAAAACATAACGCCATCTATTGATCGCTTACCCCACTTAGATAACCCAAAATACTGTGCCGGTCATTTAACAACACACCGCCATCTGTTAGAAACATATCGAACTTCGAAATCAAAACCGTTTACCTTACAATAAACATTACATTTGTAATAAAACCATATTTAGTCCATAATTATTTGTCCATTGCACCGATTGCAATTTTAGAATGCGCAGAGTAATTAAGATCTGGTGCATATTCGAATGCAAGACGTTCAAATGATGCACATGTTAATGCGCGGCTGGTTTGCTGTATCTCTTGCTCTTGATCTCTAAACTTAGCTATATGCTATACTTATATATTTTAAATTCAAAAATAATAAATTAAAAATTTCAAAAGGATAAATTAAAAAACAAAAGTAAAATTATATTAAAATATTTTCTATTTTATTATTATTTTGTCGTTAAAAATAATAGGACACCAACGATACACAATTATAATAAAATTAAAAAATGAATGGTTCTTCAAAATTTCATCAAAATCGATAGTAGTTTCGGAGTCCATTCACAATAAACATGTGATACGAGATTTATATATAAAGATATCTATATATATATATATAAATATATATATATATATATATATATATATATGTATATATGTATATATATATATATATATATATATATATATATATATATATATATGTATATATGTATATATGTGTATATATATATATGTACATAGATAGATATATATATATATATATAAATTTACAGATGGTTATTTTGGACATCTACTAGGGAGGATCAATGGACATTTGCAGAAATTTTTGAAGTCGGTAAGAGTCCAATAGCTCTATTTCCTTTTAGGAAATTCGCTAAAACAAACATTCAAAAACAATCGTCAAAATCGGTTCTGTTTATGAGGATTATGCAGTTTTGATGATTTTTCTGTTCCACTGATACGAAAAATTCACAATTTTCGTAATGAGAAAAATTTTATTCCGAACGCAGGAAGAAAGGTATAAGATATATTTATAAAAAAGTTTCATCGAAATCGATAGTGTTTCTGAGTATTCAAAATTTCAACGATTTATAAGCTTTATTGACTACAATATATTAAGGAAGTTCCAGCAATTTGTTATATAATCAGGACTAAAAACCGGTTTGATTTTATTCTAGAACAAATACATATGCACACATACGCAACACATAGACATATCATACATACATACATACAAAATAATATTATTTTGAAGAAAAAATTTATACTTTTATATTTCGAAAACAAAACCGTGAAAAGCGATTTAAAAAAAAATTTATTTAATAAATATTTATCTTTACTATTCTAGTTTTTTTTTAAATTCTGTCGAGTATTTTTTTAATACAACAGACAGTGTGAGTGAGTGTGAGACACGCACCAAATTAGCAACAAACATATCTGTGAATCCATATCCCAGAGATAGTTACGATTAGCTAATTCATATTGATGATGACTACATTGTAGTCGAAATACGTATTTATAAAATACAAATAAATGTTCAAGGAATTGGGCCAAAATTTGAAATATAATTTCAAAAAACCTAGAGTTCTTTTTGATTATTTTAATAATCTTTACAACAGATAATAGTTGGGCGGGCATGAAGTTTTTCATGCTTCTAATGAGAGAGAATGATCACTTTGCTATTAATTATTTCACGTTCTAAGCGGTCAAAAACTCTGAAAACTTGTGATTTATTAAAAAACGTTATTTTTAGCCTGTAAAAAAAAAATTTGCAGAATCTGTTGAAAAGTGGTTTCATGCTGGAACATCCTTAAGGGTGGTAGTAGTTAGCTCATGTTGGACCTCTTATCAGATCTAGGCTCTCTGGGCCACAAAAGCAGCGCTAATTTTTAAAATTTTTGCAATTGATTTGTGCTTTATTCATTCTGTTTTAAAAAAAAATGTTTCGAATAAATGTTGCTTTTTCGAAAACCGAATGAAAAAGCCACCAGTAGATTGATAGATAGGTAATTCTTCGACCTTATCGCCACTTCCCCTTCCCCCTTTACTTTAGTCTGACGAGGTTCGCTTCTCCCATTTCTTGGCAATAGCCAGGAGCTTATCAGGTTTTCCTGAAGGTTCATATATTCGGGGTGGATTGCGATGAATATATTGTATCATCTGCTGCAATCCAGATATTCTCAATTATAGAAGATGTGGCTAGATGTTCTTCCACCTAGCCACACACTCTGCACATAAAGGATCATCCATTGTGGAGTCCTATTGTGTTTAGGTGCTTTCGTAAGTTTTTGTTGCGATGTAATTTCCTAGTGATCACTTGTTTGGATACTATTTTTTTAATTCCTAAAATAGGTTATGGGCCTATGAATGGTAATCAGACTCACTTCTTCGCTAACGTATCTGCTTTTGTATTTCCTCCGAAACTACTGTGACCTAATATCCAGATAAATTTAATGTTATGCCGTTTTGCCAGCTCCTTTGGGCCTGACTATCTCTGAGCTTGACTGTCTGAGAGAGTGTACACTTGAGTCTTTTACCGTAAATTTTCGCCTGGTTCCTTTTCCAGTTTTGGACCGTCTATATCAAACGATTCCTGTCTTGAGAAAGGATAGTTCTTCTTTCGCCCACATGTCCCTATCATAGATTTTAGTGAATGGTTTTGAGAAGAAGTATATATTGATATGTACGTCTGTGTCCATTACAAAAGTAGGATCTGTGATAATTCTTGACCCCACGATTCTTGCATGTCCTCATTTTATGAAATCCGGTTATTAGTGCAAGATAGTCTATAGGATTATACAAGGTTCAGTGTAGTCAGTCCTAGTATGATTATCATACTGTTCATGGCTCCAGTAATTCACAAACAGGCCAGTCTTTGAATCCTGGAAAGCTATGAGCGTGGCGTTATTCATAAGTTGTAAATCAATAATAAAATTTTACAAATCGATTATAAAATTTTGAAAATGAGCGCTATGAGGACCAAATTAATTTTTACGATTTTTGAAAAAGTTTTCATTTGTATTGAAAGATTTTTCTATCTCACACGGATGCATGAAACAAAAATATTGCATAAAAAACGGATGCATAAAATAAAATATAATAATTATTGCATTATGTTGCCCTCTTAAAACTGTGAAACTTTTGTTTGAAACATGTTTTTCTAAAACACATAATTATCTTAAAAAATATTTAGTTGGTTTCAAATGGCCACTCTGTATAAAAATAACAGTAGGCCTATTGCTACATAAAATACCAAAGGTCTTTATTTTGTCGATTGAGTTATCTCGAAAACAGTTGTTTTTACGAAAAAAAGTCAAGAGATTTTTTATAGAAAATTTTTTGAGCTACAAAATTAGTTTCTAACATTTTTTTGGCCGTTAGGAAAATGTTCTAAAAAAACTCGGCACATGCATCGATAGAGATTTCGATAGAATACCAAAAGGAAGCTATATAACAAAATCTAGCTTCCTTGCCGGTTTTTATGTTTTCTATTACTAGACAATGAATCGAACAACCTTAACATTCTCAGACGCAAAGCAAATTAAAGTTGTTTTGAATCGTATAATAATGCATTTGTTGAAAACAATCACTACCCACTATTATCGATTTGTTTCAGCGGATGAGGGATAGTGAAACATCTATACAACAATTAAACAATGAACGTGAAGAACGTGAAAGAGAACGTTGGAGTTTATTACGACATGCACGCGATGAAGCAGAACGCAGCCTGTCACTTGCAGCACAATTAAATGCAAAAGAACTTCAATTACAACAAGCTCAAGAACAATTACAAGAGGTTTCTTAACAATTGTTCTATACTTTCTTTCTGCTATACAATTTCTTATTTAAACTTTTTAATTTAGTTTTTTATGTATAAAATTTTATCGCATACATTTCACTAAAGTATTATAAATGTTGTTTTGTGTTTTTAATTCTGTTTAAAATTTAATATAAATTTATTTATTCGCCATATCTATTTACACGATTACTCGAAATTATTATTTTTATATTTACACGTTAACATTAGGGGCACAGGCATATTTTTATTTATTTTAAAATTTGATTCGAGTGTATTTCAGTACTCATACAATATTTTTTTTTAATTTTTTGTACAGAGTTTATTTATTAAATGAATAACCCAGTCAAATTAAGATTTAGATCTACAAAGATTCGCATACAGCTGGATAGATATGTATAGATATATATGATATGTACACCATTACTAAATAAAATATCAAAAGTCCCCATCTATCCGACTTCTGCTAAAGACTTTATTCAAGGTCAAAGGTCAAGAATATCGGTTTTTCGCATATATCTCATAAACAGTAAGTTTTATCACAAAAATAGATAAGACAAAAATTGTAGATCGTAAAATTGTCTACAAAAAATGTTCATATACTTTTTTCCTACAGGTCACCATTTTTGAGATATCGCAATTTCAATAGAACAATGCAATGGAACAAATACAACTGTCGTTGTTGGTGAAGATATTGATTTATTAATACTATTGACGGCACGAACAACAATTGATAAGATTATTTATTTATTTAAACCAGGAAAATCTCAAGTACAATCAAATATATATTCGTCTCGAAGTTTAACCTGGTTTAACTGCATATACCAAATGTCGAGATCATATTTTATTTTTACATGCGATAACGGGCTGTGACATCACGTCTGCAATTTTCAAAAGGGGTAAAACAGCAGTTTTTAAATTATTTGAAAAACGAAATGATCTACTGGAATGTGCACAAGTGTTTAAAAGCAGCGACTCTTCTCCAGAGCTCATCATAAGAAATGGAATGAACTTCTTCTTGCTATATACAATGCTCCAAAAAAGTTAATTGTATATAGATACTTACGTTTTGTAAAAAATACACGAATAATACAGTTAGTTTGTCTTCCACCAACATCTGCTTCTGCTTACCAACACTTATATCGTGTGTATTATCAAATTCAAGCTTGGTTAGGTAAAGAACTGGGTCCAGAAGATGGGTTGGAAATTGGTAGATAATAGCCTGGAACCAATTAAAACATTACTTCAACTTATTGTGGTTGTAGAAAATGTGGATTGTTTTGTTCTCTAATATGTACCAATTGTCAAGGCCAGTCTTGCGCGAATGTTGAACCGTGTGCAACAGATGATGATACTTATAACATTAATGACGAAATAAGTTATACATCTTTGACTCGTGACTCGTAGGAAAAAATTTAAAAAAAAATTTTTTGAAGACAATTTCACGATGTACAATTTTTGCCTGATCTATTATTGTGAAAAAACTTACGTTTATGACATATATGCGAAAAACCGACATTTTTGACATTTGACCTTGAATAAAATTTTTAGCTGAAGTCGGATCGATGAGGGCTTTTGATATTTTATTAGTAATGGTGTACTTAACATGTATACCAATTTCCAGTATGCATATCCTGTATGCGATTTTTTGTAGTTTAACACGGTTATTTGGCTTCTTTTGACTGGGGTAGAAACAAATATTTGAGATTTTCGTTACAATAACTTTATTTTGACTAGTTTCTGAACACAGTTCCTTCATCAGAAAATATACGATAATCATTACCTGGAAAAACTATTCAAATAAAATTATTGTTACGAAAATCTATGATCATGCAGAAAATATATGATAATGATTCTCATATCATATATTTTCTGATGAAGGAACTGTGTTTCGAAACTAAACAAAATTGTTACGAAAATCTTAAATATTTGCTTCATTTAATAATTATATTAGATTTTCGTCAAGTATACTGTCTTAATAAATGATTTACACTTCATAAACTATACAATGACTTGTAGGCTACGGTGTGTCAACACCACTGGTCTCCAATCTTCTTGTGCCTAAGAGCACATTCTGGAGTATTGAGTGAGCGGTGCGCACTATTTACGTCATCAAGATCCACAAAAATGATTTGCGGCCAATCATAGTTAAAAAATAATATGGTCATAATCAAATTTTAACCGATTTCCATGAATTTTTTTTTAAACTCAACTAAAATTGATTGATTCAATGAATCTGTTTTTGGCACCTATGCAGATGTCCCCAACCATTTATATTTTCAAAAAACATTTTTAACATAAAAGAAGTGAAAATAACAACTAACTGAAATAGCCGGTATATGCTGTGTTTATGAAAAAAGTTTCAAACAAAAGTTATTTACTTTTAAAAAAGTAACATTTGTGGTCTATCTCAAACCGTTTCAAAGACCCCATTCGCAAACTCGAACAAACTTGAGACAGGCATACAGAAATTAACTAAGTAGGTTTATGAGGGAGTAAACATGACGTGGTATTTTGAAATCCCTACATCAATTTTATTCCTACTTTTTTAAGCACAATTGATTTTATTTTTCATTTGCGATATGAAGGAGATATATATATATAGTTTGATATATATGGTCAGGAAATTGTCAGCTATGTCATGTAGTATGACAGAGAGAAAGGGAGGGGACGATAGCCCCCATACAACAATTTGTGCATTAAACAATTTTGTTAACTTACTGTATTTTATACTTTTTGCTCAACTTATGATTTTGTTACCAAATAAATACCATAGCTTTTATACTTTTTGCTTTGACTGTCACGGATAAAGTTATTTTATTTCAGAAGAACTACCTTTAATTTTATTAATGATTTTTAATTTATGATAAAATTTAGGCACGTCGTCAATTAGCTGCTAGCGGTTGTTTATCAGATCAAGAGAGTTTACCATCATTACCACGGCATAGTATAAATGGTGGTTCATTAACACCAGGATCAGGTGGGTTATTATCGAGTGGACAACATGGACTTGGCTTTGGTTCGTTGGCTGGTGATCGTGGTAGTTGTAGTGCTGATTCAGGGGTGCGTGTTAGCTCTGATAGAGAGAGTGGTGGTGCAACATCAGCTGGTGGAAACTTATCAGATTCAACTACAGATGGTACGCCGACCATTACTGTAGAGGGAACTAACATAGATGTAGACACCATTTCAGTGGTTTCTTCTATCGCACAACATATGTATCAATGTTAGTAAAACATATCATTTTTCACATCCTTCGTGTTGCAGCTTTATTGAATATATATTACAATCAAATTTTGTTCAGAAAGGAACAAAAAAACACTAATTGAACTTGAAATCTCTATAATATTTTTAGAACTTTCTATTGAATAACATTCCGATACAATGAGTGATAAAATTTTATTAAAAGTTACACAATGTTTAAGAAATTACGTTAAAATAATTCAATTTAAATTAATATTTCCATGGAAAGATAAAGTGATTCCGAGTTTCTATACAATGAATTTTTGGAGGTTCCAAAAATTATTTTATTATTAATTATCAAATCGCTCTTAAGCAATTGATGTTGGAATTGGCCTCTTGCTCTGATTTTGCTTGAATAAAATTAAATATTAGTGAATTTAGAATAGGAACAGCCTCTTTCTATAAAAGAATTTTGGAACCCCTATGCATCATTCAATATATAGAAACTTCGAATCTTTTTTTATTAGAAATATCAATTAAAATTCAAATATTTTAAAGTAAATTAATAAATATTGTGTAAATTGAAAAAAAGTTTTCTGATACTGTGGTTGTCTACTACCGAAGTCAGTTTCAGGCCCTCGGAACTTTTTCATTTGTATTCATTTCACAAGTTGCTTCGGTGTTAAAATAACTGGACGGAGAAATTGAAGGCAGATATCTCTTGTTATTTCAAAGGTTAATCTTTGGAGCCTTTGTGATAGAAACCTATCTTTGAATCATTATTTTACAGTCAATAGATTTGGCATAATTGTGTTTTTAAAAAAAATATTTAAAAAATGGAAAATCATACCTTGGTATTTTTCCAATGTTCAACCCATTCGTTCATACTGCAAAGTTCTAAGTGTGGATCCTTAAATTCACGCTTATTTTCCTTTAAATTATTATTGAGCTAAAATTTAATAAAGGTTATTAAAATAATCAAAGAGAACTCTAGGTTTTTTGAAATTACATTTAAAATTTTGCCCCAATTCCTTGAACATTTATTTGTATTTTATAAATACGTATTTCGACTACAATGTAGTCATCATCAGTATGAATTAGCTAATCGTAACTATCTCTGGGATATGGAGTCAGAGATATGTTGCTCGTTGCTAATTTGGTGCGTGTCTCACCAATGATGACTACATTGTAGTCGAAATACGTATTTATAAAATACAAATAAATGTTCTAGGAATTGGGGTAAAGCTTGAACTGTAATCTCAAATTTAATGTTTTAATCATTAAACCTTGTTTCTACCCGCATTGCCACGACGGGAAACTTTACGTTTTTACTCCATCTTCTGGTGAAAAACATTATTAAAGTTGCCCGAAGTAGCTTTGTTTGAAGGTACATTATCGTATTAGTTTGATATTTTACGTTATTTTCTATCGAGTTTTTGCTTTCTCATAAGATGTCAATAAGAAATAGTCTTAGACCATGTTGGGAACTAAATCTCTCCATAAAAAAATACAAAAATTTTTCAGATAGTTTTTAGTACCATATAGTGGAAATATACCATAACACCTTAGCTTATCTTATCTTGACAAAATACTAGCTCGAAAAGAATCTTGTGCACGAACCCAGCAGTCAAAATTTACCTACATTTGTATACTTTTAGTAGATCGTACATTAATACTGAGAAAACACTTCCTGTTGATATATTCATTCAAATCACTCAAATGGTTTAAGAATAGGAATGTTAATGTTAAGTTTCAAGAATAAGGCTTGATGTAAAAATTCGTAATTTTAAACTCGAGGGCAAGATTAAAACACTCATATTATAACATTTACCCTTTCCATTTAGAGAATTAGAAGATTATGGTAAGAATTTTCATCATTTTGTAGAGTTTCATCCATTTCCCCCAGATTCCAGTTAATATAGAAAACTCAATCATAATATATTTATCGCATAAACCTGTAATAGTTCCATGCACAAGAAGAAACCAACAACCATTTTATATTACAATGCTTTTAAAATAATTTCCTCTTAGAAACAGGCTAAGAAAATAATTTATTTGTAAGACTTATCGTTAGATATTTATTTTAGAAGTCTTCTGATCCAGTTACGTAATATTAAAAGCTTTGGTAGTTTTGCTATTGAAATAAATTGCATAATCAAGCATTGAAGAAATGCTTTAATTAGTTTTGTATGTGCAGCTATGCGATAACAGTTTAAATAATTTTATATTACTTATCATTAGGCATTCTGTCAAATTCTGTATAAATTCGAACTGTTTTTTTTTTGTTGGGTAATTGAAGGATGATTTCTGAAATAGGAATCACGAAACAAAAAAATTAACGCTAATTGCATAAAAATTTAATTTTAAATTTCGTTCAGTAGCAACCCCAAAAGACTGCAGTCCAACTTTAAGCCCATTAAACGCAAACGCATTTACAAGATCAATGGATTCTGCTGTATTATCAAGGTATACTTTTTTTATGTTAATCTTTTCGCGTATAAAAATTTTTATTAGAAAAAATGAATGTAATGTCTTTTAGGCTCGAAAATGAAATCAATGCTTCTCTAAGCGTAAGTGATAAAATAAAGTTTATGAAAAAATAAACAAATTTGCTTATTGTAACAAATATGTTACAATGAATTAAACAAAATTTAAAAAAAGTTATCATATGTCCCCGTAATCCATGAGTATATCAGTAACCGATATCTGCAAAATCAATTTACGATAGAGTGTTTTTTATAAATATTTTTTGTATCTAATAAGTTTGTTTTTGCGTTATTCTCTTTTGACGGACAATATGAAATTACGATTTTTCTTGGATGCAAATAGTAGTGAGTCTGTCGAGTATATTTTATATGTCTCTAATATGAAAGTAAATCAGAAAATCGTCTGGTTTTTTTTTTGGCAAATGAAACACAGATTGTATATTTTCATTATTTTTACAGAACAGTCATGGAAGGATTTTGCTAAAATAAAATCGGTGTTAAAAATATTCAAGAGGCTCATTTTATACACTGAACGGGTAAACTAATCATTTAATACATAGTTATTATAACTACTAGGTCTGTGGAACAACTAAGTTCACCACTGGATATTGAACCAGTATCAGGAGCCGGTAGAAGAATGAAAGTACCACATAGTAGACCAGGTAGTGGTTCACGTGGAGGAACATGGGGAAGTATATCAAGAGTATTTGCTCGATCAAGACATCGGAATAAACTCAGTAATTCAACACCAGAGAACGGTTTGTAATAGATATTTATAAACAGTGTTTAAAAATGATTGAACACTAGATATGTTACAAACTTCACAGTTTCCAAGCCTGTCTGTGATCCTACTAAAAGTGTTCAAAAATTGTTTAATTTATAAGGTTGACTAATCGATTCTGATATTATACACCCTTTGAAATGAAAAACCTCAAATTTTGAGAAGAAAGTTTATTTTTTGGAAGGAAGAAAACATTTTGTTTCTTTCACATTCTACTTATTTTTTTAAAATCCGTATTGATGAGTTAAGAGGAGAAATCAACCGCAATTTATCGAGTAGTGTCGATCTCATTTGAAATAGAAGTTTCATTTATTAACCACTTTTCCCCCTTGAGTATAAAACCCTAAAAAAAAAAACCATTAAAAAAATGTTACTCTGGTGAAAATATTTCTCTTCAAAACTGCGAATACTTAAGAATAATTCTTTTAAAAATCGAATAAAACTTCTGAATAAATTATCAAAATAGTATTTGTGATGTAGAAAGTGTTGAATACATAACAGTGTCGTGGCTTAGTCAGTTAAAGCGCCTGTCTAGTAAACAGGGGATCATGAGTTCGAATCTCGCCGGGGCGAGTTGTTATACTTTATTTTATTGGTTCTCTGAAAAAGTCTGAATTACTATTATTAAGACCATACGAGACATTTCTTCAAAAAACAAATTAAATTGAAAAACTGTCATATTTTTTAATTAGTTCTCTGAAAAAGTCTGAATAACTCTTCTAGCAGAGTCCAAAATATTATATGTTTTCTGTCTTTATCATTTATAAAACATTTATTTGATTTTTTCAGGCTTTTTCAGAGATTTTCAGAAAAATAAGACTTTCAGAAGTTTTATTCATATAGTTTTAAAAGAATTATTCTTAATTATTCTCAGTTTTTGAAGATAAATATTTCCACTAGTGTAACAAAATAGCCATAATAAAATTTAATTTTTCACGTCAGCATTTAAACTCCAACTCTTTTTTGGTCAGGTTAACTTTCTGAGGACTTGGCTTTTTAGATTACTACGATTAGATTTATGAAACATACTTCTAAACTAACTGGATATTGCGTGGTATAGTATCGAGTGTGCAAACTCGATCTTTAATACCTTTATGTGAACGTTTTGTTCTTAGGTCATATGATACAGAACAATTAAAAAACAAACTGTTTATATTTACTTATAGAGTTGGCGTTTGATCCATATCGTAGTTGGTCTCCATTAACAGAAGAAGGTTATGCAGAAAAATTACGATTACTGAGAGAAGCCGCTTCTATACCAATGGAACGATGGCGTGCACCAACAGTATTGGCATGGATTGAAATTGCATTGGGTATGCCTCAATATGGCACGAGGTGTGCCGAAAATGTTAAAAGTGGCAAGGTTTGTTTATTTAATCAGAATACACGAAAGCCAGAAATCTAAACCATTTCAACAGTGTGTTTTTTTTTATTAATGTGTTTATATGTTTTGCTACGCTTTTGGTTGATATTTTTGAGTATATGACTGACTTTTTTGGATCAGTTGTACCTATTAATCATTTCATTTTGTTTTACTACAATCGTCTATTTTGATTAAATTATTTTTTTAATTATTCTTTACTTTTCGCTCAGCGAATTCATTGAATTGATAACTGAGGCAAAATAAATTTGTTTATTTAATATATCCATTATACAATGGAATAATTTTGATAAAAAATTAGTCAATAATTATTTTTCTAATAGTGTAGTCGTTTAGCAAGAAGACAGTACTTACTAGACTAACGGCAGATTTTTCAGTTTTTAAATACCCTAAAAAATAATTTCAGTTTTCAAAATGTTCATTTCCGTCATCTTGAAATACGAGGATTCGTAAAATATCGTTTTTTTCAAGTATCTAGAAAAATGGTAATATATATCTCAAAATTTTTTCGTAAATAATTAGGTGACATATAACTTTTAATAAAAATAGAACTTAAAATTTTTTTTTAAAGTCAATGGGTGTAGAGATAAGGATAGCTTAATTTGTATTAAATTTTATTCAAAAAGTTTTTAAATCTCATGTTTTAATCTGAAACGAGCGAGGTATAGTCTACATTCTACAAGCATTGCTCCTACTGATAACCTTGGTCCAAAAATTTTATAGCTTCCGAGATATTTTTAAAACTTCATCACTCGTTCTACAAGCATTGCTCCTACTGATAACCTTGGTCCAAAAATTTTATAGCTTCCGAGATATTTTTACAACTTCATCACTCTTTCTATTTCTACCACCATATGACTCTTCCTATTTCTACCACCTTATCACTATTGCTATTTCGAGATGGCAGGTCTTCGGGCACCCGTAAAACTTATAGTTTTTAGGGTATATAAGAACTGCGCAAAATTTGTCGCTTTAATGTATATATGACGATTCTGGCTAATAGTTAACATAGGCAATTACACTATAAATCAAAATTATTTTGTGTCACACATCGTTTAGAGTCATATAACATGCGAGTATGTATTGCTTTCAATCGGACGACTAACCTAAGCGTTTGATTGTTTCGTATGAACTCGTTGGTCTTATAGATACGTGGTTTACATGGTCAGGTACTTTTGGAGTTGTCTGACTTGGAATTGGAATGCGGTTTGGGTATCACACATCCAATGCACAGAAAAAAATTACGATTAGCAATTGAAGAGCATAGAAATCCAAATTTGGTACGATATCCTTGTATTTCACAATTGGGGCATACGTGGGTGTCAAGTGAATGGTTACCAGATCTTGGTCTCGCACAGGTTAATTTTTAATTTAAAAAAAAATACTTTATAGTGGTGTATTTTTTTAAGTTCATGTTGGCGGTTTTAAAATGACGACCAAATTTAAGTTAATTTTATGAAATCTTACTCTTAATCATTTTGAACCAATTTTTCTACTGAAAAATTGGTTGAAATTTTAAATAAAATTGCAGCATGATATTTTTTCCAATTAAGTGCACTGCAACTCTAAAATGATGGTCGTAGAAAAAAGTATTAAAAAGAGACATTGTAGAAAAATGTTTTCAGTATAAATTTACAGTACTCATTTTTGTCATAAAACTGAACGTTAAATCTAAATTACGACCAAATTTAAGTTAATTTTATGAAATCTTACTCTTAATCATTTTGAACCAATTTTTCTACTGAAAAATTGATTGAAATTTTAAATAAAATTGCAGCATGATATTTTTTCCAATTAAGTGCACTGCAACTCTAAAATGATGGTCGTAGAAAAAAGTATTAAAAAGAGACATTGTAGAAAAATGTTTTCAGTATAAATTTACAGTACTCATTTTTGTCATAAAACTGAACGTTAAATCTACATTATTTTCATTTTTGTCATAAAATTGAACGTTAAATCTAAATTACCCGAACTCTTTTGCAAGTGTAAAGTATTTTTCTATACGCCACTACTGGGCTATTATAGGAGAACCAAATCATTCAAAAATCTTTTATTTATAGTATGCCGAAAATTTTGCAACAAATATGGTAGATGCTAGAATGTTAGATCAATTAAGTAAAAAAGAGTTAGAGAAATTTTTAGGTGTTACAAGAAAGTTTCATCAAGCGTCAATAGTACATGGAATTCATTTATTACGTATCATGAAATATGATCGACAAGTAAGTTACTCAAGATAATAATAATTTGGCTTTTGGACTGTGATAATAATTAAAATATCTCTAATAGGCATTAGCGGTAAGACGCCATCAATGTGAATCTGTGGATGCAGATCCATTAGTTTGGACAAATCAAAGATTTATTCGATGGGCTCGAAATATAGATCTAGGAGAGTACTCAGAAAATTTAAAAGGTAATTTAATGATCCTTACAAATTATAATTAGAGGTGAACTTGAATAAGATCTTTTTTTAAAAAGTCGTCATCACTCCTTCACAAGAGCCCATTTACTCAGCTCCAAAATCATATTCCGTAATAATAGACACGTTTCACATTATGATATCTTTCATCGTGGATTTTCTCCAATGTCTGACTATACTATAAAATGTCCTCCAATTGGGTTGTAACTTACTTTTGATGTATGAATTGCTTTAACAACAGATTAGATCTTTGGGAAGATAAAAACAATATATTTTTCAAAGCATGTCACGTATTCTATATTTTCTACTAAGAGTAGATCAAAAATATTTGCCTGGAAATATTAGCATTACGACAAAGTACAAAGCTGACTATGTAGTAACTGTTTATGAAAAATATTTCTACTCCCAATTGACCCTGTTTAAAAACCCACGAAATTATGTTTAACCGTATTTTGTTTCTTTAAAGACCACCCAATTTTATTACATTTTATATTGGAATTTAATTTTCTTGTTATAAAATTTAAAAAAAATTTTCAGATAGCGGAGTCCATGGTGGTTTAGTAGTATTGGAGCCATCATTTAATGGTGATACAATGGCAACAGCATTAGGAATACCACCTAGTAAAAATATGATACGAAGGCATTTGATAGCGGAACTAGAAGCACTAATTTTACCAGCACGGTATGTTATCTTCTACCAGATGGAAGAAATTCAAGCGGAAGCTTCGCGTGTTCAATCTAAATATTCAAGATAAAAAAATTTATTACTAACCAAAAATATAATATTGAAATTAGGTTTAAAAAAAATCCGATAGAATGCTTTAAAAATTTAAAAATTTCTTCTTCTTTTTTGCATATAAAGTAATTTAGATAGAACAATTATTACAAAAGACGTGATTAATTTATCTTAAACAAATTTATTACAGATATTCAATCTGAAATTGTTAAAGTTTCGGGCGCGAATGTTATATGCCAGAATAAAAATATATTGAGAAAAATAGTAACATCAAACTAATAATAATCATAATAATTAATCCTAAATAATATTAATTAAACAAACTAAAATATTAGTTATATGTATAATGTAATTAAAAATATATTTAATTAATTAATTAATTGGCAAATAATATGTACCTATATTAATTGTATTGTTCATAAAATATTTATTGTGTAAAATTTGGAGAAAAAAATTACATTTTCAAAAAGTATGACACAATCATTCTATGTTCTTATTTTTTATTAAGTTTTGTTAAAATATTTATTATAATTAAAATGTTAGGCGATGAAATAATATTATTTTGGCTATTTTTAAATGGATTCCCCTTAAAAATGCACATGAAAAAACATAAAAGTATTATAAATAGTTAATCTGAGTGCTTTCAATTAATTTTGCAATTATTTTGAAAAAAATAATAGATTTTCTTCAACTTTTCAACTTGGAAATTATGGCATCCACTGAATCACAACTATAGAGTGGCACAAAAATCACCGAACCATTTTAAAATTGATAATTTTTTTTCCATTAATTTTATTAAAGCATTTTTTGTATTTTTAATTTTTTTTTTGCTATTTAAGTTCCAAGATTGTGAAAAAAAATCACGACGTGGCTACAGCTAAAACTAAGTGAATTTCCGGTATAATTGTATTCAAATACGTTATAGTATATGAGATTTGCGTAAAAGTGAATTTTATTTTGGCTGTTTTTTTGATAGCTTTCTTATTGAAGTAAGGTAGGAGTGCGGCACATCTGGTACTTGGGAGCGGTTGCGTTTACCTGTGCGCATCCCCTTTATGAAGGTGAAAATTACGGATTTTGAAATAATTTTAGGACCAACTTTTTTTTCCATAATATTTTATGTCCTTTTAGTGTAAAGTTACCACAGTTTTGTCGTTATTAACATCGCGCCAGATTCAATTTTAATAATAAAAAAATATTTCAAACCACTTTAGTAAGAAAAAAAAAAAATACAGACGAATTGAGAACCATCCTCCTTTTTGAAGTCGGGTTAATAAAAGAATATAATATCAATTTGCCAGATAGAAATTTGGTTGTTTAATTAGGAGCCAGGCCAATTTAAGTCTCACAGGAAATAGCTAAATATTGAATTTTTATCATTTTATTAGATAACTTATAACAAATTTCGAAATATTATTTGTAATTTATCATTTTTTATAAAATAGCTTACCTTAAAGTTTGACAATCGCTATTTTTTAATTATTAAAATTGAATTAGGCGCGGTGTTAGCAACGACAAAACTGTCTGGCAACTTTAAATTTATTTTGCGAAAAAGGCATAAAATGATTTCTAAATCAGAAATTTTCATCTGTATAGAGGTTGTGCGCACAGGTAAACGCAACCGCTCCCAGATGCCAGGCGTACCACACCCCTGCCTACCTTCAATAAGAAAGGAAATATAAAAACCTGTCGTCCTAAATATTTTATAAAATTTAGCTAGTACTCTGAGCTTTCAAATTCTACAAAAATTTTAAATTCGGCTATTAAATTAAATTACAAAAGTGTAATTTTCGGGTGCAATTGGAGCTGTTATTGGACATCGTATTCGATTAAAATTAGTTAATAGACTTTATTTACTCATTGGCGATGCATTTAAAAATAACCATGATAGATATTTATATTTCAGTTTTTGATTTTTAATTAACAAAAATTTAATTGGGATGCGACAATTATTGTGTTATTTGCTAACAAATTTTTTGTTATATACAAAAATTTTATAATTAATAGATTTACCTCTTTTAAGAAAAAAATCATAAATTTAATTCTTGCAAGAATAATCCTTTTAGGGTCACGTAAGTAAGGGCAATCCCGGGTTGTCTCCATAGAAATAATCGTGGCCCTCTTCATGGCCCCTCTCTCTTATTTAATTAATTATTAATCTAACATAAAGCGAAGCAAAATTTTTATTTTAATATTTCTAATTTCGTCCATTTCAAAGTATAAGCAAGATATTAAAAATCGTTATATTCCAATTTTTTCTAAAAGATCAAAATATACGAAAAACTGGTCTTGAAATTTTGTCGTTCCGCAAATAGCAACATCCACTAGAGCTAAATTATTATATCAGTTTTTCAGATCAAATTTTTATAAAAAAAGACTATATACAAACTATAAGACTATATACTAACACAACGGTTTTATTTTTGTTTTTAAGCTTTAGAATTGTTCCATCATTTCTAATTAAAGATAAAATTAATCAAGTATATTTATTTCGCCAACATTTATTTAATGGGTTTTATAATGAAAATTTAAACGAACGCAATTGCTCTAATTCGAATAATTAATCCAATGAATGGGAGTTAAACCTAACATGCAAATTATAATTAGCAAATACGAAAGTATATATTTAAATTTCCATGTACGTTATCTCGGAAATCGGTAAAATGCTTCAGAAGTCGCTTTTCGAACTTTCAACTCAAGTAATGGAGCGTCAGTGTTCAATTTGAAGTAGATTAGACGGCAGAAATTGAATGAGCGTGAAAATATATTGGCGGGAGTGAATTGAGCTGATTCCAATCGGTAACATTCAATTTCGTAAATTTCGATGAAAGAAAATATTTGATAACAATTTTTGCATGCTTAACTCCACTCCATTCTCTGTGTATTAAAAGATACATCCTTTTAGAAGTGTAAGCCTTAGGGCTTATTCCGTAATGGTAACATCAATAAATTATAAGTTGGCATCACTTAAAAAGGAGGGGTAGGGAAGGATGGATCTGTGTTCCACCATCATAAACATCATCAATCATAAATCTTCTGCTGTCAGAATCATGCAATGACTGAGAAACAAAAAATTAAATAAAATTGAATAAAAACAAAAAATTAGATTTTATTTTGTTTAATAACAGACTCGGCCTTGCGCACTACCGTGCTCTAGATAAGATTAACTAAGTATAATTTATAAATAAATAATAAAAATGATTCCTCTATCATTACAATAGCATACGTCATACGACTTTTGATGATGTTTATGATGGTGGAACACAGCACCATCCATCTCTACCTCTCCTTTTTAAGTAATGCCAACTTAAAACTTATTGATGCTATCATTACGGAATACACTCTTATAGACTAATTCAATTCATAGAAAAACGATGGTGACCTAAACTAGTTGAAACTCTCTTCACGACACCACACTACACTGAAATATGCATAGATGTAATACTCCTATACGGTAAGTTTCTATAAGTGGAAGCTGTTCCAACATTGTGAGACAGATAGTGTCTCGTGTTCTCTATCCTCTTAGTACCTATGCAATGAAATATCGTCATGGTAAACATAATTCTCCTCCAGTTTCTGTTTCCACTACCGATATTTTAGAGAATTCTCATGCATATAAAGTATAGGCGAGGTGTCTCGGAGGAGGGAGAGAAAAATATAGTCGGCACCCTAATGTTGGCACATTCTTTCCTATACCAACTGACCATACAGGAGTACTACATATATGGAAATATGATATTGATGGAAAGCGTGTTGGTCTTTCGACCAATCAGCATAGCTTTTACAAAGAACAAGCGCTTGACTAACAGTGATTACTCTATCAACTATTTAGTCTAGGCGATGGAAACAGACGATTTAGTAAAACGACAAGGCCGAGACTAAACGTGCCACAAATCACCAGTAGTAAGTAGTAAAATAACGAGTGATGAAAAGGCTGTGTACGGAATATAGGAGATCAATACTGTAATATTTACAGCTACATTTAACCATTCCCTATGTTCCCCACACAACCTACTCAATATGTGTCATTTTACTGCTCTCCGCAGATCATAGATTTAGCTCAACCTAGTCTTAGCTTAGAAGTATGTGTTTCATATTTCTAAAAAAACTTTGTAAATTGCCATAATTTGTTCAGATCGACTAATAATAACCATAAAAAAAACTTTTAAAAGAATGCGTGTATCCTGCATTCCGAAACACTTCGACTGAATCAAACCAATTTAGAAATTGTATAACATTTTTATATTTTAATACATAATTCTTTCAGATTAACCAATAAAATACACTCATTAATATTCAAAACCGGTTTCTAAACAAAATCAGAAATCATTAATGCTACAATTCATAATTCATCACATCAAAAAAAAAAATATCGCCGTCTGTATTACGGAGGTTAGAGATAAAAGGAGAGCTATCTCTATGTTATAAAAAGTGGCCCAAAATAGAGGAAAATTAAGATGGCGCTAGTGTACTGGAATACCAATTTTAAAGAAACTAAAAGTAGATATTAAAAGTAGACAAGGACAGGCTAACATCCGCTTTGTATAGGCGTAATTTTTAAATTATTGCATAAATCATATGAAACCTCAGATGTTAAAGAAGTAGAAAGACTATTTATTTAAGAAATTCCATGAATATAATAAACAATGAATTAGTGATGAATTTTCAAGTCACAATCAATTTGAAAAGTTAAAGGTATTTTAATAACAAAATTATAATTAAGATACTTGAAGTAATTTATATTTCAATTCATAAATTTTGTTCCAAAAATAGAATAATCAAATTTTTATCGAAGCTAGAAATTAAAAAATTGTTTGATAAAAATTTAATGAAGCATAAATTGAATATTTCTATATTAAACTGTATAGATATATTTTTTTATGTATATTATTTTTTATTTATAAATAAAAATGATAACATTCAAAATGGGATTCAATGTGGTCTGTAATAAAAGCAATAACCAAAAAATTATGATATAGAAAATATATTTATTCACTTTAAATTTTTATTCTGACAGTTTTTTAAATATTGCACATTAAAAAACACTAAATATAAAAAAATAGAAAATTATATATATTATATAAGTTAAACAATTTTGAACAGATGGGCAATTTTTAATTGCACAAACTTTTCCCATATTACATGAAATTATATAAACACGCTACCATAATAAAAACTCTCTGCTATCTATAAAAATGGTATAACTCAATCACAATTCAAAATAAAGTTTTTAGGTTATGGAAAATAAGTCAACTACCCAAGTCTGTGTGCATTAAGAATAGATAAATAGGAGATTGAACGACATAGGCAATTCGTCTGTTTTTTCGTCCTCAAAAACGTGTAGAGATCATAGTTATTATTTTCGCCACTAGCGGCAGTGCGAATATACCCGTACGGAATTATTATTATTACATATTAAAATCAACGGTTATCGCATCTTACAAATAAAAATTGTAAGTATAAAAATTGTTTAATTTTATAAATGTGAAAAAATGGGACGATGTTGTACACGGAAAACATAGATATTCTGTTATATATCTATGAGTGGACGGTTGCTTAAGGTTAGGAATGCGTGTCTGCATTTACGAAAGGAATATGGTCTATAATTACCGGTTTTGTCATCTTCTTTCTTTATCTAATATATGTTAGTATTGTAAACATATATTTGTATATTATTATTAATTGCAATTATCACTATAATTCTTCATCCTTTAATTTATTGCAGATTATTAAGAATTCTCTATTATTAATATTTATTTAATTATTACTTGATAATCGAAAACAATTTTTTATTATCTATAAAACTAAGACTTCTTATTAACTGAATGAAAGTGATTTCTTGGCGCCTACATTTAAACATTTAAATTCCGTACGGCACTGAGACCAGTGACCCCTACTGATAAAAGACAGTTACACCAATTCTTGACCGTTTTTTTAACATTACGTTCGCTCTCCTAATATATCTATTCTTCATGTCTGTGTGATTATTTTGTGCTATTTTATATACTTCCGGTTGGCAACTTCACTTCGTTTTACAGTAACTATCTTCAGAGCTAGTCCACCTTCTCACGAGCGCCATTGTGGCCATTCACTAATTTTCCGTTTTTCGGGGATACTTTTTGTGTTTAACAGCCATAAGAGATAACTCTCCTTCTATCTCTAACCTCCTTAGTCTGTATATAGAGGTCAGACAAATTATATTATGGGAACAACGACTATTTACTAATTTGGATGACAATTTTACTTTAATTTTTATGTGTGGGATACAAATTTAATGTTTTATTTTCAATGTTCAATGTTTTGGCATTTATTGCATGCATATTTTAGAATAGCGCACTATTATAAAAAATAGATTCTCTTTTGCGGTACATAAATTTTGAATTATAAATCTTAATTATTAAAATAATATGGTGTTTGCTCCTGGTTTTAGCAAGTCATAGCGGTGAAATATTATTAATAGAAAATCTGCAGTCACGCAAGTTTTGATTAGTTTGAAACACTACCGACTCAATTTTAATGCTCTGCAATAAGATTTGAATTCTGTATCTCTGGAATATATGACTGATTCTGCCTAGATGAATCCACGACGTCTTGTGCTCTCTATAAATTTTTAAGTAAATTCATTCTACAAAAATTGTTGAAAGTAATAAATTGATTAATAAAACATTTCATCGTTAACGGAATCAATCCAAACAAATTGAATGGAAATTTGTACAGTATTTAAGAATGACTTTTCTATTGTCAAAGGCTTGAGAGCTGTGTCTTACATCTTTCACATCCATACGATAAATTGATACGGTCCACGTTGTGATATTCCACTTCACCCACAAAATTTCCAATTGAGATGGATGAATTACGCTTAATATTGATTCGTTAGTGTTCAAATTAATTTAAAAACTAGAAAAATTATCCGTAATGAGGGCACTTAATAAAAAATCAACAAACTATCCCAGCTACTTAACCGATTTGTCATTTAATCCTAATAATACTGATTAAGTTGAAATCAGGCAGAGAACCAGATATGGCTAGGCGTGAAAAAGTTTCATGCAAGTCCTGCTACCACTGAGCTAATTATGGAGATTTAAAATGGAACTGAATAACTTTGGTTATAGTATTACCATAGTAAATCGGTTGTTATTCAAAACGTTCCGAAACGTCCAAATACCTTAAAAATACAAAGAGTTTTCGACAAAAATTTTATTGACAAAAGTTGCACTACGGATGATCTTCACTTTGGCCTTAATCTTGACTTACAAAGACATTCCATCTTTTGTAGAATGAAAACTTCGGAAAATTTCACGAAGATCCATCCATCCTTAAAAAAACTTTTAAGGGTCCTTTGGATGTCAAATTCACTAGGTATCTTTAAAAACGGGTGGTTGGATAACATAGAACTGAAGGTTTCAGTAAAAATTTCCAGCTGGTCAAAATAACACATTTTTGGGAATAATGGAGTTGCTATCAAACTAGTCTCAATAAATAACGTATTAAATACAAAACAACTCAACACATTTAATTTCGATGATTATGATGTCAGCACGTGGTTATGTACCTGTTTGTATTTGCATCAATAATATATTTTTCATAATTTTACGGATCCGGATGTAGTACAACCATTATCGTTGGCATCAAGGTTATCGTTGGCGTGTGGACTAGATTTTTTTAATAATAAAAATGACAAATTGATAGTACTGGCGGAGGGGAGGCCGAATTCTGTAAGTAGGTCTTTTTTACCGACACCTAAAGGGCAAGGAATTTTTACGTAGACTAGGAATTTGGTTGGTGTGCGACTGTAGTCGACTTTGATAGGAGCTATGCCGATATTCATATGGAGTTCGTGAAAGGAAACAGCAGAAAACTTTCACAAACACAGCCGGTTTCTTATGTTCTTGTCCATACACCGACAGTTAATTCAATTAACTGCTCCATTTAAAAAAAAATTTATTTAACTAACAAACTACCACCGTTGGGAATCGAACTCGCAACCTCCCAGTACCAAGCAGAGTGCCTTTGACATCACAGCCACTTTGACTGGTAAAAAAATGATTAGCTACAATCTCATTTACTTAATTAATTGAATATTTACTATTGTAATATTTAATATTTATATTTTTATCTCAGTATTATTTATTTATATAGTAGCTACAGAAGTCACAACAAAGACAGTATGTTGATTTTTTGTTTAACTGTTCACATCCCTATAATACCATTTTACTATCTAGTTAAATTATGGCATATTATTAATAGTGAATTAAAACATTAATTCATGGACCCATTTATATGTTTAAAAAATAAATCAAATATAATATTTTTATTTTGATATCACTTTCTAATATTATTGTTAGATAAGGGATATGTATGTTGCACGGATGTAGCCGGGCACAATCAATACAGTTAAAAGATAAAACTCAACCCAATAATAGACCAACATAAAACATAAAACAATAATTATATATATTAAAATATTGCTTCAAAAACTGGATGGTACTTTGTTTAGCACTGATCATACTTATCAACAAATAGCACCTTTTTTTTCATTATTATTTTTTGTTTTTTTTCCATTACAAACATCGACTAATTAATAAAAGGATAGACGCATAAAAATTTCGTCCAAGTTCAGTTTTTAATTTGGTCATTCTAAACATAATTTGAACGCGTCATATCTCAAATTGTTTAAACAAACCAGATAATGATTTTTGAGGGGATATTTCCAGAAATACGCAAATTTTTCTGATAAAAATGTGAAACTAAATAATTAATGAATTACAGTTCCTTTCAAAGCAAAAATTTATCGAGTTGAGTTTTTATAAATTTTCAAATTCATCTGATGAATGTTATCAACGAATAGAATATTTCCTGTAGTATCCTCAAAAAATCAATAGTACCTACCCCAAAAAATCTAGATATTTGGGCTGTCTTAACTTTTCGAGTCATTTTCCGTTCATGATATGTTTAAAGGAGAACAAAGTGCCACAAAAACGGTTTTGGCGCGTTCGATGCTTATTCTTGGTAAAAAAATCGTTATCTATTGATAAATTCGGCAGTGTCATGAAATCTAGTAATTGACATCTGAATAGCTATGTATACCACTTTGATGTAAGCTTTATTACAATAAACCAAGCGGCCACCGTAAAAAACGGTGCCCATTTATTTAAGTTGAGCGCAACTTCTTTTGCATTAACTTCATTTGAGACTTTTATTAATTGGACTATTATGATCATTCATCATTAAATCATATTTCTATCATTGTCCTCATTTCACTGACATAGAATGCTTGTGCTCATTTTATTATTGTTCATTATCAAACTTACTAGTATTTCTGTTTTTTGCAACAACAAACAAATATAAATAGCTTTTATTTTACTTTTCCTTCCAAAAGAAACGAGAATTTTCTTTATGATTTTTGCTTTTGTTTTTCATTGCACTTTTATATTTGTTAGATCCACCTTAGAGCACTTTATACGTGTACGAAGTGCTGGAGCCTCAAAACAACAACGGGTACCAGGTGGCTCTTTAGGAAGATCTTTTTCACGATCATGCGGTGGAAATCTAGCGGCTCCATCACTTCCACCAACAACAAATACGGGATCGAGTAATCAGGAGAGTGAATCACGAAGGTCAAGTTTAAGGGTATGTATTTATATTTTTTGATAATATAATTTTCGGCAATACTACTCTTAAATGGGCCACACACTGCAATTTATTGTAAGACAAACAGCACGACATAATTAAATTTTACTGCCTTAACGATAAAATCATTCGACTCTGCAATTATCGTTTTGACAAGTCCACTTTGGTTGTGCAATTTGTCGTACAACATTTTGCGCAGTGTATGGGGCGTTTACAATCCTTCAAATGTACAGTTCAAGGTAGGAGATGTTAGATAAGGATGTTCGTTCAACAAGCATGACGCTTTTTAGTTTCGATGTGATTGATTTATTTTTATTTGATCTCACTAAATATCAAAATTTATTATAAAATTCATAATGGCCCATTATTTGGAGCTTATTTGGAAAATAAAGTGGACTTTAAAAAATAGTAGTCTTATAGATTTTTTGTTGCGATTTCTCAGTTTTCACGCAGCCAACTCGGTTTGGCAAAAATTATAGCGCCTTGTCGGGCGAAAATGGTTATTAATATAAAATTAAACTCAATTAAATTTGAAATAAAAATGATACCCTTCTTCTCAAGTCATTGGTTCCGAAGATATGTCATCTTATATAAGTTGTAAGAATTTTTCAATGAAATACAATCCAGGAATAGGTATTAGAGTGAATAAATTAAGTTCATGAAACAATTTCAAATGACGTTTTAGATTAAAAATTCGCTTTCGAAGAAAATAAACAAATGGAAAAAGCGTATTTAAGTTACTTCATCTCGCAGCCCATATTTATTCCGAATATAGTAAGAAGAATAATATTTCAAATTACCAGATTGTTTCTTATAAAAATGTTATGAACTTTTGCTCGAAATAATTTTTTCTGAAAAAAAACGAGTTCGATTGTACACAAATTCCCCGTGGAGACAATTATACGCAATTGCATATTAAACGTTTTTCAAACTTTGGCCTTCAATTTGTGCCGAATATATTTGGTTGTTTTTTTTTTTAATATTTCGAACAAACAAATTTGAATAAAATATATAACAATTTTAGTGGACTGTGATGCCAACAGAAGGGCGGCGAAACGTCTTGATATGAATAAATCGCAATAAATGAAGGTAAAATAACTTTGATCAAATTTATTAATTGAGATCTCATACATCCATTGCAGAGAAAAATATAAGACAACGGAATCTTTTATAAAAAATAGAAATTCGAACAAATGTTGGAAGTGCTTTTAAAAGGAACGGCATACTGTAATTTGAAGTTTTTCTCCGCCTGTTATTGTTTTCCAAAGAAAATTTGTAATTAAATTTTCAACTAACAGTACTTTTTACACAAATTTATATAGGTACGCTCCATATCTCTGCAAACATAAACTCCAGCAAAAGGGTCCAATTTCATTTAAAGGTTAAATTACCTACTTTTTACATGCTATTTTTTGACAAAAAATACCGATAAAGAAATATAAAAAAAAAAAACCTATTATTTATCACATCTTTACAAAGTGGAAGTTTCGAAAAATCATCTCAAAACCTACTATATGACTAATAATTTTAAATTTTTCGCTAGACTTTACGGATAAAACTACGAGTTTATTGGACTATAGTGGACAATTAATTAAACTTTGATTACTTATTGTTTAAAAAAAATTAAATTTATTGCATTAGGAAAAGTATATATACTACAGATTTCGTATCGGAATAAATATAAAATAGTAAATACCTAGATCATGGAAAACAAATTGGAATATTTATAGAAAAATTGCAAATTATTTTATTAAAATATTTAGTGGGGAGAAAAGTTATCAAATGAATGACGAGGAATACAAAAAAAAAATAATTTAATTAAATTAATTGAAAAGTCTTCCGCTATTCATGCTATTCATTAAAACTATTAAATAACAAATTTATTTTCGAATTTTTCGTAATGAACAAAATTATACGTTTATAAAATGAATAAAAAATATACATTTTTTCATTTATAGTCAGGAGAATATAGGGGAATAAACAGCCAAAAAACTAAATTCCAAGAAACCGCTTCAATAACTGTAATAACATTCGCTATTTTGTTTTTTAAGATATTAAATTAAGAACAATAGTCTTAATAATGATTTGCGATATTTCGAAGGATGGAAACATAAAGTGTGGATTTTTAATCCAATATTAGATAAATGAAAAATTGTATCATAACTAAAGTTGTAGAAAACATCCTAATACTTATAATATTACTAATTTTAGTAGAAAAAAGTTATCTAGGTTTGATATACATTATGATTCCTTGTTCTAAGATATTTCTTAATCTACGAAGCTTCGACGTGACGAATTTTTTATTTCTGAAAATGTTTGCGATAAACCTTATGGTTTTTGAGATACTATACCCTTTACCATACCTACCCTGTATTTCAATTTACGACTATTTCGATTCACTTCTTATTCTAATATCTATAACAAAAAAAAAAAAATATCATAGCAATTACATCGGTTTTGTAAAATCTATCATAATAAACCATATTTTGACAAAATGGAAACCCGACTTCAGAAATAAAATATTCTATAACAAAAAATGCACTAAAAAGTAAAAAAATAATTGCATATTCTTGTGCCAATTTTAGTTCACCTAAGCAAAAATTTTTAAATATATATGTACAATTATTGTTATTTTTGGAGGCGGTGTCAGCATAGAGAAATTCACATAATTTTTGGACACCGCCTCCAAAAATAACAATAATTGTACATATATATTTAAAAATTTTTGCTTAGGTGAATTAAAATTGGCACAAGAATATGCAATTATTTTTTTACTTTTTAGTGCATTTTTTGTTATAGAATATTTTATTTCTGAAGTCGGGTTTCCATTTTGTCAAAATATGGTTTATTATGTTTATATATATATAAAAATAAAAATAAAAATAAAAATAAAAATAAAAATAAAAATAAAAATAAAAATAAAAATAAAAATAAAAATAAAAATAAAAATAAAAATAAAAATAAAAATAAAAATAAAAATAAAAATAAAAATAAAAATAAAAATAAAAATAAAAATAAAAATAAAAATAAAAATAAAAATAAAAATAAAAATAAAAATAAAAATAAAAATAAAAATAAAAATAAAAATAAAAATAAAAATAAAAATAAAAATAAAAATAAAAATAAAAATAAAAATAAAAATAAAAATAAAAATAAAAATAAAAATAAAAATAAAAATAAAAATAAAAATAAAAATAAAAATAAAAATAAAAATAAAAATAAAAATAAAAATAAAAATAAAAATAAAAATAAAAATAAAAATAAAAATAAAAATAAAAATAAAAATAAAAATAAAAATAAAAATAAAAATAAAAATAAAAATAAAAATAAAAATAAAAATAAAAATAAAAATAAAAATAAAAATAAAAATAAAAATAAAAATAAAAATAAAAATAAAAATAAAAATAAAAATAAAAATAAAAATAAAAATAAAAATAAAAATAAAAATAAAAATAAAAATAAAAATAAAAATAAAAATAAAAATAAAAATAAAAATAAAAATAAAAATAAAAATAAAAATAAAAATAAAAATAAAAATAAAAATAAAAATAAAAATAAAAATAAAAATAAAAATAAAAATAAAAATAAAAATAAAAATAAAAATAAAAATAAAAATAAAAATAAAAATAAAAATAAAAATAAAAATAAAAATAAAAATAAAAATAAAAATAAAAATAAAAATAAAAATAAAAATAAAAATAAAAATAAAAATAAAAATAAAAATAAAAATAAAAATAAAAATAAAAATAAAAATAAAAATAAAAATAAAAATAAAAATAAAAATAAAAATAAAAATAAAAATAAAAATAAAAATAAAAATAAAAATAAAAATAAAAATAAAAATAAAAATAAAAATAAAAATAAAAATAAAAATAAAAATAAAAATAAAAATAAAAATAAAAATAAAAATAAAAATAAAAATAAAAATAAAAATAAAAATAAAAATAAAAATAAAAATAAAAATAAAAATAAAAATAAAAATAAAAATAAAAATAAAAATAAAAATAAAAATAAAAATAAAAATAAAAATAAAAATAAAAATAAAAATAAAAATACAGACGAATTGAGAACCATCCTCCTTTTTTGAAGTCGGGTTAATAAAAGGCCTTTATTCTTCTTACTATTTTTTTGTTTAGTTTAAAATAATTCCTTTTTGAACGAATCTGTGTAAATAATTTAAAAGTCTTTATGTTTTTAATATATTTTAATAATTTTTTAAAACAATATTCAAAATTAATTAATCAAATATAGTCAAAACTTCAAATCCACTATTTTGTATTTAATTATATAATTTGTTCAATTGTATTTTCTTGTCAATATATATATATATATATATATATATATATATATATATATATATATATAAGATTTATTAAAAATTCTTGAAAAAATATTTCGATAATTATTGGATGTCGTTAATTATCATCGTCTTATATATTCCGATTTTCAACCAACACTACCGACTTCGTAAAAATGCAAATATACGTATCAAATCAAATAAACGTCATAGTTCGAAGAAATTGTAAAGCGATCTAAACTGAAAAGGATTGCTGTTTTTATAAAGATTTTCTAAAAATATTACATCACGGACGTTGAATACCACTTCGTCAAACAATCTTTAAAACCAATAAACTATTTTTTTTACTTCCATTTGAGACATATTTATTCAAATAATAATACTTATACCAATCGAACACTCGAAACAAAATTGTATATTAGAAAATTTATTTAAAGAGTTGTTTTAAGTT
Source organism: Nineta flava (assembly GCA_963920215.1). Classification (NCBI taxonomy): domain Eukaryota; kingdom Metazoa; phylum Arthropoda; class Insecta; order Neuroptera; family Chrysopidae; genus Nineta; species Nineta flava. The sequence goes on from OY986042.1 coordinate 69,242,330, forward strand.
TATGTAAGTTTTATTATTTGAATATTTATGTAGTTGGTTAGGAAGAAAAATCTATTTTAATGCATCAGAAAATTATACGAGATCTTAAAGAGAATATAAAATAGTCAGTGATATTTTAAGTAACAAGAAAAGTTATAAAAACAAATTTAAAAAACCCGACTGCGAAAACATAAATAACTGAAACTTTTTTACACCACTTCTTAAAATCTTCTATTTAGATAAACTTATTAAAATTCATAATTCAAAAACGAAATATCGAATAAATTGTTCATGGTCAATTAGGATGAACGACGGCAGGCAATCAACTGCTCAGCAAAAAAGTGGCAAACTTTCAAAAATTAATTTTAATTATTTCCGTTGAAATTGTTTTATGTTACAAGTACATTTTTATAATTATTAAATAAAACAAATATTTGAAATTTTCGTAAAATCACTTTATTTTGACTAGTTTCAGAACACAGTTTCTTCTTCATTAATAAAAATGAAGTGGAAAAAACTACATTTTTATAAATTTATATATGTTCTTGTCGATATGAGGGTAAAATTGCTACATAAAACTTATAATTTTCGGAAAAAGAATTTATTTAAAAAAAGACAAATTTGCATAAATTTTATAATTATTGAAAAAAAATTTTATAAGAAATTAATAAACTTTTAACAACGGATATTACCTTCTCTTGCTGTAATGGTTACCTCAATCCTTCTATACTTTAATTTTTTTATCTGGGCCAAATTTATTTATTTATTTTTGTATTTGTTTACAAAAATTTTTTTCACGTGTATTCGTTTACATAGCTGGCCTCGTTAAAAAAATTAAAGTATAGGCATTCTTTTAATAAAATACGCTACGACATCTTGCATAATTTCCTCTGATTCCCGCGCTAAAGGTATCCTGACTTCCTGTAAGCTGTGAGGAGGGCAAATGTATCTTGTTATACATATAGTTCGAGTTCATCCTAGAGATGTTCTACTAGATTTCACTCTGAGCTACGTGCTGACCATTTTAAAATCAGAATTTCGATCTTTTTAGTTTAATGCACAGTCTTCAGTATCGTTTTACTACTGCTTCTGAGAGTATTCAATGGCTACGTATGGATCGTAGTGTTGCATTTAGTGTCAAAACTGACAGAAGAAGGCTTGTAGTAATGAAGTTATGATTCAGAAGACGATCGTAGCACCAGAATTCAGTATCGGATTTTCTTTCGTTAAAATAAAATGATCGAAATTCAGATATTGGGATTCCCGGCACGTAGCCCAGTGTTTAATATAGAACATCTACGAGATTAACTTGTCAAACGTATAAGAAGATAAATTAACCCTGCTGATAACTTACAAGAGTTCAGAATAGCTTTGGTATAGGAGTCAGAGGAAATCAAGTAAGTTGGCGAAGAGAACTTTATTAAAAATGTGCCTAGAAGGCATGGGGCAGTCATTAGAGCAAGCTGAGGTAATATCCGCTGTTAAACGTTTATTTCCTTCTAAAAATCCGTAGATAAAATGCTTTTTTAGAATTATAAAATTTATGCAATTTTACCCCCAAATCAACAAAAACATATACAAATTTATAAAAAAATAGTTGAAATGCAAAATAACTTCAAAGGAAATAGTTTAAATGAATTTTTCAAAGTGCCTCATTCTTTTTGCAGAGCAGTGTACATAATTTCTACAAGAACATTTCCCCATTTCAGTAAAAATTAAGTAACTTATTTCTCAAAAATTTGAAAGATTCTTAACAAAATTTCAGGGATCCTTAAGCCGAGCATTTGGATTAATGAAAGGTGATCGAGACAAACAATCGCCCACATCTAGTTCAGAAACATCATCAATTGTAAGTCGTATCAGTCCACCACCAACATATCCATATAGTCGTGGATATGCACACTCAGCTGGTGAGTCACCAATCTATGCAACACCATTCAATATACGACACTCAGGTGGTTTCATAAATAATCTAATATCAGAAAACGATGATGAATTTTATGAGACAAATCATTATCAAAAGATTGGTATGAACAAAGACTTTTTAGATAATATTATTGATTCTACGCCAACGAAACAAATAAATTCAACAACTGCCTCAACAGAGAATTGTTGTTATGCTAGTCCGAAAATTGAGAAATCATCATTTAAAAGAAATATTTTAGCAAACAGTTTACATCGAAGTAAGCAAAATCATCGACGCGTGAAGAGTATTGGTGATATTGATAGTATTACAGCTGTTTCATCACCGGTATAAATGATTTTTTTTCTTCTTATTTACATTTAAAGTTAAAATAGGACTGTTCAAAGTAAATTTAGACAAGATAGTGTCCAAAAGATGGTGTATTTGGATATCCAGTGAAACTCATTAAGCACGTCCTAATCGGCGATCATTCACGGTCGAAAATTTTCGGTGGTACCATAAAATCTACAACAAAACATAAATAAAAATAGTGGTTCATCTCATTGATGTTACATGCTGGGTGTCGATGGATTAGACATAAATAATTTTTAACCTTGAATAAGCGTCGACCAGCTCGTCCTACATACCCATGTCAAAGGATATTAAAAAACCATTTTGGATAGCCACCATTTTGTGGGGAGCTGTGAAAATATGTGTCTCATTTTCAAAATTTTAAAATTTTCATTATCGTTCGAAATGTGCAACAGTGGTTTGTTTTCACAATCTAGTCAGCGAAAATATTATTTACTGCAATCAATATTCAGTATACAACAACAATATACAATCCTTAAATTTAAAAAGAAACAGATGTAGGATGAAAAAACTAATCCAATATTTTGGAAAACTTTCGAATGGTGCTTAAATTAATGGTTCTCTACTTTCACCCTAACATGGCTAGATGGTAAGTCAGGTTCCTCATTTTGGTTGAGCCAAAGGCTAGATACCTCTTTTTGGCTCTGATACGATACTCTGCCAGGAGGTGCTACAGTCCCTTCAACGTCATGAGAGATAAATACCTCTCGAGCCTGCAGTGACCGGTATGCTCCCTAACCAAAAGGTTTATCTCTCTCAGTATTTGCCAATAAGCCAGGTTGACCTTGCGGCACTGAACCTGGCCATCATTTGTTTGGCTTGTCTGCAGCCTGCTATATCACTTTGTGGTCACAGACTTCTCCACCCATTCGTTGAGGACAGAGGTGGTCTATTGCCTATTTATTCCTACATATGGTTCTGGTCTCTGGCAGGGGTGTGTGGCTTCTTTACGGACGAGTTCGTCGACCGTTTCGCTGTCCTCAAGGAAGTGTTATTTTAGTAGAGCAGATTGCTTTGAGCGCAACTAGATTGTCAGATAAACCCACCGCTCTGTGCAACCCACTACTTTCTAAAAATTTGCCACTGAAAGTATGGCATAAACCTCTGTTTGAATAACAGTAGCGTATCACCCTGGTGCAAAGCGGGCTCTAACGCCTCTGTTTTTTACGTATACTCCGTCCCCGATTGATCCTATTCCAGCTTAGAAAATATCAATAGATAGTATTAAAGCAAAAATTTTAAAAATTTTTTGTGGTCAAAGTATTGCTTTTGTTAAATACCAAAACGAGTTTTCAAGGTAAAAGGGCGATTTTAAACTGACACTTAGAATAGGGAAACAAACCACTGTGAATATGTGCAAAAATAGTTGAATGTTTTTTATAACTCCAAATTATAATTCTATTAACTTAAAAAAAGTTAATAAATGAAATACCATTTATAAACTGTGGAAACTAATTGAATAAGTGGCTAACTTCGCTTATAGTGAATCTATTTAAGTAAGTAAGTAAGTGAAATCGTTGACATAAAAATGAATCAGAATTTTCAAATCGAAATTCAAAGACAATTCCTGGAATAATTAAAATTGAAATATTTAAGTATTTAGATATATTATTTTTAAATTGTGGCTAAGATCCAGAAAAAAGAAGAAAGTGAAACAAAAGCATAATTTATTAGATTCATTTGATCAAGTTCGGACTTAAACGCAGAATATTCAGGAATTTTAAATGGATGTCTACCAAGACATGTTGGATATCCATACGCATATATGGATTTTTGCAAGTTTTTTAATAGCAGGTACAAGCACCTGAAAATATTTAATTTCAGCCCTTGCAGTTCTCGAAAAAATTGAGTACAGTTAACTTAATATTCAACTTAGCCAATAAAATAAAATTTCTTGTAGCCTTGCTCAACAGTTTGAAAAAACCGAAGTTTCAGTTAATTTTTTAATTTATTTATTTTACCAAGAATTAACAACTGAAGAAATTAAATTTTCAGGTGTGGTCTCAGAATGAAGACCCTAACATTATGCTGAAAGTATTCATACGGCTAAAGATACTCAATTTTCCAAAAATGGTTAAAGCTGCAAATTTATGTTTTTCAGCTACTTACTGTAAAAAAGCTGTAAATCAATGTATATATATATATATATATATATATTGTATAAATATATATGTATGTATATATATACAGGGTGAATTGAACCTTCCGCATATTAACACACGCCTCCACTGCCTTCCACGCTCCTCGCATTCTTCAACAACATCCAATAGAAATCGATAAATTGAAACAAAATAAAGACCACTCAAAGACATTGTAAATACCAAAGCCCTCAAAACAATGTGCGCATAAATAATCAAATCCGGGAACCAGGGTTCCGATGGAAAACAAATATATGGTGTGGAGTACTAGGGCAACATGTATTAAGCAACAAAAATTCATTATTATTCTTGCATAGTTGTCTTCAAATTTATCTATAATTATAATATTTAATATTATCTTATAGTCCAATTATATACATTTGGAAATGCAAGTGAACCGAGACGGTTAATTTTTGGATATTGTGTGTGGGGGAGGGGGGCTTAGAAAAGCTTAATTCGGTACAGGAGTTGTCGGCACAGCAAATTTTTGACCAAGATTTCCTATCTGCATTCTCTGCCATCTTGAAAACAGGATTAAATTGCAATTAGATAATTATTTGTCACTATTTTTACTCTCTCTACAATTTAGGTCATATACCAAAGAAGGAATACAGAAAGAAACAAAGTCGTTGTTATATATTTCTTTCGAACCTTTAAAAGAATACTTACAACCTAGTAGCAGAATCTTCACATAATTGACCCGAAATTTGCTCCTATGATTTAAGTAATCATGTCGCAACCAACTTCGTATGTACGATGCCAATTAATGTTCTGGTTTGCAACAACTCCTGCGCCGATAGAATGGGAGACAATAAATAAATAAAATAAATAAATAAAAATAAATTTTACTCGAGACAACTGACTGGAATGCTACTGACTGCGCGCCAGACTTCGTAATTTTCGTCTAAAAAAATGAAAAATAACATTGCAGGTATTAACATGCTCTATACGTTTGATAATAGATATTTTTTCGATATCTATCACGGGAAAAAAGAAAACAGCAAAAACAAGTTTCACTACCTGAATTTTTTACTTTCTCGATCGATATCTCAACAACGATGAATGGTAGGTGAAAAATGTATATAATCTAAATTGTAGAACGTCAAAATAGTAACAAAAAAGTATTCTATTGCAATTTGCGAATGTCTACGGAGAACCGAGTTATTGAAAAAAAACAAAAAATTTAACTCATTTATCAAGATGGCAGAGAATGCACATAGGAAATCTTTGTCAACAATTTGAAGTTAAGCTTTTCTAAGCCCTCCCCCACACACGCAATATTAAAAAATCAACTTTCTCGGTTCACTTGCATTTCCAAATGTAGATAATGACTGGACTATAAGATAATAATGAATATTAAAATTATAAATAAATTGGAAGACAACTATGCAAGAATAATAATGAATTTTTGTTGCTTAATAAATGTTGCCCTAGTACTCCACACCGTATATTTGTTTTCCATCATGTCTTTGAGTGATCTTCATTTTGTATCAATTTATCGATTTCTATTGGATGTTGTTGAAGAATGCGAGAATCGTGGAAGGAAGTGGAGGCGTGTGTTAATATGCGGCAGGTTCATTTCATCATATATATTTTTTATACAGGTTGTCCCAGAACAACCTGGAACCCTTCGGTGAAGTTGTTCCTTAGGTCAAGACGAACTCATTTTACCATATAACATAGGTCCGGAAATGATTTGTTTATCCGCTAGCCGCCATTTTGTGTTTTTTGCTTTATACTTTATATCTACACAACGCGTTGTTCGATTGAATTGAAAAATGGGACGATTGTTGCTTTAGCATTGACCAATAATAGAAAAAAATTTTAATTTTCAAAAATGTATTTTTACAAAATGGCGGCTTTTAAAAAAATTCAAACTTACGTAAGTCAAAAACAAGCAGATTTATGAATTTTTTGAATTTTTCTAAAAGTAAACAGAAAAATTCAAACATACTTAAGTCAAAAACAAGCAGATTTATGAATTTTTTTAATTTTTCTAAAAGCCGCCATTTTGTGAAAATACATTTTTGAAAATTAAAATTTTTTTCTATTATTAGTCTATGCTAAAGCAACAATCTTCCCAATTTTCAATTCAATCGGACAACGCGTTGTGTAGATATAAATTATAAAGCAAAAAACACAAAATGGCGGCTAGTGGATAAACAAATCATTTCCGGACCTATGTTATATGGTAAAATGAGTTCGTCTTGACCTAAGGCACAACTTCACCGAAGGGTTCCAGGTTGTTCTGGGACAACCTGTATATATATGTATATATATATATATATATATATATATGTATATATATGTATATATATATATATATATATATATATATGTATATATATATATATATATATATATATATATATATATATATTTATATATATTTCTGAATACATTTTCATTATTGCATGAGCGGTCCACTGTTCATGATCACCACATTGATGATATTTAGAACAGAGTTCGAGAATTAAAGAAATTAAAGAAGACCTATATGGTATAAAAATAACAGAGATAGCGTTTACTGTGGTTACAGTTCATTTTTTAAGAACTATGCATTGCAAATTAGAGCTTATATATATATATATATATATATATATATATATATATATATATATATATATTTAACGCTAGATGAAGTCTCTCTTAGCTGTATATTTTGGAAGACATATATAATATTTTAGTAAAATATTTTAACTAATGATAAATATCAAACCAAAATATTAAATCAAAATATGAATAATAACGCTTGAAATTTTATTTGGAAAGTATAAAAACGTCGTCTATTACACACCACGTTAATTATCGTGTTTACTGTAAAGGATTTCTAGATTTGCAAGCCCGGCGCTAAGATCTTAACATAAAAATCCAATGCGTACATAAAGAAGTTTAGTCACAGCCTCGCTGAGGTTTTAGCCACAGTTTTATTCTGATTCTAATTTTAACTTTGAATATTTTTTTTATTGTTATTTGTGTATATTTATAAAAACGAGAAGCCTGAAAAATTACCAAAGAATTGATATGAATGGAATTTTATATTTCAAGCCTAGGTAATTATTATTTTATTTATTATTTTTTTACTTAAATCCAAGATCAAGACCAATAATTTTTAACTATTAAAGGATGTTTATTGTTGTATTTCGCTGGGATTCGTGCATTATAATTCAATGTTTTCATTTTATAAATATAGTTATAAAATTATATTCATGAGCGTGTATTTAAGATGTAATTAATTGTAGGTCGGTAAAATTAATATTTGTAATGTAATTTAAAGGAAAAATTTTAACGAAATAAGTTATCGTTTTATGCGTATATTTTAACTTGGATGATAAAAAAATGAATAAATAAAAAAAAACTTGTATTTTAAAGTGTACTTAATTTGAAAATGGGAAAACATATTTGTATTGACCAAAAAGATGTTCATTTTTATAGTCAATAGTATAAACATTTCATTTTGCCAGAGTATTCTTTATACAGGGTGAGTCGAACCAAGTGGATAATAGCACACACCTCCACTTTCTTCCACGATTCTCTCATTTTTCTACAACATCCAATAGAATACAATACATTATAACAAAACAAAGACCACCCAAAGACATGATATAAATAACAACCAAAACATCTGCGCACAAAAATAAAGTAGGCGGGCTCCTTTCCAAATTCAAAATAATCAAATCCGGGAACGTAAGAAGCGGTGGGCAAAAAAAATTTAATTTGAATGATTAGGGAAGCAGAAAACTTATTAAATACTTGTTATTAACATAATAATACTTATTAAAAACAATAATATATTTTTATTACAAATGCTATGATTCTCAAAAACTCCAGGGGCGAATATAGAAATTTTTCACTGGGGACGCATATATCCAAATATGGATATATTATATATGGTAAGTTGTAGCTTAAGGAACAAAGTTAAATTTTGTAACAGTTAAAAGAATAAATTAACATAATATTATGGTAAAACAAATTAATAATATATCTACTTTATTTTTATAAGTCAAAGTCAAGTTTTCGTTGTTTTTCTTTAGAAAAATATGTTTTTCTTTTAAATATACTGACAGATTTTCTAAAGACAGATTTTCTTTGTTCCTTAAGGATGTTCCAGCATACCCCCACTTTTCGATAGATTTTCTAATAAAAGTTATCATTCTGTCTCACTTTCTCTCATTTGAAGCATGTAAAACTTCATGCCCGCCCAACTATTATCAGTTGTATTAGAAAAAATACTCGACAGAATTTAAAAAAAAACTAGGAGAGTAAAGCTAAATATTTATTATATAAATTTTTTTTAAAAATCGTGTGTTACCGTTTTGTTTTCGAAATAATGTGAACAGTGTATTTGTCTATGTGTTGTGTATGTGTGTTTATGTGTTTGTGCTATAATAAAATCAAACCGGTTCTTTGTCCTGATTATATAACACAGTGCTGGAGCGTCCCCAGTGAAAAATTTCTTGATTCGCCCCTGAAATACTATTGAATAATATAAATAATAGTAATAATATAAATCTATTTTTGTTTGTTTCTTTTTCAACACTAAAATCACAATTAGTCTAGTCAATTTACTAAAAAAATCACCAAATAAAAATAAATCTTATATTCTATATTTTAAAATTAGTTAACATTTTTTTTGGGTCTTCCTCTTGAACATTTCCAAAAGACCCGTATGGGGGGTGGAACTGCGCGAATTTCCTACAAAAAACGTACAAAAAGTTTTTTCTAGCTTTAACCGTTTGGGGGATATATAGATGTATAAACAGAACAAGTTCCCTCATTCCGTAGGGAAACAGTTTTATTTTTACATGCTTTTTCAGGATGTCATACTACTTCAGCTACCTACAACCATGAAAAATAAAAATAGTTAAAATAGTTCAAAAAAACCCTCAGCTTTTACAAATTCTACCACTGTTTTACAGCCCAACCAGCACACCAGAGGTCCTGCCTGAAGGTGCTGATGATGAAATGTTTCTGGCATTGTACGGGGCTCCCCCCACCATGAAGACAATAAACGCCTTTTGACATGCTTGGTTCCAGTGCTCAGCCAGGAAAATCAAACCAGACGTCACTTCTTTCCCCCCACTAAAGGTGTAGTTTATGTTTTGTTTTTGTTTATATGTTTGAGTTATTTCAGTATGTTTAGTTAATATTAATTAGTTATTTGAAATAAGAAAAAAAACTTTCAGAAGCGATTTTCTCCCCTCGTAAACTAGACTTTCTGGACTTCTGTTTATACATCTATATATTCCCCAAACGGTTAAAGCTAGGAAAAATTTTTTGTGCGTTTTTGTAGGAAATTCAATGAGCATTCATATTATAAGTAAAAGTGGTCATGAAAAAGTTGAGATTTTTTGAGATATTGAGGAAAAACGCATAAGAAAGGTCCTAAAATTGAAAATGGTGGCCTATTGCGCAGCCTACCCCCCCTCCCCCCAATATGGGTCTTTTTTTTGGATATGTTCAAGAGGAAGGGCCAAAGATAATTTTGACTAATTTTAAAATATAGAATATAAGTTTTTTTTTTATTTGGTGATTTATTTAGTAAATTGACTGGGCTAATTGTAATAATATAAGTCATTAAATGCATGAATCACACGCTGTTGATATTTGAAGACAACTGTTAATGTTTGCATATAACATATTGTAAGCTAAAACTTGTTGACTGGGAACAAGTATTTAATAAGTTTTCAGCTTCCCTAATCATTCAAATTAAATTTTTTTGCCCCACCGCTGCGTTCCCGGATTTGATTGTTTTGAATTTGGAAAGGAGCCCGCCTACATTATTTTTGTGCGCAGATGTTTTGGTTGTGAATTATATCATGTCTTTGGGTGGTCTTTGTTTTGTTATAATGTATTGTATTCTATTGGATGTTGTAGAAAAATGAGAGAATCGTGGAAGGAAGTGGAGGTGTGTGCTATTATCCACTTGGTTCAACTCACCCTGTATATATGCTAACAAAGATGTATTATTAAGCTGACACAACAATCAAGAACACAAAAACAACGATGCGTCAATACTGACTCCTTCCGCTATAATTCGATTATATTTAAGAGGGTTCAAAGGGCCTTATCTTAAACTACCTAGAAAATTTGTACCCAGTTAATTCAACAGGTAAGAAGCTTATAGGAAAACACTTTCGGTGGATTCGAATCTATCTTTATTTTATATTTATTGGATATATAAAATAAACTAAAAGAGTCATAAATTCGAGTATTTATTTACTTATTTAGAGCGCCTAAAATATAAATTTTATATTTCAAATAATCAAGTGTGTCTGCTTAATAATATATAACTATACCCATAATCACACAAAAATAGGATAAATTTTGATAAAATAAGATTAGTATTTAGTATATAATTAAGTATTTAGTACTAGATCCCCCAACATTTGCAGTCATTCATTTGAGGAATAACTTAAAAGTCTGACTAATTAATTTATAGATTGATCAGTTCAGTTTTATTAATAAGAAATAAGTAAGATATTTTAAAATATTTACATAAATGCAATAATCATTGATCTTAAATAAATAGATCAGCAACAACAGAAAAAAAAATTACGCGAATTGTTTGTGTATAATAATATAGTGTACGTATGTACACTCCCGTTCAATAAAATTGAACCAACCTGTAATGTTAATTTTCTTACATTTCATAAAACTCCTCACTTTTATAACTCTCTGTATATTGTTTATTTATAAACAAAGATAAGTAGTATATTTTTTAAATGTGAAAAAAGAAATGGAAGTTTTATATTTTTTATTTATGTAAACAAGTCAGTGATAGAGTAAGAATATGTAATGTAAATACATGTTAAGTGTTATATCTCCCTTTTACGTATAAAAATAAATAAAATGTTGTATCTGTCAAAAACATTTACTACAAGAATAATCAAAATTGTGAGAGACTGATTCGGTTCAGGTCGGTTCAATTTTATTGAACGGGAGTGTATATACGAGGTTATGGTGTTAGAGGATATGGTACCGAAACTCGATATGTCGTGGCACATGGTGCATTTTCCATCATAAAGCATGCGAAAATGCTATATCAATGTTAAAAATTTCAAAATTAGAATACAAATTTATTGATGCTAATTTTCGATACATTTTCTGATATTTAAAGCAAGAGTTAAAGGAAAACGATTTGTCTACCCATAAATGAAAAAATTTCTTAATCGTGCTTTAAAGCTCATAGAATATCCACATAAAGTTCGTGAATGAGAAAAATCGGTTCATACATTCCTCACAAAATCCCCCCAAAAATATATTTAAACCATAAGACATAGAAATTGAATAACGGCGTAAAATATTTCGGAGCGCTGGGAGCTAGTGCAATGACTTTGTATACGCTTAAACTTTACAATCAATCCGCTAGAATACATTAACATTCGCTTTATTTTCCATATTGTTTTCTGCTGAACTATAAAATTACTCTACTCATACACTAAACGAAACTTGTACAATACTTTTTATAACGTAAAGTTGTGTTGTCTAGCTGTAATATTTTAACAAAATATACAGGACGTTAATAATAACACTGATTATACAAATTACCTTATAGCATGTATTTAACATATAAAATAAAAAGGAAAGTGAATGGAACTTTGAGGTGGCTATATCCTAAGGTTAGCAGACAATTACAAAATATATAATTGCGGAGTTCCTCCAAACCTAACTTATAGAAGTGATGATGAATAAAATTATTTCCCCTTACAAATATTCATCAATGATAATAATTCTCATATAAGATGTTTTAATTAACGATCTGTTAATATACAGACTATGGAAGAAGTTACCAAAAACAAAAACATATTCAAAGGTTTTTATTGTAGAAATATTTTAAATAGAAAAAGGTTATTTTGTTTTTATTATTTTTTTGTATGTGCAATTTTAATAAACAGCAAACAACCAAAGTAAAATCCTTTATTTGTGTCATATTTACTGTAATTTTTGTTCTTAATTGACTTTTTATTTTTTATTAAAGAAAAACTTTATTATTCATTATTTATAATATTGTTTTTGGTTATTTTTATGTATATTTAAAATAATAAATTATTGAAAAAACAAACTGTGTTAGTTTTTGTTAAAATTTATTTCTACGAATAATTAATAAATTATTCTGTCATAGGAGACTCATAAAACTTATAGTTTTCGAAATATAGTGTTTTACTAATCAGTCAAAACAACACAAAAATTAAACATTTAAGGTAGGCCCAGCATTTTCTTGTATAATCAAGACAAAAACCCGGTTTGCTTTTATTGTAGAACAAATAAATACACACATCTAGAGCACGGTAGTGCGCAAGGCCGAGTTTAAGGGACACATTTGGCCTTCTCACTTACAGTACTATTACTACAGGAAATATCAGAGCAGATTTGACCCCGAAATATATTCTGAACGAAAAGAGCTACAGTGTGATTTTTCGAATATGGAATATTTAGGGAATTATAAGAAAACAAGCTTTTGCTTCTCGTTAAGATATAAACGTTTAAAAAGTTATTTCACTTCAAAAACGCAAAATTTGCGGTACGCCTTAAAAAACTTATATAAAACTTATATAAGTATATAATATATACTTATATCAATATAATATATATACTTATATACATTATACTTATATAAAACTTATATAAGTATAAGTGATCATAATTCTACGCTACTTCCAGATATCTTGTAAAGTTGATATTTGGCATATAGGTAGATCTAGTACCCAAACCGGCCGGAACATTGCGAAAACTGGAAATTTGTATCGGAAAAAAGGAAATTTTTACAATTTTCGTTTTAATTAAATTTACATTATAAGACCATATACTAAGTAAACAACCATGTAGAAAACATAAATATTATTACATATTGTGGTCACAGTTTTCATTTTATCGGAATGACATGTGGTATTTGAGGTGCTTTTGGTATTCGAAAGGTCAAGTTCGTTAATGGGTAAAATCTGACAAGGGGAAAAGGGGGTTTCGAGGGAGGGGTAAACACTAAATTTGACATATCTCCCTTAATATTCGAAAAATCGAAATTTTATAAGAAGTAAAGTTGTAGATATTAGTCTTACTATAATTTTGTTTCTTATCATTTTTTCTGTTACACTAATATTTACAGAAATATTGACGGTTTAAGATTGGAATTTAAATTCCTTAATATCTCTGTACACATTAGAGTTTGAGCAAAAATGATGAGAGTAGGAAATCAAGTTTGCTACAATTCATCACTGTAGCAAACTTGATTTCCTACAACTTTATTCCTTACGTATTTTTCGATTGTTCTAATATTAAGAGAGATATTTTATATTTTGGGTTTGTATATTTGTTAAGTGTTATGATATACATATATTAAAACCGATTTTACATGATATTTGAATGCTGCCTGCTCATTGGTCTATGACATTTCTATAATTCTATTGGTAAATACCTAACATATGAGATTCTGTACAATAAACATACTAGTGTTACACATTTAATTGTTTTATTAATAAAAAAACAATAATTCAAAAATTTCAGGACGTGGTAAACATCAATTTTTCAGTGCAACCCTCCGGAAAATCGGAAAAACATCCTCCAAAATTACGTTTTTCTGTTCTATACATGCTAGAAAGATGGGATTTTCACTAATCGACCCAAAATAACGTCAAATTAACAGAATATTTTGAAAAATTTCATTACCTATATCGCAACCCCACCGAAAATGGGAAAAACATCCCTAAAACTGACCTTTTCACTTCTATTCATGATAGATCAAATTTTTTCCATTCGACGTAGAACAGGCTCAAAATAACAGAATTACTTGAAGGAAGAAAATTTTTCCATCACAATCCTTTGCACTTGGGAAAAACTCCCCCAAAACCAACCCGTTTGTTCTATACATGCTAGAAACAGTTTTTTGCAATCGACGCTAAATAGCTAAAAATTAGGAAGTTACTTCAAAAAACTTAATTTTTTTATTGCAACCTCCCGGAAAATCGAAAAAACACCCCCCAAAATAACGTTTTTCAGTTTTATACTTGCTAAAAAGATGGGATTTTCACCAATCGACCGAAATAAAGTCAAGTTAACAGAATACTTTGAAAAATTTCATTACCTACATTGCAATCCCCACCCCCTACCCGAAAATAGGAAAAACTGTAAAATTGCCATTTCACTTCAATTAATGTTAGACAGATGGGATTTTCTTTTAAAAGTCAAATTAACAGATTTCTTTGAAAAACTTCATTACCTACATCGTAAACCTCCGAAAATGGGAAAAACACCCCTTAAACTGCCTTTTTCACTTCTATTCATGTTAGAAAGATCAAGTTTTTTTTATATAATGCGAAGCAGTCTCCTTTGTATACGTGAATCTAAAAAGAGTAAAGTATCGCGAAGCGTAAAGAAACGCAAAGCATATGCTTTTTTGTTACACAAAGCGTAACAAAACGCGTAACGGTTTATTCGAAGCCGTCGGCTTCGTATATTTAAGCCTTTCAAAAAGGAGTGATATCCGATCACAAACCTAAATGTAAGAAAGGGCAGAGTTTTCGGGAAAATCCATAATATAATAGTTCCTTCTTAAAAATTGATGATATGAGAGTAAGCTATTTACAAAGTAAATAGCTCTAGACTTCATATAATAGTTGCTTCTTAAAAAGTGATGATATGGAAGAAAGGACCGAGCTATTTACAAAGTATATAGCTCTAGACTTCATATAATAGTTGCTCCTTAAAAAAATAGTTGCTCTTTTTAAAAGTGATGATATCCCATTAAAGAGCCGAGCTATTTATAAAGTAAATAACTCGATAAACTATTGACTAAAAAATTAAATGAGGGGTAAATTGAATAAATGTAAGAAAAAATTTGGTTGAAATTTATTTCGATTTCCCTTAGTATGTTTTTAAAATTTTATATAAAAAAATTTTATATAAATTTTAAATATAGTAATTTTATATATTTTTTATAAAATTTTAAAAACATACTAAGGGAAAACTTACGAAATAAATTTCAAGAAAAGTTTTTCTTACATTTATTCAATTTACCTTTCATTAAATTTTTTAGTAAATAGTTTACCGAGCTATTTACTTTGTAAATAGCACAAATAACTCTTTAATGGGATATCATCACTTTTTAGAGATCAACTATTATATGTAGTCTAGAGCTGTTTACTTTGTAAATAGCTCGGTCCTTTCTTCTAAATCATCACTTTTTAAGAAGCAACTATTATATGAATTCTAATGTTAAGGATTTTCCCGAAAACTCGGCCCTTTCTTACATTTATGTTTTTGGTCGGATATATACTAACATACATACTACATATATTTATATTCAAATTAATGTACTTGTAAAAGAAAAAAATCTTAATCTATTATATTTCGAAAACAAAACGGTAAAACGCGATTTAAAAAAAAATTTATTTAAGAAATATTTATCTTTACTCTCCTAATTTTTTTAAAAATTAGGTTGAGTATTTTTTTAATATAACAGAAAATAGTTGGGCGGGAATGCAGTTTTTCATGCTTCTAATGAGAGAGTGAGAAAGAATGATAACTTTGCTATTAATTATCTCGCGTTCTAAACGGTCAAAAATTCTGAAACTTCGTGATTTATTAGAAAACGTTATTTTTAGCCTGTGAAAGAAAAATGAGCAAAATCTGTCGAAAAGTGATTTCATGCTGGAACTACCTTTAGTACATTTATAATATCTAATATATATTAGTTTCTATTAAAAAAAGTTTTGGAGTAATGACAGGTGTTGGCGACGTTGATATTCTTCATCATGGATTTAATTATTGTAGTCGTATAAAAATAAATTAGTTAATGAAAGAAAAATAACTTTTTAAACAATAAAGTATGAATATAGTATGAATAACATACTATGTACGACAGCCTAGCCAGCTATGATGACATACTATGTACGATAGTCTTGTCAACGATGAGAGGTGTACTACCATTGCTACACATATAAAACTACCGGGCTCCCGTAGAGAGGTGTACTACCATTGCTACACACATTTCACAACCGCTTCGTACCACAATGCGCTTCCGTACATTTGAGCTATGGAGGTTAGAGTATATATGGAACTATCTCATATGGTTGTTAACCTAAAAAAAGTGTCCCGGTAGATACAGGTAGATCTAGTACCCAAAACGACGGGAAAATTCCGAAAACTGGAAATTTGTATAGGAAAAACGGAAATTTTTACAATTTTCGTTTTAATTAATTTAACATTATAAAGCATATATCCACCTGATTCGTTTATATGTGTGAGTCCTTTCTGACTGGAATGAATGAATGAAAATTATTTTTTAATATCGTCGTTTTTCGAAGTTATATTACAATACGTCTTAGAATCTATAGTACCTAGCCTAAGCTTTACCTATAATACATCATCTTATTAAATAAATACATCGAAATCTATAAACATTTTACATCGTTTCTTAAATGGAAAAATCTTATAAAAAAACCATTGATATCTAAAATTAACCTAAGTTGGACGGATAAGCCGTCCCTAAAACTAGACCTTAAAGAAAATATTTACAATTTAGATTACACCGAATCAGTTGTAATCGACATCATGTGGCATGCGGTATCGTTTCCTGAAAAGCAACGTACGCGGGTCAAATTGGCCCAGTTCATTGATTTCCGGGAAAGGATTTTTGCGGGATGATTGGAAATAGGATTTCGAAATGGTTTGGATGAAGGTTTTGATTGTGGGGTGCCCAGTTTCTCTGTGGAATGCTTCTGCCGGGTATCGTAGGGGGAGTTTCAAAATCGTCCGAAGACAACGATTTTGAAATTTTTGCATTTTCGCAAGCTGCGAAGGTGCAACGTTCGACCAGATTGGTGCAGCGTACGTGAGTACGGGCCGGATACATGACTTGAAAAGTCGATGTTTCGGACATTCGTCCAACCTACTCCTAGCGTTGAGTAGTGGGTACAACCCAGCAAAGGATGCGTTTCCAAGGGCAAGACGTTTGTTAACGTTCCGCGTCCAATTCAACTGCCTTTGAAGGGTTACTCCCAGGTATTCAACACTTTGAGTCAATTGAGAAAATTTATTCTTCTTTGTGAACAAGCTAGCTTTGTGAACAAGAACTACTTCTTGAAATAGCTTTCAAGCGTGGATAGGCGGGATTGGACGCAGCTCGAGATAAGTTTCGGCTACCAGGAAGTACAGTAGATTGCTGTGTCGTCAGCGAAGAGGGTCGTTTCGGTTGCTCGATCCTTTGGGATGTCGTTTATAAAATATAAAAAGAGGCGAGGTCCAAGCACGGAGCCTTGATGTACACCAGCCTTGACACAATATTGGTTCGATGTACTTTGTTGGAGATGAATTCGGGATTTTCGGTTCGATAAGTAGGAAATCAGGAATTTCAGGATGTAGGTAGGTATGTTGAATTTGGAAAGTTTGTGGATGAGTCCATCGTGCCAAACCGTATCGAAAGCCTTTTCGATGTCCAAAAAGACCATGCCTGTGGATTTATTTCAGTTAAATCCAGAAGAAATATGGTCAGTGAGCCGGTGAAGCTGACTCACTGTTGAGTGGTTCGATCTGAAACCAAACTGTTGGGGAATTAATTGTCCGTGGATATTTTCATGCGACTGCAGCCTGTTCAAAACTACTTTCTCCATGACCTTGCTGAGAGATGGCAGCAAGCTGATGGGTCGGTAACTTGAAGGCAACTTGAGTTGCTTTCCCGATTTCGGAAGGGCTAGCACCTTGGCAGCCTTCCAAATGTCAGGGAAATAACCAAGTCTCAAGCACGCAGTATAGATATAACTGAGCTGAACAACCGTCTTCCGAGGAAGATAACGGAGAACAACATTAGTTATTCCATCGTCACCGGGAGCCTTCCTACACTTAAGTTTCCTTAAAATGTTTTAAACCTCCTGAGGTGACACGCATTCGACATCGATTGGGTTAATGACGGAAGAGCGAATATTTTCCAAAGATTCGGATACCATACTGGCCGTTTCTTCGTTGTGATATTCGTCGCCATCGGTTAAGCTGTGCGTTTTAGAGAAGGTATCAGCGAGAAGTTGAGCTTTGTTTGAATCTGGGTAGAGATACCCATTTTCCGACAGTAAAGGGGGCAGTCTATTGGAACGTTTACGCAAACTTCTAGCAATTGTCCAAACACTATTGTCACCAGTGGTCAGAGCCGAAATCCTCTCATCCCACATTTCATCTCTGGTGCGGGTGACTTTTTCTGGAATATCAGCTGACATTCGTTTCATGGCGTCATGAAACTCAGGCAACCTAACTCTTTGCCAAAATTTACGCAATTTGTTCCGAGTCCGTATGAGTCATAGTGTGTCATCATCTAATTTAAGTTGAATGCCGATGGATCGAGTTTTCCTAGGTATAGATTTTCGGGTAGCAGCTACGAGATTCCTCGTCAGTTTACTAACCTCCAAATCTATTTGATCGATTGTTTTGATCTGCGGAGTGATCAAAGATTCGGCGTTAAGATACTGTTTGAAAAGTTTCCAATCCGTTTTCTCAAAGCTCAACTGGGTCCGCAAGGTTGCAGCACCCCTCATTTCACCTAGGGTAAAGGTGATTGGGCGATGATCGCTTTGCAAATCCAAGTGAACATCTTGGTCCGACAGAAGGTTACAATTTTTGAATATCGTTAAGTCAATGGTCTGAGGAGGGCGGTGGGCAGCATCAGGATAGTAAGTGAGGTTCTCTGGGTACGCAACAATGAAGTTACGTTTGAGGGAATGCGCATAGAGTGCGTTCCCGCTAGCATTGTTAGACATACAGTTCCAAGACATATGGCGAGCATTAAAATCACCTATGATCACAGCGCGATCATGTGTCCTTAAAATGCGGTCAATATCTTTTCCCTGTAAAAGTCTATCGGGGGGGATTATATAGAGAAGTGACTTTATAATTACCACAATTTGCCAAAATAAGAATGGAGACGGCTTCGATATCACCGTCTTCAGGAGGCAAGAGAGAGTGTTGGACATCGTGTCGAACGTATAGGGCAACCCCGCCACCATTTCTGGTGGCACGGTCACGGCGATAGGTGTAGTACCCAGGAATTCGAGCTCTCTTGTCCGGCTTTAACCAAGTTTTGCTGATGGCAGCCACTTGGATCTGATGCTGTCGAAGAAATGAGTGAAGCTCGGGAAGTTTGCGATGGATACTTTGAGAGTTTCATTGTAGAAATCAGATGTTGGATCTAGAAAAGGGATGGGACGCATTTTCAAAGAGATGAGATGTCATCCTGAAAAACACAAGAAGTTTTTCTGAATCTGATTTGCACGATTTTCATGCATTCTCCACTTCGATCCTGAGTTTCAGGAGGGTCATGAAGTCGAAAGTCGTTTTAGTTCCTGCATCAGACTCCAATGGAGTTGGAGACGATGGAGGTCTTTTGAGGGCTTCGATTAAGAAGGGGTTATGCGGTAAAATGGGGGTGGTACTCAAAATATCTATAACCTCCTTTTTGGATGCTCTCTTCATTGTCCACGGATTTGCGGTTGGAATTGGGGCCGGGACAAACTTCTTCGATTATGTTGCTGCTGCCGATGATGTACTGCTCTGCGCTGCTGGACCCCTGCTTGGCTCGTTGACCTCTTTTCTACGAGGGAGGGCTGGGTATTCCCTAGCCGAAGACGTGGGGGTGGGCGCCAAAGTGGCTCGCCCGGAGCAGCATTGCGCTTCGCTCCTCTGCTGCTGCTGGATCTTCTCGGAGCCATTTTTGTCGCAAATGCCAGCCTTTCGGAACAGTTCATGGCACTGGCCAGATGGGAAGCGCTGCAATTACAACACTTCGCCGGTTCCGTCCTCTGGAGCCCACAAGCCTGTGAAGCATGGTTTTCGCCACACTTCACATTGGACGGCCCCTCTTTTATTTTCGTATCGTTGGGTGGTTACAGGCACGCCACATAACCACCGTATGTTGAGGACGCTTTTGGCTTGCGTCCCCTTTTCGAATTTTACTAGACGAGAGACTCGTATACTCTCGTCTAGTAATATATTCGATAAGGCTTAAATATACGAAGCAGAAGGCTTCGTATATTTCGTATATTTAAGCCTTTCAAAAAGATATCCGATCAAAAACATAATGTAAGAAATGGCAGAGTTTTCGGGGAAATCCTTAATGTATACTTACATACTAAGTGAAAAATTACGAAATACATTTCATTCAAATTTTTTCTTACATTTAATCAATTGACCCCTCATTAATTTTTTTGGTAAATAGTTTACCGAGCTATTTACTTTGTAAATAGCTTGGCTCTTTAATGGGATATCATCACTTTTTAAGGAACAACTATTATATGAAGTCTAGAGCTATTTACTTTGTAAATAGCTCGGTCCTTTCTTCTATATCATCACTTTTTAAGGAGCAACTATTATATAAAGTCTACAGCTATTTACTTTGTAAATAGCTCGGTCCTTTCTCCCATATCATCAATTTTGAAGGACCAACTATTACATTAAGGATTTCCCCGTAAACTTGGCCCTTTCTTACATTTATGTTTTTGATCGGATTTTTATCTTCGATAAAAATTTGATTATTCTATTTTTTGAACAAAATTTATTAATTGAAATATATATTACTTCAAGTTTCTTAATTAAAATTTTGTTATTAAAATACCATTAACTTCAAATTTATAATGACTGGAAAATGCATCACTAATTTATTATATTCATGGAATTTCTTAAATAAATAGTCTTTTTACTTCTTTAACATCTGAGATTTCATATGATTTATGTAATAATTTAAAAATTCCGCCTTTACAAAGCGGATATTAGGCTGTCCTTGTCTACTTTTAATATCTACTTTTAGTTTCTTTAAAATTGGTATTCCAGTACACCAGCGCCATCTTAATTTTCTTCTATTTAGGGGTCACTTTTTATAACATGGAGATAGTTCTCCTCTATACTCTAACTTCCATAATTTTAGCTATCAAGCCGGTGATACCATTTGTAAACAAGCAGTAGAGTGGCGATGGATTGCTTCTGAGTGTTACATTTCTAAATGCGATCCAGGAAGTCTACATGGTCAAATTCCCAGTATTTGCATTTTGTTATTTTGATACTTATGGTAATTTTTTTACGGTGGGATATTTCAACAAATTTTTGGGAAATCGTTTCACTTTAACATCACCAATAACATTAAGTATTTTAAGATTGAACACTAGGTGTCAAAAGTTAATGTTAATTTTTAAAATTTTATAGTTAATTTGTGCCTCATTCATTCGGTTTTCAAAAATATTTTCGATAAAAGTTGTAACTATATTCGTGTATTTATTTGTGTATACTTAAACGTCAACAATACAATATTTGACAAATTCCATTTCGGTTACGTAAGACAAATTCGAGATGATCAGCGTATACTTTATAGACAAATTTCATTGAATTTTAATTAAATTTTGATATGAAAAAATTAACTTGCCAACCAGTAATCGAATCTCGGCCCTCTGGATATCTAGTCCAGCGTGCTTACTGCCACACCGAAGACGACTCTGACGTGGGAGTCAACTTTTTCATAGCATTTTTTGACAGTATTACTTCTATCAACATTATTAATCGTATATACATTTGTGTATACTTAAGCGTCAAGAATACAATATTTGTCAAATTCCATTTCGGTTACGTAAGACAAATTCGAGATGATAAGCGTATAATACTTTATAGACAAATTTCATTGAAATTTAATTAAATATTGATATGAAAAAATTAATTGTTCATATTCCAACTTTTTCATATCATTTTTTGACAGTATTACTTCTATCAACATTATTATTCGAATATTTGTTATGTATGTGGAGTATCAGGCGAACGCACCCATTTAAGTGATCAGGTTGGTCACTGAACGCTACCACACGGAAACAACTCACAAAACACACAACTGATAGCATCATCAAGAAATGGCCACCAGTTATCCATGAATATTAAATCTAGCTGTAATCATTAAATACGATCTATTCATATTAAATACGTATCTATTAATATTAGTCATTATTCGATTGGAACTCTAACGCAAATAAGAGGTTTCATACATAATATTTGGCGACGATATACTCGGGAAGATGAATGAACACGTAATAGCTAAAATGTCGTGAAAAAGTTACAAACAAAGGTAAGAAAAAAACCATTTTCTTAACTACGGTAGGGGATGAAACGTACGAAATTATTAGTGCGTTGGTCATGTGACAGTGAAAATTTAAGATAAACTATATAAATGGTTAATTAGTCAATTATGTGATAGTGAAAAATGAAATGAACTAAATAAATTGAAAATATTATCAGAAATTCACGTGCATAGTATTTTTATACACGTTAATTACTGTACGTCCATTTATTTAGTAAAATATAATTTAAATTTACGATTGTTAAATATGGTTTTGGGTGAAATATATACCATGTGCCAAATGACTGTTATAAATTTGTCGAATCACTCAGTAGGAGAACCACTCAGTAGGTGATGGTGTCACATTTTAATTACCGTTTTAATAGAAGATAATTTTAACCTTGGAAATTAAATATTAAATAAACACAGTGGAAGCAAATATAATAATATCATGAAAATGAAATTTATTGTAATATTTGATTTTTTTATAAGAAACAAAACATTCTTTTTAACATATGGAGATTTCACAATTGAATGAATAACATTAAAAAATTAGTACTTTTTTTTATACAATAATAAGATACAGAAAAGGCATTGAATCATCAAAGAATTTTCTACCAAGCGGAGAATTTATGAATTGTAATTTCTCAATATTTTTCAATATAAAAATTCCATCGAACAGCAGCTAAAGTCATTTTTTTACCATGCGTTTATCGCAACAATATAAGTTTTTTTAACGCCCAATGGTTCCAAACCATCACCTTGGAGGATTCAGAATCGAAAAAGAGACTCCATGTTGGTTTCTGACCTTTTTTATAGGCAACGTGACGTCATGCATTCATATATTTAAAAAAATATTCAGGGGGCAAACTTAATATAATTGAATAATTGAAAAAAACAAAGAATAGTTTCGTAATTAATAATAACTAAAAGTAATATAAACAAAAGTCACTAGCCAATATGACAATATTACCAAATAGAAAAATATTGTCATATTCGCCATGACAAAAAGGAAAAAAAATTTGAACAATGTGTTAAAAATTTTTTTTTTTAAAATTAATCATTAAATAGCAATAACAAAAACAAAACTACTGAAGAAATAACACAATAAAAATACAGTACAAGTATATATCGTCCTGAAAATAAACACTACACTTTGTACACATTATCATTGTATATTTCGTTGACAAGGTTTAAGTCTGTCGACGTTAGCTCGGGATAGCGTTTTTGTCCGTTCGTCATAGAGTATTACCGACGCTGGGGTAGGGTAATCAATAATGTGATTAAGGGCGTCAAAATGGTCCTGAAACTTAGTGTCTTGGTCGAAGTTGGGTACTCTAGTGGAGGCCTTCCAAACCAGCTGACCCAAACGAAGACGCTGCTGTGTTAATCGTCGATTAACGTTTTTTTAAACGTTATATGCTTTCTCTACCGCAGCTTTCACCTGTTGATCTGAAGATACCATGTCCAAGTCAATGAAGTTCTCCAATTATAGTATCCGGTCACAAGAAGTTCGTTACTCTCGGCCGAGAAATACCGCAGTTGGTGACGAATTAATTGTCTGGTGGAACGACGAATTATATTTGAAGACAACAAAATCCAAAAAAGCAGATCAATCGCGATGTGAAGCATTGTAGGATTTAATTGCCGCAGTAAGGTTGACCTTCAAATTTTGGTGTAATCGTTCCACCAGATTAGCCTGAGGATGATACGGGCTAATATATCTGTAACGATCACCATGGGTAAACAGGAACTATTGATATTTCTCCGACCAAAAGGCAGGACCCTTGTTGGAGATGACTTGATTGGGGTATCCTAACCGGTAGAAGATGGTAGATAATAGCTTGATGGCCACAGCAGACGTACAACGTTTAGTTGGAGAAGCCTGCGCCCACTTCGAGTATCCATCCTTTACTGTAAAAATGTATCTGTAAGCACTAGCAGGGGAAGAAATTATGGGACCAACAAAATCAATATAGATTTTGTCCCAAGTGTTTTTCAGGGGGAACCGCTGCAGATTGCACAACACTAGGTTTATTGTTCGGTTTAAAGCGCGCACAAATATCACAAGTATTAACAAAATTTTTTACGAGGGTGTACAAATTTTTGCACCAAAAGCGTCTGGCGATTTGTCTATACATTTTATAGAAACCATCATGAGAAACGTCTTGAAAATCGTTAAGTACAAAATCTAACACCGATAAGGGAAGAACAACACGCTTTAAATATTTTTGACCCACAAGTTTCATTAACAAACCGTTTGTGATTGTACTTTTTAATTTAGTGTAAATGGATTAACAATCTTCGGAAAGCTTCTGAGCTTATTGAAGTTCAAATATCCCTGCGGGGAATGAGAAATAGAATTTCACATTTCGAGTGGATCTTCCAAATATCCAAAGCGTGAGATTGAGGAACCTCATCAGGATGTTGAAAAAATCGCGAGAGACATTCAGCAGAAAAATTAATGACACCTTTTACATGAACTGGTACAAAATTAAAACGGGATAAAGTTAATATCCACGTACTTAATTTATTAAAACGGGTAGGAGAATTTAAAAGCCAGACAATAGCATTAGAATCAGTTTCAAGTGTAAATTGTCTATCAAGGAAGTAATCATTGAAATGATTCAGAGAGCAAATGACAGTCAAAATTTCTAACTGATAAGCGTAATACCGTGATTCAGAAGGTCGTAACCATCTCGATGAATATTCGACGGGATGTCTACCATCCTCGATTTCTTGCATGAGAATGCCAGCAATGCCGACAGCAGAAGCATCTGTACATAAGATAGTCGGTTTAGTTACATCGAAAAAACGTAAAACCGGGGGGTTACACAAAGCATTTTTCAACGTTTCGAAGGATTCGAGCTGTTTTTCACCGAACACAAATTTGACGTTTTAAGTCATTCAACGGTGATGCAATAACTCCAAAATTCGGGATAAATTTAGCATAAATTGCGACCATTTCCAAAAAAGTTTGTACCTGCTTAATATTTTTATCGACCGGTAGTTGTTTAATAGCCAAAACTTTTGGAGGATCAGGCTGACGGCCAGAAGCAGTGACAAAATGACCCACAATAGATAACCTAGTCATGCAAAACCAAGCTTTTTCCGGAGTCATTCTTAAGCCTAACTTTTTGAAACGGGCAAGTACAGACTGTATATGAGAAATATGCTCATCGAGATCCCAACTATAAATTACTACATCATCGTAATAAATAGCGACACACGTATTACGAAGATCAGAGAACTCACGAAGTAAAAATCGATTCAAAGCTTGAACTGAATTGACCATACCGAATGGACAAACTTAAAAAGCATACTGACCAAAAGCAGTAGTAATAGCAGTAACTTGTTTAGATCCTTCGGCTAACGGTATCTGATAAAAATATTGTGACATATCGAGCGTAGTATAGTACTTAGCGTTGGTAAGAGAATTAAAAATAGAGTTCATATTAATACCACTAAGAGGATCGAAGTGAATTTTTTTACTAAGCCAACAAAAATCACCGCAAAGTCTAAATCCGGATTTCTTCTTTACAAAGAACACGGGTGCAGACCAAGGAGACTGGATAGGGACGAGAATATGTAGCGGAATATGTAAGCTCTACAAATATTTCTCTTAACCAACTTGGATATGTTCTTGTAACAAAATGGTTTTATCCTTGGGTAAATAGTACGGATGACGACGAACAGGTTCGTTATCCTTTAACATTATTCGATATTCGAAATTTTTAGTACGACCGGGAATAGACGAAAGAACTTTACGATATGTCTTTAAAACATCTTCCAATTTTTGTTGTTGATTATCTGACAAAATAGCTTTAATTTCAGATAACATTGAAATACTAAAATTTTTAGCACTGTTACAACAAAACGGAATCTTGAAGTAGGATGATGAACAAAAGAAATCAAAGAGTTATCGAAGTCGATCATCATACGACATGCTTTAAGCGAAGGAGTACCGAGAATAACGTCAAAGGGCAACTTATCCGCAATATGAAACCAAAAGGACCATGATAGAGAATCTATTTTAAAATGAATTAACGATTTTTTATTAATTTTTAAAGTATTTGAACCAGGGAGAGATACTATTAACAAAGTAGATACTGTTACTGACGTTTTAGAAAAAATACGATCACGTTTAATACGATTAAAAGCAGAAAAAACATTAATAGAGAAATAACATTAATAGAAGCACCAGAGTGGACTAATGTCGAATATGAAGTATTATTAATAGAGATAGATATTAATAATTGGTAACAAATAATTTTTAGAAAAATTTGTGCGCTTGCAATTTAGTTTTTTGAATTATATACAAAAGGGTTAGAGTTTGTATTATAATTATCCGCAATAGAGTATTCTGTATTGAGATTATCAGCTTGTTTAACAGCTCTTGATTAACAGCTCCATAATAAGTTTTAATTCACATAAAACACAACAAAAAATAACAAATATTACAAAATGAACAAAAATTTGACAAACAAAATAATGTAATATATATAGATTTTGGTTCCATAAATTACTACCGAGTAGCTAGAAATTTTTTAAGTCAAGAAAAAAAACTTTCAACGCTAGTTACCATTTGTGAGAGTCAAAATTTAAGATAAACTATATAAATGATTAATTAGTCAATTATGTGATAGTGAAAAATGAAATGAACCCAATAAATTGAAAATATGATCAGAAATTCACGTGCATAGTATTTTTATACACGTAAATTACTGAACGTCCATTTATTTAGTAAAATATAATTTAAATTTACGATTGTTAAATATGGTTTTGGGTGAAATATTTAAATAAATTTACTGACTACTATTATACTACTATACTACTGTACTACTACTATATAAACTCTATCCATATATGTATATAAAAAATATTAGTATATGCTGGTAGTAGTCGCCTCTACGGCGTAGGCCTCTCCTAAACCTTTCCAAATATCTCTTTCCAGAGCTATTTGCATCCAGCGATTACCACACTTTTGGGTGAAAATCTCTTTCCATCTTTTACCTGGTCTCCCATTTTTCCTTTTCCTGTCCTTTGGTACCCACTCTGTTAAACATTTTGTCCATCTGTTGTTCATCCTACAAACATGTCCTGCCCAGTGCCATTTGTGTAATCGAATTCTTTTCCTTACATCTATTACTTTTATTCTAATTCTGATGTCACTGCTGCGAATTTTGTCAGACAGTTTTATTCCAAGCATACTCCTTTTCATTTTACGTTATAGCAATTCTTTCTTCGTCCTCTTTCTTAATGACCACGTCTGAAAACCATATGTTAAGCATGGTAATACAACGGCTTCGTAGACTCGTTTCTTTATATTTAAATTCACTGTATTATTTTTCATGATTTCTCTCAAGCCCCAAATTTTTTCCATGCTAGAGTTATCCTTCGATATATTTCTTTTACGCTACTATTTTCAAAAGATCCTAATTCTTTTACATATTCAATTTTTTCGTTCTCTACAACAATGTTTTGCGGGTCTCCATTGGTTAGAATCATAGTCTTCATTGTGTTCAGTGACAGTCCCACTTTGTGGCTTTCTAATGCTAATTCCCTTGTCGCGGTATCTTGGCTCTCTTTTTAACTTAAAAAAAAGAAGCACTGTCGAATCTACACAGATTCAAATACTCGGAACAAAAAGAACAAAAAAATATTTAATTTTCTTCAATATTTTTTTTATTTATCTTCAAACAATACTAATTTAAACAATGATCAATTCAATAATGGTAATTTCAAACCGCACCACTGTTACTTTTAGACTGAGTTTTAAAACCGAATAGTGTCTGATTAGTTTCAAAGTTTAAAATCTACTATTGTCCGATTAGTTTAAAATCGACTATTGTCTGATTAGTTTCAAAGTATATATTCGACTGTTGTTTGATTCGGTTAAAAGTAATTCAAAGTTTGACATTGTGTTGAAAAATTAAAATAATTGTTGAAAAAGAAATTGGATTCTCATTTTTTTTTTGTAATAAAGTCAGGTAGTTTTTTTATTCGTAAAAACTTGTGTTTAATTTAATTTTGTTTCTTCTTTTCTTTAAAAAAAACGTGCGTGTCATTTTAATTATAAAATATTTAGTAAAACCTTTTAATAATATTTTGTTTTTGTTGAGTATCGAAATCATTTGCAGGTTCGGGCAGCGCTCCTTTGAGGTATAAAGAGAGCCAAGATACCGCGACTCCCTGACCATGCTCTCAAGTTCTGTAGCGTTTTCAGCGAATACTACGATGCCGTCTGCGAATCGCAGGTGGGTCAGTAGCGGTTCTCTCTGTCTCACTCCTCTTTTTATGGCGAACTCTGATCCTTCAAGTTCTAACCGAACTTTGGCATAACATTTAGAGTAGATACTATTTATTATATTTATGTATGTTGGGTTAACGCCTTGTTGTGCCAGTGACGTCCATATAGCTTCAAAACATAAAGAATCGAAGGCTTTCGTGTAATCTATAAAACACATATTCAACGTCTTT
The DNA here is from genome assembly GCA_963920215.1 of Nineta flava. Taxonomy (NCBI): domain Eukaryota; kingdom Metazoa; phylum Arthropoda; class Insecta; order Neuroptera; family Chrysopidae; genus Nineta; species Nineta flava. The sequence goes on from OY986042.1 coordinate 69,271,272, forward strand.
CTGTATTCTTTGGCTTTTTCTATTAATTGTGTTATGACTTGTATGTGATCTATAGTTGAGAATCCTTTGCGAAAGCTTGCTTGTTCGCGCGGTTGATTTTCCTGTAAACAATTTGTTATTCTGCTTAAAATTATTTTTGAGAATATTTTGTTTAAATTCGTCGTGAGGCTAATCGGTCTATAGTTTCCGATATCACTTCTGCCCCCTTTCGTGTGCAGTAATATAATTGTAGACTTTGACCATTGTTCTGGTGTGGTTTCTGTTCTAAGAATGTTGTTGAATAATATTTGCAGAGGTTTCAGAAGTGACATTGATAAGGATTTTAGCACTTCATTGGCAATGTTGTCGCTTCCTGGGGTTTTGTAATTTTTTTGGGCATTTATCGCATGTTCCATTTCTGATATGAGGATGTTTGGTGTCTCTGTGTCCTTATTAACTGCGTTGTGGTTGTTCGGTTTCGTATGATTAAGTTCTGAAGAGCGCGTGTTATCGTCAATGTTGCAGAGCTCTGTGTAAAAGTTAGTTGCTTCCTTTATAATATCGGGACGTCTATATTGCATAATTCCCTGTTTATTTTTCATATTCGCTGTCCACTTTGACTTGTCGCTCAGCTCTTTATAAGCTTTGCGTAGGGCCCCTGATTTACTTATGAATTGTTCGAATGTTTTTTGGCGTATCGTCTTTTTCTCTTGAATGATATTTCTATCAATTTTTTGCTTATTCTTGTTATTTCAGACTTAATTTCAGTTGTTCTTTTCTTCTTACACACTTACTTCTGAAGCTCTTGTAATTCTATTTTAAATTTATCATATTGGTTTTGAACTTCAGTAGACACACGAACGGCTTTCATAAATTTATTTTCCTAGTAACTAGCGTCATCTCTTGAGATCGTTTGTAGTTTTCTGGTGTAGTCAACAGGTTTTATTTTTCTTCTTGGTTTCAAGTCTCAGGATAACTCAAGGTATCATCCTGTGATCAGTATTAAAGTTTAGGCTTTTTATTATATCAAAATTTTTAATGTATTTTGGTTGGTTTGTGAGTATGTAATCAATCTCATTCAGTTGTTGACCGTTTGGTGATCGCCATGTCCATTTTTTGCGTGGATTGCAAGGAAACATGCTGTTTATGATGAAATAATCATTCTCGTGTGCAAATCCAACTAGTTTCTGGCAATGTGAACTTCTTTTATCATATGCGTATTTTCCTATGCTATTTCCTTCATTTTCTTGAGCTTTCCCTATTTTTGCGTTGAAATCGCCAAGCAATATAATATTTTTCGTATGGGTAGAGTCTGTAGCGGTATCGCATTTTCATTAAATTATTATTATAATTTTATTTATCATTTTTATCTGTTGCTTAACAACTATAACTTCTCTCTTTTATCACGGTTGCTTTGGATGTTAACAACTTTGATAATTTACATATAAATATATAATATGTCATAATTCAATCTAATAAAGATTAATTATATCTTTAACACTTATTTATTATTTATTTAAATAATAATTATTTATCATATCAATCAATCACTTCAACAATTTGGCGCCCCCGGGAAAAAGTAAGCGAAGAGGGCGGTAAATTAACATATTTTTAAAGAAAAAATTTCCAAAATCTTCCAACAGATGACTATTGGATGATTGGTTTGGATGAATTATTATTTAATATTGTAATTCTTACAAAATATAGCATACCACCCACCAAATTTAACAGATAAGTCTTTCATTTCTGTGATAATACTTATTTTTGCTTTACGCTTATAACTATTTCGATTTCTAAAAAAATATTTTTATTATTTTTTTTGACATTTCATTTTTAATATGCCTAGAAATCGAAATGAGTTACCGAATTTAGATGCACCTACAATACATCTTCCAAATTTACAAAAACTTCCACAATTTAATGTAACAGACATTGAATTATGGATAATTCAAGTTTCTCGTTTCTTTATTATTCAAAATATTATTGACGATGAAACTAAATTCACACTAGCTTCTTTAGCTATACCTGAGGATTACACTTCTCATGTTAGAGATATTATTGTAAATCCACCACAAGAAAATAAGTTTGATACACTCAAAAATATTCTAAAGGAAACTTTTGGACTTTCTCGTAAAGATCGTCTAAATAAATTATTAAATTTATCTCAAAAAGATTTCGATACTCCTCAATTATTATATAATACAATGATATCCCTATCAAGTGGTCTAAATCTTGATTCACATTTCATTCGTGAATTATTCATTGGTAAATTAGACACACAAATTCAAATTCAACTTGTCACCGTTGACAATAATGTTGATCTGAAAACTATTGTTAATTTCGCTAATGACATTTATAAATTGAATTCTGTATCTAATATCAGTTCTTTTCCTATTTCAGAAATTCATAAAACAGATAATTTTATGTTAAATAAAGAATTAAATATTCTTAAAAATAAAGTCACTGAACTGGAAAATTCAAAAAAGTCACCTTCAAGGATCCAATATACTCCAAAAACCAATTTACACAAAGTTCAGGTGAAGTCTGTGTGTTGGTATCATAATAAATATGGTACCAAAGCACGTAAGTGTGTTTTTCCTTGTTCTTTTTGTAAATTAAATACTCCATGTATAAATTCAAATAAAACTTCAAAAAAATTCTAAGAGCTCCTGTTGAGTTGGTCAGTAGCTCTGTCAATAAAAAAACCCAATTCAATAACACAACATCATCATCGTACAACTTAATCTTCATGTACGATCTCTTACATGAAGGTACTCGATATTTAGTTGACACTGGAAGTTCACTATCTGTGATTCCAAAGTCGTATTGTAAATCATGTAAATTTACAAATTTACCTTTTTCAATTATTGCAGCAAACAATACTAAAATTAATACTTTTGGTACTTCTGAAATTTTTCTCAATTTTGGAAATGATTTGGTTTTTCGTCATGAATTCATTGTTGGGGATGTAATTCATGGCATTCTAGGTTTAGATTTTCTAAAGAAATTCAATTTGAATATCGATTTTAAAAATCAAACATTATTAAAACCTATTAATTCATGCGTTGAAGTGATCTCACTTCAAAATCAATTTACGGAAATCTTAAATTCTTTTCCAAATTTGACCAAATCAGAAAAATTCAATCTTAATGCTAAACATAATACTCGACATCGCATTGTGACAAACTCTTATCCGATATTTTCTAAATATCGCAGGCTATGTCCTGAAGAGTTGTCAGCTGCTAAAAAACATTTTCAGGAACTTGTAGATTTGGGTATTTGTAGACCTTCGGATTCTGAATGGTCATTACCTCTTCTCATGAAAAAGAAATCGGACGGTTCTTTTCGTGCATGTGTTGATTATCGTCGACTGAATTCGATCACGGTACCTGACAGATATCCAATTCCTCATTTATATGATTTCAATGTAAAATTAAATGATAAAAAGATCTTTTCTAAAGTTGATTTAAAAAGAGCTTATTATCAAATTCCCGTACACGATTATGATGTCGCGAAAACTGCCATTATCACTCCTTTTGGTCTATTTGAATTTTTGAGAATGCCTTTTGGTTTACGCAATGCAGCTCAAACCTTTTCTAGATTTATTCAGAAATGTAGATTTTGTTTTCACTTATCTTGATGATCTTTTAATCGCGAGTGAAAACGAAGAAAAACACACTCAAGATCTCAAAACTGTTTTCAACATTCTCAATGAAGCTGGAATTTTAATAAATTCTTCGAAATCTATTTTTGGTGTAACAAAATTAGATTTTTTAGGACATCACGTAGATTCTGAAGGAATCACCCCTATTCCTTCCAAAGTTGAATCTATTTCAAATTTTCCTATTCCGAACGATCAAAAATCACTCTGAAATTTTCTTGGGATGATTAATTTTTATAATCGCTTTATTCGGAATTGTGGTGACATTTTAGCTCCATTGAATAAACTTGTTGAACACGGTAAAACTTCAACGAAGTCAGTTATTCTTGATGAACGTGCAATTTCAGCTTTTAATTTAGCTAAACAAAAATTAATTGATGTTGTTAAATTAGCCCATCCTGTTTCGAACGCTGAAACTTGCATTCTCACTGATTCCTCCGGTACTGGCATTGGTGCAGTTTTGCAACAAAAAATTCATAACGTCTGGAAGCCACTCGCTTTCACATCAAGAAAACTGACAGACACTGAAAGACGATATAGTACATTTTCAAGAGAATTATTAGCTATTGTTTTTGGCATAAAAAAGTTTCGTCATTTCATTTCAAATCGAAATTTTTTTATTCGGACTGACCACAAACCTTTAATAAATGCTATTAATTCTCGTAATGAAAATTTATTAAATCGTGATATACGTCATTTAAACTTTGTCAGTCAATATACAACTGATCTTAGATACATTAAAGGTAGTGAAAACATTCCGGCTGATTGTTTATCTCGAATTAATACAATTTCACTACCTTCAGGTATTGATTTGATTGATATTAAGAAGATTTCTGATCACCAGAAATGTGATCCTCTTCTTATTAATTTGTTAAAAAATCCAAAATATTCTTTAGAAATTCGTACTCCTCCGAATTCTCTTTTTAAGGTTTATGTGGAGACTTCTTTGAAAATTCCCAGAATCTTCGTATCTGACATTGATATAGAAGATGTATGGAAAGCTGTCCACAATCTTGGTCATCCATCAATTAGACAAACCTTGAAAAAAGTACGCACATTCTTTTTTAACCCTAATCTTATTTCGCGAATCAAAAATTTGACTCGATCATGTCCGATCTGCCAATTAAATAAAATCACTCGTCACACTAAAAGTGATTTTATGCCAATTGAAGAACCAAGTATCAAATTTTCTTTCTTACATTTAGATATTGTTGGACCTCTTCCTCCTAGTGAAGGATATCGGTATATCTTCACTATCATTGATCGTTTTTCGCGTTGGGTCGAGGCTATTCCAATCAAAACTATCACGTCGGAAGAAATTATTAACAATTTGATTGCTTCTTGGTTCTCACGTTTTGGTTTACCTACGAGGATCACTATTGATCAAGGTAAATAATTTCAATCACATATTTGGAAAGATTTTTTGTCTTCTCTAGGGATTAAGCATATTTCCACTACTGCTTATCACCCTAACAGCAACGGTATTATTGAACGGTTTAACCGGTCACTCAAAATTTCTTTAAATTGCTGTCAAAAAAATAATAACTGGTACAAAATTTTACCTTGGGTACTTCTAAATTTGCGCTCCTCGGTCAAGGAGGATATTAACCTTTCTTCTGCAGAAATTTTATATGGGATTCCTCTTCGATTACCATATGATTTCTTTTCAGAAAACGTTGATACATATCATTCTGTTCAACAATCTACTCGAGAGTTGAAAAATAGAATGATAAATGCAAAATTTTTCTTTACCAGACAGTTCACCAACAAAAATGTATTTTTACCCAAAAATTTAGATTCATCAAAAAAAGTTTTTATACGCGAGGATCATGTCAAACCTCCACTATCTTGTAATTATAGAGGTCCTTTCTCTGTTATCAAGAGATTTCCTAAATTTTTTGTTATTGATATCAATAACAAACCTACCTCTATTTCGATTGACAGGCTAAAACCTGCATACTTTTTTCAATGTTAATCTTATCTTAATTAACTTTGTATTTAATTATAAGATGTACATCAACTATTAAAGTTTTTTCCGAGTGAACAAGGTTGTTTTATGTTACAACCTTTTTCTAGTCGTTTTTCTTTATTAGTTGATGGGGGGAAGTATGTAGCGGTATCGCATTTTCATTAAATTATTATTATAATTTTATTTATCATTTTTATCTGTTGCTTAACAACTATAACTTCTCTCTTCTATCACTGTTGCTTTGGATGTTAACAACTTTGATAATTTACATATAAATATATAATATGTCATAATTCAATCTAATAAAGATTAATTATATCTTTAACACTTATTTATTATTTATTTAAATAATAATTATTTATCATATCAATCAATCACTTCAACAAGTCCAAGGCTAATTGTACTGTTTGGTAAAAGAGGTCTATCTCTTCTTTTGTGTATGCCTCTGTGGGAGCATATATTTGAACAAACGACCAGGTAGAGTTGTCAACTAGCCGTACTTACTTCCAGTAATGCAACCCGGTCCGAGAAGCTTTTTTAGCTTACTATATTGTTTTTAGTTCTTGTTTTATGAAGAATCCAACTCCATTTCTTCCATTCGTTCCCGGCGTATGGTATAAGATGAACTCGGGATATTCCTTGATTACTTCATTTCCTCTTCTAATTTCACATAAGCCAATTATGTCCCACTTCATGTCCTTAATGGCATATTTTAATTATTCGATTCTGCTATCTGATAATAAAGTTTTTACATTGACACTTGCTATATGTAGGTTTAGTGATTTTTGTCTTTTGTTTATTGTAATACTATTTTTCATGTTTGATAGTTGTTGTTTAACATTTTGGAGATAATGGCCTGACTCCTCCACGGTGTCCGGCCGGCTTGGAGGAGGTAGAGAGGTAGAGGATATTTTAATTATTCGATTCTTCTATTTGATAATAAAGTTTTTACATTGACACTTGCTATATGTAGGTTTAGTGATTTTTGTCTCTTGTTTATTGTTATACTATTTTTCATGTTTGATAGTTGTTGTTTAACAGTTAGGAGATAATGGTCTGACTCCTCCACGGTGTCCGGCCGGCTTGGAGGAGGTAGAGAGGTAGAGGAGGCACTTATTAGTTTTTTTGATTGTCTTCATTTGACGATGTTCGGTGCTTAAACTTCAGGTGCGACGGGCGTAAAAAGCTTGTTATGGTTTGTGACTTTTTTTTAGAAGCTTTTGGCGTCCCTTCGTTAATAAATTTTTTAGTTTCTTTCCCTGCCTCCTCGGGTGACAAAGACATAAGTCGTTTGTTTCTTTCTGTGTGTGTATGGGGTTCCGATTCACGTGTTTTCAGTTCTAAGATTTTGTCATAACGCGAAGCTACTCTCTATCTCTCTGCCTGTCGCTGGCGTTCAAGCTCTTGCTGCAAGTATTTGCGTTTCTGTAACACACTAGGTGGAAAATCTTCTTTCAGGTATATATTTGTATTACTAAGCATTTTTACCTTTTTCAGTATTTCTACTTTCCTGCTGGTTGTAGTTATTGTAACAGCCACTGGTCTCACTTTCCCAAAATATTTCCCGATTCTATTCAAATTTTCAATCTCCCATTTCTGACAAGGTATTTCCAAATTATTATTTATTATATCCAGGATTATAGAAAATAAATTTTCATATCCATTTTCTTTTTCTTCAATCGCGAAGAAAATTATTTTTTTTCTAGCCTGTTTATCTAAAATATCAATGGTTTTTTGCTGTTGTTCAATTTTCATTTCTAAGTATTTAGTTTTAGCTTCGATGAGCTTGAATTTATCGTCTATATTCTTATTAATAGATTCTTTAATGTTTTGTTCCATCTCCTTCATATTTTGTTTTTGTTTTAATAGATCATCTTGTATGACCTGTAAGATTTTAACAATTTCTTCCATTTTACTGCTGTTCTCTATTGAGTATCTGTATTGGGTACCGGTATGTTCACTTTTATCTTCACACATTTTCCATGTGGCAAATGACTGTTATAAATTTGTCAAATCACTCAGTAGTAATGGTGTCACATTTTAAGTACCGCTTTAATATAAGATAGTTTTAACCTTGGAAATTAGATATTAAATAAACACAGTGGAAGCAAATATAATAATATCATGAAAATGAAATTTATTGTAACATTTGATTTTCTTATAAGAAACAATACATTCTGTTTAACATATGGAGATTTCACAATTGAATGAATAACATTAAGAAATTAGTACATTTTTTTATAAAATAATAAGATACAGAAAAGGCATTGAAACATCAAAGAATTTTGTACCATGCGGATAATTTATGAATTGTAATTTTTCAAATTAAACCAACTAGACTGGACTTGAAACCTCGATAAACGTATACCAAAAATTGTGCGTAGTTACAAATATATATTTTTACATTTCAAAACTATAATGAGTAAAAAGTGGTTATGATGAAAATTTAATTAAAACATGCATGTTAAATTTTTTTGGGTATTCACAATAAGAAAATGCATGTGTGATATTTTTAGTTACAAAACAACCACGTGGGAAATATTTTTAAATTCAAATTGCACCATTCTAAGATATACGTGATATCAAAATATAATTACAAGTATTGCCATGATGTAATAGATAAAAAAGAACAAGTGTACTCACTGCCGTGATACGAAACATTAACGTAAAATACTTACATATTCGTTTACAAAAATAAAAATATATTTATATGGAAAATTCCTATCAATTGAATATAAAATTGAATATAAAATTATGAAAATAAATCCATCTCAATATTTTTCAATATAAAAATTACATCGAACAGCAGCTAAAGTCATTTTTTTACCAAGCGTTTATCGCAACAATATAAGTTTTTTTAATGCCCAATGGTTCCAAACCCTCACCATGGAGAATTCAGAATCGAAAAAGAGACTCTATGTTGGTTTCTGTTCTTTTTTATAGGCAACATGACGTCATGAATTCATACATTAAAAAAAAATTCAGGGGACAAACTTAATATAATTGAATAATTGAAAAAAAACAAAGAATAGTTTCGTAATTAATAATAACTAAAAGTAATATAACCAAAAGTCACTAGCCAATATGACAATATTACCAAATAGAAAAATATTGTCATAGTCACACCAAATATGCCTAAAGAGTTGACGATCGGTCAAATTATGGAGAAACTAAGTGGCTATTTTGATCCGGCACCAAATGAAATTGTACAGAGATACAACTTTAATCGACGGGTGCAGAGGGATGGAAATCAATGTCAGTATTTGTCAATTATAAATCAATGCGGATTTATGAAAGTTAAGTGAACATTGTAACCTCTTAGAATTGGAAAAGATGTTCCGGGATCGCATTGTGTGTATGGTGGCAGATGAATATCTCCAGAGAAAATTATTCTCAGAACCAGATATTACTTATAAACAGGCACTGGATTTAGCGTTGGCTGCATAAACGGCATTTAGATATGTGAAAGATGTGCGACAAGCATTATCAGTTGAAGAAGTTCATGAAATTATAAAGCAAGAAAGAATAGCACGGTGCTATTGTTGCAATAATAGCCATCACGCAGTTTCTTGCAGATTTAAAAATGCCAAATGTTTTTACTGTAACTCAGCGGGACATGTCCAATCCGTGTGCAAAAAGTTTAAAAATTAGGAAAAGGTATAACTCATAATGCATGAAAAGAAGACAGATATCAACATGTTGGATTCAGAAAACAATAAACCTAAGAAAGAATGGGATAGCAACAGTCTGTATGAGCTAAATAATATTAATCTCATCAATGAATCAAGGTCCAAAAAAGATATAAAGTTAAACACAGGCAAGGTAGTGATGCAAATAGATCCTGGGGGAGCATGTTCCGTGATTAGTGCAGAAACATATTTTAGTCAGAGAAAAAAACGCCCTATGTTAGTATCCACATCATTGAAATTGCAAAGATGGTCTAACGAAAACTTGAACGTAATGGGAAAGGCCAAAGTAATGGTGCGGAGTAAATGAAAAACAAAGGGGTATTTGTCCATGTAGTACGAGGTGGAATTACAAACTTGTTGGGTCGAGCTTGTTTTCATCATTTTGTGATAACAATTGGTGGGATAAATAATCTGACAGGAATATTACACGAGCAGCCTGCTCAACTTGCTCAATTACAGAGTAGCAGTGCTAGTAACATTCCTCCTCTACTTGAAGAAAAATTTGATAGCATATTCAGGGATAATTTGGGTGCAATCAAGGGGGAAAAAGTTCACCTAAACTAAAACTAAAAGAGGAACAAAAAGAGGACCAATTACTACACGGTATACTAGGCGTAGTGGCGTATTTACACGATGTGTTCATATGTGCAGAAAATCTACAAGAACACAATACGCGGCTAGTAGGGGTTTTTCGGAGACTTATAGGAAGCAATGAAGCCCAAGAGTAGTTAGGTCAGTCTTTCAGGTCCTCTGGGCGTATTGGAATTTCATCCAGGTAGTCTGAATCAGACGCGACCCGCGCAGCTTCATCAGCCACCTTACTCCCATATATACCCACGTGCCCAGGCGTCCATACCAAAACGATGGATATGTGGTGGAGCACGTGGAGTATCACTTGGATGTTTTGCACCAGGCGGTCCCTTGAAAGCGTACACATTAGTGCTTTCAGCGTGTTCAATGAGTCAGAAACAATGAGGAATGTATTGTGAAGGTTCGAAAACTTTGCGCAATATCGCAGGGCCTGCAAAATTGCATATAATTCAGCAGTGTACACGGATGCCTGTGGGGAGAGCAACCAAGTGTGTGAACTATTGCCAATGACAATAGCGCTTACCACACCAGAAATGGTTTTGGAACCATTCGTATACACGCACAGAGAGTCATTGTATTCACTGATTAGTTGTTGGAAGCAGGTCCGGTAGAAGTGGGAACTGATCTCTTATTTCCGGAGTCAAGCCAGGTTAAAGCGGCACCGAACTTTAGGGATCAGCTAAGGAGGTACTTCATGAAATGTATAGGAAAGTACCTTGGTGAATTCGAAATTAAGACTCTCTAAAAGCTCCTGCGTTTGAACGGCTAAAGGTCTTGTAACCGTGGCACATCTCTCATAGAGCCTCTTCAGAAAACTTGATTTTCTAAAGAAAGACGGGAAGTTGACATGATTGGGTATGGCCCATACCCTCGCGATATAATTGAGAAGCAGGCGCTCACGTCTCAACCTCAATGGGGGCAATCCCGACTCTACACATTGGCTCATAGAGGGACTCGTTCGGAGGGCTCCTGTAGCAAGTCTAATGCCTGCGTGGTCAATGGGATCTAGGATTTTTAGCACCGACGTCCAGGCGGAGGAGAACACCAAAGAGCCACAATCCACCATGAGCAGAACCAACGATTAATAAAGCCACAGTAGCATGCTTGCTGCCAGGGATTGGAGGTGTGGACACCACGTTAATTTCTTGTCAAAGACAAGTCCCAGAAACTTAATAGAGTCGAATGTGTGATCGCTTTAAGTAAAGGACCGGATCAGGATGTGCCTTTTGTTTTCTATAGAAATGGACCACTTTAGTTTTAATCGTGGAGAACCAAAAACAAAAACTTTCTGCAGAATGCACCACTTTGTAGATACCCTGCTGGAGTCTTGTTTGAATTGTATCCATTGAGGGAGCTCCGAAGTACCGATCCCTGGAAAACACCATTCTCCTAGGAACAGATCCCAGAGTCAGTGCCACCCACCCGGGCACAAAATTTGGGGTCACACAAAAAACTTTGAATGAACTGGGGCAGAGATCCTCTTAGACCCCAGTCATGCAGCTTCCTGAGAATGCCATACCTCTAAGTCATGTCATATGCTTTCTGCAGGTCGAAGAACACTCCCACAAAGGATATCCTCGGAGAAAGTTGTCGTGAATGGCGAACAAGTTGATCCATCGTCGAATGATATTGGCGGAAATCTGTCTGATATTTACTTATCAGACGATTAGTTTCCAGCCACCAGACGAGACGTCTGTTCACCATTTTTCTAATATCGTGCTGTTAGGCGTGGTTTTTCTTAATTTGCATATCCCTAAAGTGTGTAATTTGGGCCCATAAAAATAGTTAAAACCTCGAAGGTAACGATTGGAGATATACTAGCTCAGTTTAGTATCTACACCGTAGTCCATCTATATTCGGTCAATGAACCGTTATTCATCCATATATAATATAGATCAATGATCCTTACTAATATTTAGACTGTTGTTTTCATGGTTTAGACCATCAGTCTAGTCTAGTGTCAACAATTAGTTGAATTAAAATCTTTGATTATATGTTTGATGTGATGAATTTCCGTGGTGAGTTTGTTAATTGTGATGGACAGGATTGCAATGTAGTATCAGATCAAAATCGCGCAGGTCGTAAACGGAAGAGTGGGACAGTGGATCTGAATATTATCCTTAGTAGTTATATTAGCCTTTTTCCTCTGAAAGTTTTAAAAAATCCAACAGAGGGCATCACTAGTGGGGGTACCATGTTTTGATTTTCTCATTAACAGCAACGTTAAGCAACGTCATAACTCGGCAAAAAATTAATTGTTTTAAATAAAGTTTTTTTAAAAAATGTCTATTAATCCACCGAAATGAAGCCCAAAGCAAGCAAAAAAACATGCTTTTTGAACAATTTAAAAAAATTAATTTTTTGCCGAGTTATGTCGTTGTGTACCTCCCACTAGTGCTGCCCTCTGTTTTTTTTTTAAATCTTCAGAGGAAAAAGGCTAATTCATAAAAAAGGTAAGGGTCCTTGTTTTCGAAGTTTTAAAATATTTGAAATCAACAGAAAAAATAACTTTCCGCGTTATAAAATTTTAAATTATAAAATTTTAAAACCATACTCAAGAAAACTTACGAAATAAATGTCAACCAAATTGTTTTTTTCATCTTACTTTGCACTTATATTCTTACATTTTAGTTTTAACTATTTACTTTATTAATAGCTCGGCTCCTTAATTGGGATATCATCACTTTTTAAGGAGCAACTATTATATGAATTATCTCCCCGAAAACTCGGCCCTTTTTGACATTTATATTTTTGATCGGAATCACTACTTTTTGAAAGGAATATATATATATATATATATATATATATATATATATATATATATATCACTCATCAAGTGCTTTCATTTGATCCCCATATCATAGGGGTTTATGAGGAAATTATAAAACTCCATTTGCGGCGGCCGCCATATTGGATTTAGAATGACGTCACTTTTCTTATTGTGTTTCACTCATCAAGCCCTTTCATTTGATACCCATATCATAGGAGTTAATGTGGAAATTGTAAATATCCATTTGCGGCGGTCGCCATATTGGATTTCGAATAACGTCACTTTATATACTGTGTTTCGTTCATCAACCCCTTTTATTTGATTTCCATATCACAGCGGTTAATGTGGAAATTAAAAATCGTTATTTGCGGCGGCCGCCATATTGGAATTAGAATGACGTCATCAAGCCCTTTTATTTGATACCTATATCATAGGGGTGAATTTGGAAATTTTAAATCGCCATTTGCGGTGGCCGCCATATTCGATTTAAGATGACATCCTAGACTAATGTAGATACCTAAATAATTTTGAGTCGGCGCTAAAAAATCACCATCGAAATGGAAGAAGGGTGGATCTGATTTTCGGTTAAAAGTAAAAATTGCTCATTAACGAATTTGACATTACTTTTTTGTTCTAGAACACACACACACAAATTAGCTGTTTATCTGTTTTCGTTCTTGGGTTATTGCGTCCAGCTTCAGACGGGCGGACATGCGGAAATAGCCGAAATGGGCCAGTTTATAAAGAAGCATTTATATCAAGGATTAATATTTTCAAACGTTACAAAGTCGGGACTAAACTTAATATACCATGTATATTTACATATACTGAGAATAAAATGGAAATTTTTTGTGTTCAAATTGTTCTAATTGTTTTAATATAAAGAGAGATATTTTATATTTTGTGTTTGTATTACGTGCATCTTATGTGAAATACAATTGCTGTAATTTGATTAGTTCAGATAAAACGAATTTATCTGAACCAATCAAATTACGGCATTTGTATTTCACATAAGATGCAAATAAGATCGGTTTTCATATAAAAAATATACAAACACAAAATATAAAATATCGCTCTTAATATTAGAACAATCGAAAAATACGTAAGGAATACAGCTGTAGGAAATCAAGTTTGCTACAATTCATCACCTTATTATTTTTGCTCAAGCTCTAATGTTAACAGAGATATTAAGGAATTTAATTTTCAATCTTAAACACATAAATTTAATTTTTGATTTTCCATATGTTCCGTTGGGAAAATTAAATTTTCCCAAAGATTCTTATTGAAAGTATTGAAAATTCTGCGTCGAATGAAAAACCGCACCTTTCTAGCATTTCTGGAAGTGGAGCAACAAAGTATTTAAAAATTGCACACACCTCTCACTAGTAGTATGTGCTAACATTTTACTATAAATATAGAAATATGGACCAATCATAGAGCAACAATATTTTCTATGTTAATTTTATCAAAACAAAAAAAAACAAAAGTTATCCCATTTCCCGATATAAATTTCGTGATTTCATAATTTTCCCTGTGCTTTAGGTACTAGACCTAACTATATGCCAAATATCATCTTTAAAGGATATCAGGTGTAGTCCCTACGTTTTTATCCTCTCTAATGAAAATTGTGGGTGTACCCGCTATTTTACGGTTTTTGAACCGAAATAACTTTTTAACCGTTTATTTCTTAACGAAAAGCAAAAACTTTTTCTCTTATAATTCCCTAAATAGCTTATAATCGAAAAACCAGCACTGTAGCTCTTTTCGTTCAGGAGATATTTTGAGGTCAAATCGGCTCTGATATTTCGTGTAGTAATAGTACTGTAAGCGCGGCCCTTAAACTCGGCTTGTCGCACTACCGTGCTCTAGATATTTGTATAAATCTTACCGGTGGTGTCACCTATTGGTGATAGCGTGAACAATTTAGCTGTCAATATGTGGTATTATCCAAGTTATTATTGATTATTATGAGATTTTTGACTTCGGTAATACAACGAAGCTCGTTTTGTTGAAGAAAAATAAAAGGAAGAAAACCCCATAAAAGTGGACATTAAACCATAAATTGTAAGTATTCTAATATTTAAAATGTTTAAAAAGAAATAAAATTTAAACAAAACAAAAAATGTTGTATCGTTCAAATAAAAAAAATATCTGATTCAAATTTACACTAAACTTAACTAAAAAAAAAAAGATAAAATGAAAACTATAAACATGTTACTTAATTGTTCGGCGGCGTTAATTATCGTAAAAAATTTCACGATTGGATTACCACGTGTTTTGTGTGTGTGTGTGTCAAGCCGTGAAATTCTCGTAAAATTGTCAATTTCGCGTAAAACACACTCGAACAACCCGGCGCCTTCTTAGTGGCTGTTTAGTTCGGGTGTGTAAGCCATCCCTTGGCGCGAAATATCGACGGTTCTTTAACGCCACTGAATCCCCATTGTGTAACTGTTTTTAACCAAGAAATATTTAATTTTTAGCTAATCACCCAATAAGAAAAAAAAAAAAATTCAAGATTAAAAAAATTAAAAATTATAGGCACAATCCCGACCAGAGGCAATCTAAATTTTAAAAATCAACGACCAAACAGTGCGATCAACGAAAACTACGGACCAGGTATAGTGAATGGAGACAGAATATATAATCAAAAACAATAATTAAACTTTTCCTCTTCTTTCTCCACAAGAATGATTGAGGTCCAAAACGCAATGCCTGCCCGATGGAATTATCCACAAAATTCATCAAGAGAGTGCTGGTATTTGTAGTCGTAAAATGATTTCCAAAGCAATATTTAAAAAATAATAATTCCAATAGTCGGTGTATATATATATATATATATGTTTCGTTCTTTTTTTTAATAATTTTTATTCAATTCGCGAATATAATAATATTTTTGATCTCACTTGATTAGATTGGTAGATTGTAATAAAATGGATTCAACATTGTTTTTGTTTTGTCTACAATCGCATTCGCTGAAAAACAATTTACGACACTCCGATTTTTGCGGGAATTACGCTCATTGGGCCTACGCTGTGTCTTGTCTAATTTCATAGAAAAAAATCACGCAACACTTTTAATTATAGTTTGAGCCTGTCTTCTTGTATTGTTATGCTCTCAAGGTGGTTGTCATTTTAACGAGACACCAGTGTTTTTTTGTCGATTGTTTTTAAATTTTATTGTTTGTAAATCATTTTATATACAATTTTTAAATTTTATTAATTGTTTCATGGATGATTGGGGAAGTTGAATGGGTGAAATAAATATTGTAAGTGTGAGACTAATTTATTGTATTTGTCTTTTATTTTATTGTCTACTGAAACCATAGTAAGTACCTAACCATAGTAAGTACCTTGCCAATAATCGGGGAGATCCGATATACAATATAAAATGGGTTGGAAAGAGGAAAAAAGGAGAGAAGGCCCTTGGTATGCTCCAAAATCCCACCGAAAATTCTTTTAGGGATACCTAGCCAACAATTGTACAGTTCTCGGGATAGAATTGGACGCGTACCCTAAGAATGATTGGTTGTCGAACATAGCAAGTCCTTATGGTATTTAAAAAAACAAAAACGAATAAATAAAAGTATTCAAAAACGAAGCAATAATTCTTATTGCTATTTACATGAGGTATGTTTGTGTGACATGATTGCCAACAAACCGATGGTTCGATTAATTTCTACACGATGGTCAATTAAATTTCACTCCACATGTTTTAGTTGTACCTTCACCAAAAAATGGACTAATTATCTACGTGGCACAGAACACCGGCGATGAAAGAATATTTAGCTGCGATCCATCTTAATACGTTGCAACAAGAGAAAAATCAGTGTTGGTTGATGCAGACCATTGACGTTAATTCTTGGCGCCAATTTAGGAAGAGGGAGGTAGTAAAGGGGTATGTCTACCACTTCATTTCGCAAACAGTTTTTCTATGAGTAGGTAAATTTTAAATTGTTCAGGAACGTATTATGATTTTTTAATCATTTTAATAAATTAACTTCCCCTGAACACTTTAATTGCTATTTATCTTCTTAATTTATATTTTTAAATGAAGTGAAGATGTAATTTTCGCTTCAGCTGAAGCAGCAAGTCAAGGATATTGGACGGTAGCTTGATGGTTGTGATGAATCTTTATCCTCTTTAAGCAGCGGGATAATAATGGCTTCCCGCCGTTGTTGAGGGTAAACGCTCTGCCGAAAAATATTGTTGTATAGATCCAGTTATCTGCACTTACCAAGATAAGGCCAATTCTGGATCATTGCATAATGTATTGTATCGGAGCCAGGTGATGTATCTGTTGACCCTTTTAGCGCCTCCAGCAGTTCTTGCATTGTGAAATCTTTGTTATACTGGGGGATTCATCCGAGAAAAGATCGTCATGTTATTCGTGATGCATCTTGATCCGCAGGAAGTCTGGGTCATAGTTTTGGGAGCTGCAGACATGCTTGAAATGGTCCGCTAAATGCTCAGAAATTTTGGCACGCTGCCAGATGACCCGGCCATCCAAATTGAGGAGAATCGGCGCCGGTAATGAGGAAAATTTCTCCGAAATTGCCTTCACCCTCCTCCGTACTTCCAAAGATGGTGTGGAGGTAATTATGGCCGAGACATATTGCTCCCAAGATAGCCTTTTTTGATCACGGATGGTCCTTATTGCATGTGTAGCTGCTTCAATGACTTTGGAGGACATTACATATGTACACATCCTCTTCTACGTATCCCCTCAACGTGGGAACTTGAAAACATTCCATGAAATTGTACCAGTTGGCACGACGAAGACGCCATCTCGGTGAAGTAGGATGTGAACACATCGGTGAGTTATTTTGATGGGTAGATGGTCACTCCCATAAGGATCAGGATGTACCATCCATTCCAGTCGATGAGCCAGACCCGGTGAGCATAGTGTCAGATCAATTGCTGACATCTCACCATGTCTGACATTTAAACGTGTTTTCTCACCGGTATTTAAAAGAAACGTGTTTGACTCGTCCAAGAAACTTTTGATGAGTCTCTTTGCACACAGCCCCACAATAGGAAATGAGAAAGTGGTGTTTGGAGAAAGAAGAAACACAAAATTTAAAATATCTCACTAAATACTAGAAATATTAAAAAATTTGTAGTTGTAAAAAAAAGAGTTGTAGAAGTTGTAAGTAGTAGAAAATCATGTTTGCTACAATTCATTACCTCATCATTTTTTCTACAACTCGAATGTGTACAGAGACATTTTGGATTTAAATTTTCAATCTTAAACCGTCAGTATCTCTGTAAACATTAGAGAAACAGAAAAAATGATGAGAAACTTAATTATAGTTAAAATAATTTTCTACAACTTTACTTCTTATGTGTTTTTCGATTTTTCCAATATTTACTTTGTGACCCCCCCTCCCAATCACCCCCTTTCCCCCTGTCGATTCAGGTCATGCTTACTATAAAAATGCATTGAGATTGAAACTGAACAAACGAGAAAACAAGCTGCAGAACTTAATCAAGTTGGTGTAGATCTTCACCTCGTACTTCAAGAGTATTCCGAATCCACACAGCTGAAAACCGTAAGTACGCTACTGCGTTGATCGATTTTTAATTTCAATTTTCCTTTTACCTTTTACCATTTAAAAACACTTTCACAATGAGTACTACAAAACAAACAAAACGTACAAAGCATACAAAACCAACCCTATCGGGCAGTCAAAGCCTAGCTAGCGAGCAACTTTTAAACGTACATAACAATGATAATAACGTACCGTTTGACGTTACTGATGATGATACTGACAGCGAGTCAAGTTCATCATAGAATAGTAACGAAAAGCATATCCCATTGAGTTTTTTATCGAATATGATACCCCTTTTAGTGGAGATTCTAAAGAACTTCACAACTTTCTACAAAACGCAAATAATGAGATCAGTTTAGCTAGTAAAACTCAAAAACTACCTCTAGAAATGTTTATATTTAAAAAAATTTATAGTGAAGTCAAACCAAAAATAATATGCGAGATATTAAAACATATGTACAATTACGAGATAAATTCAAAGCTGTATACTCTCCAATTGAATCTTATGACTATCTCATGGAACAATTGGAGACAACAGAACAAAAATATAATAAAAGTGTTAGAGATTTTTATGTTCGGTTCTGACAAAAAACTATCATTTAATTCACCCCAGTCTAAAATCAATTAATTCAAATTTTTTATTGATACGGGCTCAACTACTTCAGTTATAAATAAAATTCGTTACGCAGGAGCTGCTTCAACTTAGCGAATTTTCTGTGAATACATAAATCACTTTCTAGCGGTCACAATTTTAGTCTAAATTTGCATGGCAAATTTTATTAATAAATGACATACGTCAAGGGGAAAGGGGGGCATAAAGACAGAAGAAAGCAAAAAATATAAAAAATCTCTCTTATTATGAGAACAATCGAAAAAATATTCGTTACGCAGGAGCTGCTTCAACCTAGCGAATTTACATAAATCACTTTCTAGCGGTCACAATTTCAGTCTGATTAAAATGAAATGTATATGATTTTAGTATTTGCAAAGCCAATTTTATTAATAAATGGCATACGTCAAAGGGAATGGGGGGCATAAAGAGAGAAGAAAACACAAAATATAAAATATCTCCCTTAATGTTAGACCAATCGAAAAATGCGTAAGGAATTAAGTTTAATTTCTGTAAATATTAGTG
The DNA here is from genome assembly GCA_963920215.1 of Nineta flava. Lineage (NCBI taxonomy): Eukaryota > Metazoa > Arthropoda > Insecta > Neuroptera > Chrysopidae > Nineta > Nineta flava. The sequence continues at coordinate 69,290,614 of OY986042.1, forward strand.
TTACAAAAAAAATGATAACTAACAAAATTACAGTAAAACTTAATACCTAGAACTTTACTTCTTATAAATTTTTAGATTTTTCAAATATTAAGGGCGATATGTCAAATTTTGTGTTTCCCCCTCGCTTTAAACCCCCCTTATCCCCTTGTCCGATTTTACCCATTAACGAATTTGACCTTTTGAATACCAAAAGCGCCTCAAATTCCAAATTTCATTCCAATCAGATTAAAATTGTGACCGCTAGAGCGATTACAGACACACACACACACACATATATATATATATATATATATATATATATATATATATATATATATATATATATATAATATATATATATATATGTTACATATTCTGGAATACACCTATAAATATAAAAATATTAAGCAAGCATCCGGTCACAATCACAGCATGTGACAACACGTGCCTTTTTAGCGAATTTTCTGAAAGCAAATAGAGCTATTGGTCCCGTACCGAAGTCAAAATTTCGCAAATATTTCTTCAAATGTCCATCGATCCTACGTAGTAGATGTCAAAAATCACCATCTGTAAAATTTATATATATATCTATGGACATATATATATATATATATATATATATATATATATATATATATATATATACGTGTCTGTAATCACTTTAGCGGTCACAGTTTTCATTTTATCGGAATGAGATTTGGTATTTAAGGCGCTTTTGGTATTCAAAAGGTCAAGTTCGTTAATGGGTAAAATCGGACAAGGAGAAAGGGGTGTTTAGAGGGAGGGAGAAACACAAAAATTGACACATCTCCCTTAAAATTTGAAAAATCGAAAAATTTATAAGAAGTAAAGTTGTAGGTAGGTAAGTTTTACTGTAATTTTGTTTCTTATCATTTTTTCTGTAACACTAATATTAACAGAAATATTGACGGTTTAAGATTGAAAATTAAATTCCTTAATATCTCTGTACACATTAGAGTTTGAGCAAAAATGATGATGAATTGTAGCAAATATAATTTTCTACAACTTTATTCCTTACGCGTTTTTCGATTGTTCTAATATTAAGAGAGATATTTTATATTTTGTGTTTTCTTCGTTCTTTATACACCCCCCCCCCCCATTCCCTTCGACGTATTTCGTCATTTATTAATAAATAAAATTGGACTTGAAAATACTAAAATCATATACGATATTTCTTTTTGATCAGACTAAAATTGTGACCGCTAGAGAGTCATTTATGTATTCTAAGGAAATTCGCTAAGTTGAAGCAGCTCCTGCGTAACGAATTTTTCAATAATATTTTAAGCAACATAAACAAAATATCAGCAATTTATATAAAATTTACTATATAAAGCCATCGATTTTTAAGTATATCATATTCTAATATCAAAAGTTAATAACGTTGTTATTCTCTTCATATTTAATGTCCATATTCAATTGTAATTTAGTTTCTTGTATTTAATTGTATTTCTTGTAAAAATAATTATAATATCTTTTTTTTTCCAAGTAATAAAATCATTTTTTTCGAATAATTCTTCGCTAGAATTATAATTGGCGCAGCCGGTAGGATAGTTCGTGAAAATTCACCTACTATCTAGCGTCCATCGTAACTTTTAACGACGGTATTGTTGAAAATACGAGTGTATATTAATACTTTGGGACGAATCTACGAAACAAATAAATAAATTATAATTTAGAACGAGTCACGAAATACAGTGGTGGTTTGGCAACATATTCGTTGGATTGGTATACTTCGACGGTTTATTGAAGATTTATGGTTGGAATACTTGAATACTAGTAATTTATCAATGGTTTATTGGTTGATTAATTGGTTCATCAAGATTCGTTTCAACTTCATATCAATTCAGAGACGACGGTTTATCGTTTTATGGTGAATATGCAGACTACGTTCATAATTCTATTGTAAGTACAATTTGTTCGTTCTTATCCTCATGCTCAAACCATACCAATCCACACGCAGAACTAACACTAAATTAAACGACGGTTCATCGTTTTCTAATAGTAATTACAAGTCCGACGGTTTACCGAACAGTGAATCAGACAATAGTTTATCTAATTCGGAATTAACAGGAAAAATTAAACATATAATAAAATGGCAATACCACTTCAAATACTGCAGTCAGCTACTTTAGATCAATTAATAAATCACTTTAGAATACCTGATTGTATTAAAACTATAACTCAATACGACGGGAATAAATCAGATTTGTTTAATTTTATTGACAGTGTTGATACTATTTTTTCAACATTATTACCATTAGTAGATGAAAATCTTAAAGCAATTTCTAATAATGAAGTTCGTAAAAAAGTCATTGGAAATGCCAATGATGTACTTTATCAATACGGTAGGGTTAGAGAATGGAATGAAATTAAAGAAATCCTAATTAATCATTACGCCGATAAAAGAGATGAATATAGTTTAACAAGAGAACTTCATACTTTACATCAAGGGAATCTTTCCGCTGAAAATTTCTTTAGTAAAGTAAACGAAGCACTCGCTTCACTCATAAATAACGTAGCATTACAACAATTAAACGCAGAAGTAAAACAAAACAAAATAGACTACTACCATTAATTAGCTTTAGATTGCTTTTTAACAGGCCTTAACAGAAACATAGGTAATATAGTGAGAGCATTTCAACCAAAAATTCTCTCTGATGCTTATAAACGTGTACAAATAGAACAGACCGTGTACTATCAAAAAAGTCAATTTCAAAAAACATCTGTTAAAATGAATTCAAACAATTCACAACAACCTAAAACTATTATAAGATACGTAAACATGCATGATTCTAACAGACCTCCATATAACCCAAATCAATTTACTACACAACCACGTTTTAATTATCTGCCACAACAAAATCAACAATACGCTAATACTTTTGGTAATCATTCTCGATTACAATATAGACCCAGAATAATAAAGTGTTTAGTCAATATCAAAATATACCACCTCCGTCACAACCAAATTTTCAAAATAATAATAGATTTAACAATCCCCAATTTAACAAACCAATACTACCCAGACCTGAACCAATAGACATATCATCAGGAAACACATAACAATGGTTTTAAACCAACTAATCATGCAAACGTTGCATCACAAGAATTATTTAATATGGACCCTGAAAATCCAATCGACTCATACAACGAAAATTATAATAATTATTCATACGATCAACATAATTATTCACATACAATTGGCCATTCACGATATAACGACTATTTCGATACCCCACCTGACATAGTTGACAGCGATCAAATCGACTTAAACGAAATTAATATTGTTGAAGATGAAAATTTTCAATTATCTGGCTCAACACAACAGGATACGTAGAATTAAATTCGCAACAAACCCCCTTTGGAAAATTACCATATATTCACATATGGGACGGTAATAGCCAACTTCAAGGTTCTGACAATAATTTTATCGATCCTAAACACACGGAACATTCAAACCTAATACCTTCTCAACAAGAAATAACGACCGCTGTTAACAAACATCTGATTACAAAAAAAATTTCCGTAGAATATATCAATGAACTAAATAATCAACCGTTAGAATTTTTAATATTTAAGTTTCATCATTTCTTCGATGGAATTATAGCGAGTCAAACACTTAGGAAATTAAACTCCCAGATAAATTACTCTAACGATTCAATAATATTCAATAACGTAAGAAATAAAATATTTTACAAACCATGCATAAAAACTCCTATTTACACACTTGAATCATTTGAACAAAGACTTATTAATCTACTTATAAACAAAAAACAGAATGACGTTTACATACCACAGACACTCATAAACGAGAACATACAAACAATAAGTGGAATTTATCATGCAAAAGATTATCATACAAAAATCTGTATTTAAAACAATTCTGATAAACACCAAAAGTTTTTACTATCTCAGCCACTTAAGACCGAAGTATTGACAAATTATAAAGTTTAACAATAGAAACAAAGTGTCGAACCTGATAATTGCGACTATACAGACAATGACGAATTTGTCACCAAAAACATACGCATGAATCACCTGAACCAAGAGGAACAAAAACATTTAACAAAGGCATTTATAGATTTTCGCGATATCTTTTACGAACCACACCATAACATGACTTTTACATCCGACGTAAAACATAGTATTACAACTAAAGATGATATACCGATATTCACTAAATCCTATCGATATCTTCAGTGTCATAAGGAAGAAGTGAATAGACAAATTGATGAATTACTAGAAAAAGCCATCATACGTCCAACGAATTCTCCGTGGTCCTCTCCTATATGGATTGTACAAAAAAAGGCCGATGCTTCTGGTGAAAAGAAGTGGAGATTATTCGTAGACTATCGTAAGTTGAACGAAAAGACTATTGATGATCGGTATCCACTTCCAAACATCTCCGACATTCTAGATATGTTAGATAACTGCAAATACTTCTCGACCCTTTATTTAGCATCCGGTTTTCACCAAATCAAAACGCATCCACGTGACATAGCCAAGACCGCCTTCAGTATTGATCATGGTCACTATGAATATACGCGAATGACATTCGGTTTGAAAAATGCTCCAGCCACATTTCAAAGGATGATGGACAATATGCTAAGAGAAAATGGCAAGAATGTTTCAGTTTATATGGACGATATTATCATCTTCTCATCGTCTTTACAAGAACATATCGAATCACTTCGTAAAGTATTTACTAAACTCCGGGAACATAATTTCAAAACACAATTGAATAAATGTGAATTTTTCCATAAAGAAATAGAGTTCCTTGGTCACATAGTTACCACCGAGGAGATAAAACCAAATCCTAGAAAAATCGAAATCATAAAAAATTTTCCGATACCTAAAACTGTTACAGAAATTAAATCCTTCCTGGGACTATTCGGATATTATAGAAAATTTATTAAAGATTTGTCCAAGATAACCAAACCTCTCACACAATGATTGCAAAAAGATCGACGCATAGACACTAATAACGTAGAATACAGACAATGTTTCGAATACTGCAAAACACTATTGACTAACGACCCAATACTCCAGTACCCAGACTTTTTAAAACCATCTGTACTGACAACGGACGCGAGTAATTACGCAATTGGTGGAGTTCTCTCACAGGGAAATATAGGATCCGACAAACCCATATGCTACGCGTCAACAACATTAACAAAGACCGAACAGAACTATAGTACAATCGAGAAAGAACTCCTTGCGATAGTATGGGCAACAGAGAAATTTAGACCATATCTATTCGGTACGAAATTTACTATCGTGACGGATCATAAACCGCTCATTTGGTTATTTTCCCTAAAAGAACCGAATTCTAGTTAGCCCGCTGGAGACTAAAACTTGAGAATACGACTATACGATTCATTACAAAAAACGAAAACAGAACACTAATGCCGATGCAGAATTCAACCTGAAATAAACTTAACCGATTCAAATAGTTCACAACAAGATGAAGTATCTACTCAACATAGTTCAAGCAAAAATCTTAATAAAGGTATTCCTTCATCGGAACGGTGCCTCAATGAATTTAACAATCAAATAATCATTGATACCGGACTTCGCAACATGATTAATACAGAATATTAATTTAAAACCAGAAAACGCATAACAATCGAAATAGAGAACGACTTAACCACCGAAAAATGTATTTCAATCTTTAAAGAATACATCAGTCCTACAAAATTGAATGCTATCCACATTGACGATACTACATTCAAACTTATAAGTAAAACTTATGACGAATATTTTTCAAAATATAAACTTATACGTTGCACCACGCTCTTAAGTGATGTTCAAACACTTGACGAACAAAGTAAACTCATAAAAAAATACCATGAGTTATCTGTCCATCGTGGAATCGACGAGACATTCAATCATCTTAAACGTACATACTATTTTGATAATATGAAATCGAAAATAACTACCTACATAAACACATGCGAGACATGCCTTAAATTTAAGAACGAACATCACCCACTCCAATTGAAACAATCTCCCACAGAGATAGCCAGCAAACCATTCGAAATAATCCATATCGATATCCTTTCAATTGAAAAAACAAACATTCTCACTCTTGTTGATAAATTCAGTAAATATGGCAAATGCATCGTCGTACCTTTTAAAAATTACATAGAAATTCTCAAAGCATTAAAAAACTATATAGCGCGAAACGGTATCCCAAATAAAATTATACATGAAAACGGATTGGAATTCTCTAATTTAGATATACGCGAATTCCTTAAACTCTATGATATAGATACCCACGTAACGGCCGCGCGCAATTCAACAGGCAATTGTCCTGTTGAACGATTATATAGCACAATCATGGAAATATTACGAATCTTAAAAAGTAAACGCTTTGATAATATTACTAACTTCATTAATTCTGAACAGGCCAAATTGCAAATGTTAGCATCTGCTATGCAAAATTATCCAAGAACTGAACAACAGTTATTTCGGTCGCAATATATCAATGAACTAAATAATCAAACACCGTTAGAATTTTTAATATTTAAGTTTCATCATTTCTTCGATGGAATTATAGGGAGTCAAACACTTAGGAAATTAAACTCCCAGATAAATTACTCTAACTATTCATTAATATTCAATAACGTAAGAAATAAAATATTTTACTAACCATGCACATAAAAACTCCTATTTACACACTTGAATCATTTGAACAAAGACTTATCAATCTACTTATAGACAAAAAACAGAATGACGTTTACATACCACAGACACTCATAAACGACAACATACAAACAATAAGTGGAATTTATCATGCAAAGATAATCATACAAAAATCTGTATTCAAAAAAATTGTGACAAACACCTTTTTACTATATAAAAACACAAGTTTTTACTATCTCAGCCACTTAAGGCCGAAGTATTGACAAATTATCACGAGTTTAACAATATAAACAAAAGTGTCGAACCTGGTAATTTCGACTATACAGATAATTACGAATTTCTCACCAAAAACATACGTATGAATCACCTAAGCCAAGTGGAACAAAAACATTTAACGAAGGCATGTATAGATTTTCGCGATATCTTTTACGAACCACACCAAAACATGACTTTTACATCCGACGTAAAACATAGTATTACAACTAAAGATGATATACCGATATTCACTAAATCCTATCGATACCCTCTGTGTCATAAGGAAGAAGTGAATAGACAAATTGATGAATTACTAGAAAAAGCCATCATACGTCCATCGAATTCTCCGTGGTCCTCTCCTATATGGATTGTACCAAAAATGGCCGATGCTTCTGGTAAAAAGAAGTGGAGATTAGTCGCAGTTGAACGAAAAGACTATTGATGATCGGTATCCACTTCCAAGCATCTCCGACATTCTAGATAAGTTAGGTAACTGCAAATACTTTTTGGCCCTTGATTTAGCATCCGGTTTTCATCAAATCAAAACGCATCCACGTGACATAGCCAAGACCGCCTTCAGTATTGATCATGGTCACTATGAATATACGCGAATGACATTCGGTTTGAAAAATGCTCAAGCCACTTTTCAAAGGGTGATGGACAATATGCTAAGAGAGCATATAGGCAAGAATGTTTTAGTTTATATAGACGATATTATCATCTTCTCATCGTCTTTACAAGAACATATCGAATCACTTCGTAAAGTATTTACTAAACTCCGGGAACATAATGTCAAAACACAATTGGATAAATGTGAATTTCTCCATATAAATCTCCCAAATAAAATTATACATGAAAACGGATTGGAATTCTCTAATTTAGATATACGCGAATTCCTTAAACTCTATGATATAGATACCCACGTAACGGCCGCGCGCAATTCAACAGGCAATTGTCCTGTTGAACGATTATATAGCACAATCATGGAAATATTACGAATCTTAAAAAGTAAACGCTTTGATAATATTACTAACTTCATTAATTCTGAACAGGCCAAATTGCAAATGTTAGCATCTGCTATGCAAAATTATCCAAGAATTTAACAACAGTTATTTCGGTCGCAGTTCTGTTTTACTATACGATCGCAACTACAATATTTAGACAATCATGTACGCGATATTATTTCTTCTATTAGTTTAGCAAAACTCGGTATAAGATCGAACACTTGTACGAACTATTATCACTTAAAGCATACTATAATAATAGCAACATCCTATTTGTCGTTATGATATCTCAATTTACTAACGAGACCTTTCAAACAATAAAATTCAGACCTAAACCTGAAAATCATCAAATCATACAGCCCACAACTAATTTCATTTTGTACAATCCTAATAAATTTCAATTCCTCGAACAAGCATGCAATCGAATAGAATAAATTCTAATATGTCCACCTATGAAATTACAATCATCAACATCTAATACATGTGAAATCAAGATCTTAGAAAATAAACCGGCTAATTGTACGCTACATCGCACAATGGAAAACGACTTTATTGAAGAAATTGATGATAATCACATCATAGTAATAACGTCAGTCCACCTAAATATCACCAATAATTGTGGTAAAAATATTATTATTATTCCTTTATTTGATATACCCATTTGGGTTAATCAACAATACAAATTCATATTAAACAAAATACATTATTATAGTTAAAAAAAATTTAAAAAAATAAAAAATAGATAAAAATAAATGAACATATTAACAATTACTTCTACAATTTTTTATTTATTATTTCTCTACTCTTCTGTAAGAATTGAGCCATCATGAGTTTATCAGTCTTTTCGTCCATTATATTTTCCCAATCAATATTTTTATTAAGAAACTTTTGTCTCAGCTGACTTAGACCGAGACAGTCGTATATCAAATTTCTTTCATTTTCTTCGCTTTGCTCACATATTACACATATCTTATTCCCACTTTCATCCCTCCTGTGTTTATACTTCCAGCTTCCGAGTCTAAATCCTGCCATTTCTCTTCTCCATTCCAACTCCAGACTAGAAATATATTTAGCTCCTTCCTCATAATGGCCAATTGCTTAAAATATCCCAAGTTCACCTTTTCTTCCATTCCTTGCATCAGTTTTTTATACCCCCATTTCTTTGTTTTTTCATTAATTATTCTCAACTGATTATTCACGTCATAGTTTAGTACTTCAACGTTTATATCCAGAATATTTAATTTAATTTTAACTTTAACCCCCCAGCTTCTGTAATTTCCAATCATTTTATCTATAACACATTCGTACTGCAAAATTTTCTCATTTTTAGTAGCCTGCTTTATATAATATTTTAATACATTCTTAAAGATATGCACTTCAATTGGTAGCTGTCCCACTTCTATCAAAACTCCACAGTTAGCCGTTGCCCTGCTGATCCCTAGTACTTGTTTAAAGAAGTTTGTTCTAAGTTTATCAATTACTTTAAATCTATCTTCAACACCCCACACTTGACTACCATACAGTAAAATTGGCTCAATCAACACTTTAAAAATCCTAATAATGATTTTTGCTGATAACCACTGATTACAGTACATACATTTTTTTATTACGCCTATTCCTCTTTCAGCTTTTTTTTAATTTCATCGAAATGCTAAAAAAATAATAAATGGTAAAAATATACACATAATTTTATCACAATGCCAGGCCGATATCAACGGCATCACATATGGAAATTTACATACATCGGTTGACAATATAGAATTGGAACAAATCATTTACAACAGATATCAACTTGGAAAATCTACAAATAAAACATTTTGAAAATACTCTAGAACTCAACTTATTAAAATTCAAACAAACCACACATATTAGCATTTCACTAATTATTATAATTTCTGTAATAATTTGTATTTCTATATTTTTCATTCACAAACGTTATTTCAAGAAAAAACCGCAAATGGAAGATAGGTCAGCTATGGAGCATACAACTCAACCAACAACTCCGGTTATTCAATTTCCTTGGAAAATTAAACAACCATCTTAAGGAGGGAAGAGTTACATATTCTGGAATAGACCTATCAATATAAAAATATTAAGCAAGCATCCGGTCACAATCACAACTGTGACAATACGTGCCTTTTTCAATAATGTTTTAATCAACATAAACAAAATATCAGCAATTTATATAAAATTTACTATATAAAGCCATCGGTTTTTAAGTATATCATATTCTAATAGACAAAAGTACTTAATAACGTTGTTATTCTGTTCAAATTTACAGTCAATATTCAATTGTAATTTAGTTTACTGTATTTAATTATATTTCTTAAAAATAAATATAATATAATTTCTTTTCGAAATAATAAAGTCATTTTTTTCGAATAATTATTTGCTAGAATTATAATATATATATATATATATATATATATATATATATATATATATATATATATATATATATATATATATATATATATATGTATATATTGGACGCGTCGAAGCTTATAACGTCCGTGGAGTGGACTGTATAACTAAATTAAAATTTGATTCTAAAACCTAATGATGGTTAAAAAACAATTATACCAATTTAAGTTTCCTTCGGACTTACCTTGACTAGATTCTGCCGTTGTTTACTGGTGATATAGGATCAAACGGGAAAAAGGGGATTATCGGTAAATCACCAATTGTCAGCTTGTAGATTTTATTACCGCCAAATTGGGTATGGTCCAAGTTCATTTTTATTTTTATAATTGTTTCTACTAACTAAATGTTTTTGAATCACTAATGCTTCGATACTAATTTTTTACTCACTATTTTAACTAACTGAAAATAGATTATACGAAAACAGTATGCATCCCAAACTAACTGGATGTTACAACTAAACTCACTTACTACAAATTTATTAATTCTGTGTCCAATTCAAATTTTTGGTAAACACAAAATCAACAAGTCTGTAAACATGTTTACAAAAAACTAATAGACTAACTAACTAAGACCCCTCTAGGGATCAGTTCGCTAAACAGGATGATTGAAACCTATTTTATCAATTTATTTGTTCATTAATATAAACCAAGGATTTGCTGCACTCTCTGATATCAATTATCATAGGCGTCAACACAGCCCCCACTCAGAACGATATTTTCTGATCCTACTCAGAAAAATACTTCTGAAACCGGTTTATAATATAGATATTACCAAATTAAATCCTGTATAATATGTAAGAACTTATTCCAATTAATATGTCTGCCTAAAATACTCAATTTCTGTATATTTTACCAAATAATGATGTAGGAACGATAGACAGTACATTTAATAAGTCACAACTTAATAGACGTCTGCGAATAATATAAAATTATTAGTTGTAAAACAATAAACCAGAGTAGTACGAACAATTCAATAATTTTGAATTTTGGAAAAAAAAAATTAATTAATAAAATGGTGGTTGTAAAAAAAAATAGATGAAAAACGCAAAATATTATTGTGATGGTAATGGACATAACCTCACAACAGGTCGTTTATACAGACCGGATTTAGTTTTTACCTCCACCACCCGAACAATGCCATCAATGCCGGGGAATAGTTTTTCAACTATGCCGAAGGGCCAACGAAGGACAGGTATGTTATCTTGTTTAATGATAACAAGGGTTCCCAGTTTGATAGGAGAACCAGAAACATTCCATTTTGCCGTACGTGCAGTTGCGTCAAATATTCATTTTTCCAACGTTTCCAGAACCCTTGTACCAAGTAATCCAATAATCGTTTCCGATCGAACAAATTTACTGGATGGTTTGGGACACTTGATGAAGGTAATGCTTCTAATCATGGTCATGGTCAGAAAATTAGCTGGTGTTAAGGGTATGGGATCCGTTGGATCAGTACTCAACCAAGACAAAGGCCTCGAATTTAATAATGCCTCTATTTGAACTAATACCGTATTTAGTTCCTCATACGACATAATTTGATCCCCAAAAGTCTTGTACAAATGGGTCTTAACACATTTTATTTGTGATTCCCAGACTCCCGAAAAATATGGACTTAATGGAGGTTGGAATTTCCAGGTAATTTTCTGGTGAGCTAACTCATGAACCCATTTTTTCTCGAATTCGTCGGAATTCAATAATTTGTATAAATTATCTAATTCATTTTTTGCTCCAATGAAATTCGTACCATTATCGGAATATACCACTGAGCACGCACCCCATCTGGACAAAAAGCGCTTGAATGCAGCCAAAAATCGATCGGTTGATAAATCCGACACAAGTTCCAAATGGAGGGCTTTGGTACATAGGCATATAAATAAACATAAATATGCCTTTTGGCGCTTTACTCCACGATTTCGACTCATGGTAATGGAAAATGGTCCTGCAAAATCGATTCCAACATGCAAAAAAGATTTAGAAGCTTCTGCAACTCGAATCGAAGGTAAATCCGCCATTTTGGGAAAAATGAGTTTCGGATTTCATTTGAAACAATAATTGCATTTTTTCAAGTTATGCTAATTGTATTACGGGCGCCAAGTATCCAATATTTTTGGCGTAATATGGATGAAACCAACGATGGCCCCGTATGTAAGTTTTCTTTATGACAATTTTCGATTAATAAATGCACAAAATTATCTCTTTTTGGTAGGAGTAGTGGGTGCTTCTGTTCAAAACTAATATCAGCATTTTTTAGCTGCCCACCTACTCGTAGCATCCCATCGTGCAAAAAAGGCTAAGTGGTCGTAAATTTGCAATAGGCAAACGACCTTTTTTCAACGATCGAATATCTTCTACAAAATGGTGATTTTGAACCACCCTAATTAAGGCTAATTCCACCCGAACCAAATCCGAAGCACTAATACTTCCCGAAGAGGACAAAATTTTAACAAATCTCAAAATATAGACTGTTGTTCGAATCATTTTACGCCAAGAAGAAATGTTTTTGATAAAGGAATATAATGAGTTTTCCGGCCTTTGAGTAGCCACAATGACCATTAATTTTTGTTCAGGCATAACATCCTGATTAGAAGTGATTTTACTAATTGGCCAAGATGGAGGTTCTAATTTTAACCAGTCTGGACCCGTAATCCAATTAGGAGTTTGCATGAATTGGGATGGACTTAGTCCTCGAGAAAGCCCATTGCTACTGTTTTGTATCCACTCTACATTGAACCAAATTACGCTTGGTACTAACGATTGTATTAAGGACACTCCATTGGCGACAGTTCACATGGGAGCTACCTTGATTTTTGCGCAGACTAAATTAACAGATATTTGATTAGTTCGTGAAACCGTTCTAATATAAATCATAGCGCCATAGGAATCCAAACATGCGTCACAAAATCCGATCAAATCTACCGGTAAATCTTTAACCATCCCAAAATGACGAGGAATTTTAAATGTTTCGAAACATTTTAAATCGATTTGGAAATTTTCCCAAATTGTACAAATCTCCTTATCAGGAGCCTCGTCCCAATCCAATTTTAAAATCCATAATTTTTTTATTAATAGTTTTATTAATAGCGTTACGGGTGCTAGTATACCTAACGGATCAAATAATCTAGCGACTGTCGAAAGTACATTACGTTTAGTGCAGGGTCTAAGTTCGGCATCTAGAGCACGGTGTGTGAAAGGCCGAGTTTAAGGGACACATTCGGACTTTTCACTACAGTGCTATTACTTAAGAAAATATTAGAACACTGTTTGACCGCGAAATATCTTCTGATCGAAAAGAGCTACAGTGTTGAATTTTCGAATTATCGATACTTTACGTAATTATAAGAAACCGTTTTTTTCAATGATCGTTAATGAATTAACCGTTAAAAAGTTATTTCACTTCAAAAACGCAAAATTCACGGTATACGCCTTACAAACTTAAGTATTAGATATCATAATTATACGCTACTTCCAGATATCCTGTAAAGTTGATATTTGGCATGTAGGTAGATATAGTACCCAAACCGACGGGAAAATTGCGAAAACTGGAAATTTGTATCGGAAAAACGAACATTTTCACAATTTTCGTTTTAATCAAATTAGCGTTAAAACGTATATATTTATCTTATTCGTTGATATTTTTATAGAGTTCTATCTGATTGGATGACTCTTAGGTATTTAAATATTGATTGTATTAGACCATATCAGCGTAAAGAACCATGTAGAAAACACAATGAACTATATTATGACTAAAAATTTCTTTAACCGATAGTAGTGACAATGGCTTGTTTTATACAGCAGTTGTCGTATAGTATTTGAAAGTTAAGCAACATTAGTTAAAATCAGTACTTGGATCGGTGGACATTGTGTGCAGTTGGTTTTTTTGTAATTTTGTAATAAACATTAATTTATATTCTCATTTTAACTTTTTTATTATATTTTGCATTGATGTATTGATCAATTATTATTTATTAATTAATCGGTAAACCTAAATTTTTTCAGTGCAACCCCCCGGAAAATTGAAAAAACATCTTCCAAAATTACGTTTTTCTGTTCTATAAATGCTAGAAAGATGGAATTTTCACTAATCGACCCCAAATAACGTCAAATTAACAGAATATTTTGAAAAATTTCATTACCTACATCGCAACCACAGCGAAAATGGAAAAAACACCCCTAAAACTGACCTTTTCACTTCTATTCATGATAGATAGATCGGTTTTTTTCCATTCGACGTGGAACAGGTTCAAAATAACAGAATTATTTGAAGGAAGAAAATTTTTCCATCACAACCCTTTGAACTTGGGAAAGCACCCCCAAAACCAACCTTTTGGTTCTATACATGCAACAAGATCAGTTTTTTGCAATCGACGCTTATTAGCTACAAATTAGGAAGTTATTTTGAAAAACTTAATATGTTTTATTGCAACCTCCCGAAAAATCGAAAAAACACCTCTCAAAATTACGTTTTTATGTTCTTTACATGTTAGAAAGATGGGATTTTCACTAATCGCCCCGAAATAAAATCAAATTAACAGAATACTTTGAAAAATGTCATTACCTACATCGCATTCCACCCCCCCCCCCCATTAATTGAAGTAAAATTGCCATTTCACTTCTTTATAAAGTCAAATTAACAGATTACTTTGAAAAATTTCATTACCTGTATCGCAAACCTCCGAAAATGGGAAAAACACCCCTTAAACTGCCTTAAGGCATTTTTATCACACTAAAAATATGACCGCTAGAGAGTGATTTATGTATTCTAAGGAAATTCATTAAGTTGACGTAGCTCCTGCGTAACGAATTTTTTTTGTGACGCGGAGCCAACGGGTCAAGTCATTTCTTCGAATCCGAGCTGCCAATCGCCGTATTATCTTTGTTATATATATCAAAACTATTATCTTTGTTATATATATCAAAACTATTGCATGCAGCACGTTGTTGTGGAATATGATTGTTCAAAGACTGTTACGTTGATAATCAATTATTTGAAGAAGAAAAAATCGATTATTATACGCTTTTTATTAGTTTCACCTGTATGTATGTATGTAACTGGCCCTTTTGGGCTCGATTTTCTCCTACTTTGAACGATCAGATTTAATTCAAATTTTGCACCCCTGTCAAAGACCGATGACAATGCAATAATTCGATTAAAATATCCGAATATCCTGATTAAATTCGCCAGGATTCATCAATTTCTTTCCGCATCCTTTGCATGAGAGTAAGAGAGATAGAGCTAGTGCGCGAACTTAAACTGAAAAATGAAAAATAAATAATAGTTTAAAAAAACTAAAAAAATACGCTTTTATAGAAAATCCAACTAAAAAATAGAAAATAAAATTTAACAAATTTGGATTAAGAAAAGTGTTAATAAGAAACAAATGTATATTAATGGAATAACTATTGACACTATTGCACCCCACTCTTTTTTCCATTAATATACATTTGTTTCTTATTTACACTTTTCTTAATCCAAATTTATTAAATTTTATTTTCTATTTTTTAGTTGGATTTCCTATAAAAGCGTGTTTTTTAACTATTATTTATTTTTCATTTTTCAGTTGAAGTTGCTGCTGTTGTTGGTGCGGATGCTGTTGTTGTTGGGGGTGTAGATGCTGCTGATGTCGATGATGTTGCTGCAGTTGATGATATCGTGATGTTAAGTGATGTGAAGTGATTCAGTTGCGTTCCACTTTTACGGCAATAAAAGTGACCATGAACCAAAGTTCATTGTTCATGGCAACATGCGCCACCACACCGACGATATGGTGGCTGAAGAGTTCAAAAAGTGCGGCCTTAAGCCTAATAAGGTCGTGTTTTTCAGCAAAACTGGTGACGAGAGCGTAAGAGTATCTCGTCTCATCCAATTTGAAAAGGGGACGCAAGCACAAAGCGTCCTCAACGTAAAGTGGATTTGTGGTGTCAGAGTTGGCATCGAAAAATACATCAACAAACGGGGAGCCATTCAATGCTACCGCTGTCAGGTATACGGGCATGGTTCACGGAACTGTCGAGGAACTGTGCGTTGCGTGAAGTGTGGTGAAAACCATGGCTCACGAGAATGCGCAGTCTCGCGGTCGGATCCTGCGAAATACTGCAATTGTAGCGCTTCGACATACGTGGCGGCGACGGCAACCCGCTCATCAGCAGTAGGAACGAGGCGCAAGGCCGCTTCGGGCGTGGCACGATGCCGCCCAATACCACCATCGCTTCAGGCCAGGGAATTCCCGTTCCTCCCTCACGCAAAAGAGGTCAACAAGCCAAGCAGAGTTCCAGCCAATAGGAAGCCAACATCACCACCATCGGTTTCAACAAAGTACGTTCCAGCACCAGTGCCATCAACCAATCCGTGGTTCCCTAAGAAGAATTCAGAAAAGGAGGTAATTGACATTTTGTGTAACTCCCCTCTTTCACCATTTAACCCATTCTTATCCGAGGCCCTAGACTTCATTACCCTCCTGAAACTCAGGATTGAAGTGGAGACTGCATGGAAATCGTGCAATTCGAACTCCGAAAAACTCCTCGTGTTTTTCAAGAAGACTGCTCATCTATTCGAAAATGGCATCCCATCCTTCTGCTAGGTCCCAAATCCGATTTCTACAATGGAACTCTCAAAGTCTCCATTGCAAACTTCCAGAGCTTCACTCATTTCTCCAACAGCATCAAATCCATGTTGCCGCCATCAACGAAACTTGGTTAAAGCCGGACAAGAGAACTAAAATCCCAGGGTACTTTACCTATCGTCGCAACCGAGCCACCAGAAAAGATGGGGGCGTTGCTCTTTTCGTTCGACACGATGTCTTCCACTCTCTCTTGCCTCCTGAAGATGGTAGTCTTGAAGCCATCTCAATTCTTTGTTCGGCTAATAGTGGTAGTTATAAAGTTACATCTTTATACAACCCCCCTGATAGACTCTTACAGGGAAAAGATATTGACCGCGTTTTAAGGACCCACGATCGCTTCGTGATCATGGGTGATTATAATGCGCGCCATATATCATGGAACTGAATGTCTAACAATTCTAGCGGGAATGCACTTTTTGCACACTCCCTCAAACGTAACTTCATTGTTGTGTACCCTGAAGAACCCACGTATTACCCTGATGCAGACCACCGCCTACCCCAAACCATCGATTTAGCGATACTCAAGAATTGTGACCTTCTGTCGGATCTTGATGTTCACTTGGATTTGCAGAGCGATCACCACCCTATCACTTTCACCTTAGGTGAAATGAGGGGTGCTGTAACTTTGCAGACCCGGCTGGACTTTGAGAAAGCGAATTGGAAACTTTTCAAACAGTATCTCAACGTCGAAACTTTGATCACTCCACAGATCAAAACGACCGAACAAATAGATTTAGAGGTTAGTAAACTGACGGGAAATCTCGTAGCTGCTACCGAAAAATCTATCCCTAAAAAAACTCGATCTTTCGGCTTTCAACTTAAATTAGATGATGACACACTACGACTTATACGGACTCGGAACAAACTACGTAAATTTTGGCAAAGAGGTAGGCTGCCTGAGCTTCATGACGCCATGAAGCAAATGTCAGCTGATATTCGAGGAAAAGTCACGCGCACCAGAGATGAAATGTGGGACGAGAGGATTTCGACTCTGACCACTCGTGACAATTGGTAGAAATTTGCGTAAACGTTCCAACAGACTGTCCCCCTCCTTTGTCAGAAAATGTGTATCTCTACTCAGATTCAGACAAAGCACAACTTCTTGCTGACACCTTCTCTAAGGCGCACAGTTTAACAGGTGCCGACGAATATCACGATGAAGAAACGGCCCGCTTGGTGTCCGAATCTTTGGAAAATATTCGCTCCTCAATCATTTACCCAACTGAAGTCGAATGCGTATCACCTGAGGAGGTTTCAAACATTTTAAGGAAACTTAAGTGTAGGAAGGCTCCCGGCGATGATGGATTAACTAACGATGTGCTCCGCTATCTTCCCCGGAAGACGGTTGTACAGCTCAGTTACATCTATACTGCGTGCTTGAGACTTGATTATTTTCCTGACCTTTGGAAAGCTGCCAAAGTGCTAGCTCTTCCGAAGCCGGGAAAGTAACTTAAGTCGCCCTCAAGCTACCGACCCATCAGTTTGCTGCCATCTCTCAGCAAGGTCATGGAGAAAGTAGTTTTGAACCGGCTGCAGTCGCATGAAGATATCCACGGACAGTTGATTCCCCAACAGTTTGGTTTCAGATCGAAACACTTAACAGTGACTCAGCTTCACCGACTCACTGATCATATTTCTTCTGTATTTAACTGGAATAAATCCACAGGCATGGTCCTTTTGGACATCGAAAAAGCTTTTGATACAGTTTGGCACGATGGACTTATCCACAAACTTTCCAAATTGATTTTACGTACCTACATTTACCTACCTAATTGATACCTACCTACATCCTGAAATTCCTGATTTCCTACCTATCTAACCGAAATTCCCGAATTCATCTCCAACAAAGTACATCAAACCAATATCGTGTAAAGGCTGGTGTACCTCAAGGCTCCTTGCTAGGACCCCGCCTCTTTTTATATTACATAAATGATATCCCGAAAGATCGAGCTACCGAAACGGCCCTCTTTTCTGACGATACAGCAATCTAATGCACTTCCTGGCTGCCGAAACTTATTTCGAGCTCCCTCCAGTCTCGCTTATCTACAGTTGAAAGCTATTGCAAGAAGTGGAAAATCAAAATTAATCCTACGAAGACGCAGTCCGTCTTGTTCACAAAGAAGACTAAATTTTCTTCTTACCCACTTGAACTGAATATGTTTAACATGGTAATCCAACAGACTCAAAGTGTTGAGTATCTGGGAGTAACTCTTCAAAGACAGTTGAATTGGACGAAGAACGTTAAAAAACGTCTCGCCCTTGGAAACGCATCCTTTGCGGGGTTGTACCCACTTCTCAACATTAGGAGTAGATTCGACGAACGGTTGAAACATCGACTTTACAAGTCATGTATTCGGCCCGTACTCACATACGCTGCCCCAATTTGGTCGAACGTTGCACCTTCGCAGCTTGCAAAAATGCAAAAATTTCAAAATCGATGTCTTCGGACGATTTCGAAAGACCCCCTGCAATATCCGGCTGAATTCCTCCACCGAGAAACTGGGCACACTACTATCCGAACATTTATCCAAACAACCGCTAAATCCTTCTTCCAATCATCCCACACAAACCCGTTCCCGGAGATCAACGAACTGGACCGTTTTGACCCAAATACGTTGCTCATTAGAAACAGATACCGCATGACACACGATGTCGATTGCAACTAATTATGTTGTAATCTAATTTGTACATACTTATTTATTTATTTACTTATTTATTTATTTAAGGTTTAGTTCTTATGGGTGGCTTATCGACCCAAATTAGGTTGAGTTATGATTTCCATGCTTATTATATAAGTTTTTTCTATTAGATTTAAACGATGTATATTAAATTCTACAATAATTTGATGTATTTTATTTATAAGATGATTGTATAGGTAAAGTCTAGACTAGGTACTATAACTTTAAGATGTTTTGTAAAAATTAACGGTAAACCGACGATTTAATAAATTCATTTTGAACTTTGAACAAGTATTTTTATTGATAAATAGATTGCTTTTTGAGAAGTATCAATTGTTAACAAAAATGCCACCTAAAACAGTGGCAGGGCATCCAAAAAAGCTGGTAAAGCACAAAAGAATATATCAAAGAGTGATAAAAAGAAGAAGAGGAAGCGTAAGGAATCATACGCAATTTACATATACAAAGTATTGAAACAAGTACATCCTGATACTGGTATATATAGTAAAGCTATGAGTATCATGAACAGTTTTGTTAATGATATTTTTGAACGTATTGCTGCTGAAGCATCACGTTTAGCTCGCTATAATAAACGTTCAACAATTACAAGTCGGGAAATTCAAACTGCAGTTCGACTATTATTACCTGGTGAATTAGCAAAACATGCTGTCAGTGAAGGTACTAAAGCTGTTTCAAAATATACAAGTTCAAAATAATATAATTCGAAGTGATATTTAATAAATATACAAACATCATCCTGTGAAATCGGCTTTCTTTTTAAGAAAGCCATCAAATATTTTTAAATAAGAGTAAACTATTATTAACGAGAATTTTTAAATAAACAGCTAAATAATTCCGTAACAGTGTGTTCGTATTCGAAAAAATAAGCCAAAATATTCCTTAGGAATTCCCAATTATCCCCAGAACTTAAATCTTAAGCTTCATCAACTTAGTCCATAGAACTAATAGTACATAGTACATAGAATATTAGTACATAGAATAGTATGTATCACATCTGAATATACAATTTAGAAAACAACAGTATTTGTTGTAATCGAGATATCATGTTGCATGCGAAATTGTAATATTATTTCTTGATCATGTTTTAAGTCATAAACCTTTCAAAAAGCGAGCAGAGCCAGTTGACGTTATATAACGCGAAGCGGTCTCCTTTGTATATGTGAATCTAAAAAGAGAAAAGTATCGTGAAGCGTAAAGAAACGCAAAGCATACGTGAAGAGTAACAAAACGCGTAGCGTGTTGTGCGAAGCCTTCGGCTTCGTATATTTAAGCCTTACAAAAAGGATTGATATCCGACCAAAAACATAAATGTAAGAAAGGGCCGAGTTTTCGGAAAAATCCTTAATGTAATAGTTCCTTATTAAAAAGTGATGATATGAGAGTAAGGACCGAGCTATTTACAAAGTAAATAGCTCTAGACTTCATATAATAGTTGCTTCTTAAAAAGTGATGATATGGAAGAAAGGACCGAGCTATTTACAAAGTAAATAGCTCTAGACTTCATGTAATAGTTGCTCTTTAAAAAGTGATGATATCCCATTAAAGAGCCGAGCTATTTACAATGTAAATAGCTCGGTAAACTATTAACTAAAAAAAATTAATGAGGGGTAAATTGATTAAATGTAAGAAAAAATTTGGTTGAAATTTATTTCGTAAGTTTTCCCTTAGTATGTTTTCAAAATTTTATATAACGCGGCAAGTTTTAAAATATTTGAACTCACCAGAAAGAATAACTTGCCACGTTATATAAAATTTTAAAAACATACTAAGGGAAATTGATTGATTGATTAATATCGGGGTAAAAACTATTGCACTTCGACCCTATGGTCCATTGTGCTCCCCCTTTTACCTCAGTCTGGCGAGACTCGCTTCTCCCATATGTTGGCAATAGCCTGGAGCTTGCTTATCAGGTCCTCTCAAAAGTTCATATATTCGGGGTGAGATGCACCGAATATCCTGTATCTGCTGTAACCCAGAGGTTCTCAGTCAAAGATTATGTGGCTAGATGTTTCTTCCTCCTCGCCACACAATCTGCACATAATGGAGCCGTTATGGAGTCCCATTGTGTGCAGGTGCTTCCGCATGGGATAATGCCCGGTAATGAACCCGGTAACCCTCCGCAGTTGCATCCTGTTCAGCCTCAGTGCATCGAGAGATAACCTCTTTGTTGCACTCTGAAGCAGTACCTTTCCGAGCTCTTGCCGCGGTACTTTTTCCCAGTGATCACGGTGTTTAGCATTTGACCACTCGCTGATCACTTGTTTACACGCAGTCTTTAGAATTCCTAAAATAGGCTCTGGGTCTATAAATGGCATTCCGACTCCCTTCTTTGCTAAGGTACTAAGGGAAAACTTAAACGAAATAAATTTCAAACAAATTTTTTCTTACATTTAATCAATTTACCCCTCATTAATTTTTTTAGTTAATAGTTTTCCGAGCTATTTACTTTGTAAATAGCTCGGCTCTTTAATAGGATATCATCACTTTTTAAAGAGCAAATATTATATGAAGTCTAGAGCTATTTACTTTGTAAATAGCTCGGTCCTTTCTTCCATATCATCACTTTTTAAGAAGCAACTATTATATGAAGTCTAGAGCTATTTACTTTGTAAATAGCTCGGTCCTTTCTTCCATATCATCAATTTTTAAGAAGCAACTATTATATGAAGTCTAGAGCTATTTACTTTGTAAATAGCTCGGTCCTTACTCTCATATCATCACTTTTTAAGAAGGAACTATTACATTAAGGATTTTCCCGAAAACTCGGCCCTTTCTTACATTTATGTTTTTGGTCGGATTGATACTAAAAGTAAAAACATCTGAATGAGGGTACAACTGCATACCCAATATTTTCAGGCTGTCTGAATCAAAGGACACTATTTTTGGTAAACGCTCCTTTTCACGCACGAAAGAAAATAATTCTTGAGAATTTGTCACCCATTTTGTTAATTCAAAATGGGCCAATGGAAATAGCTCAATGAGCTGCGAATATAATTCCGTAGCTTCCTTGGCTGAATTGGCACTTGTAACTAAGTCGTCCATTAAAAAAAACCCCCGTTGTACAATTGGCGAAGCTAATGGGTATTTGTCGGCTTCATCTAACGCCAATTGTCTTATCGTTCTCAAAGCTAAAAATGGCGAACTCTTTAAACCAAAACTAACGAATATACCGAAACTTCGTCGGTTTTTGAGAAACGCCATAGTATTAATTCATATTTTCTATGGTATGGATGCATTCCGATTCTCAGATACATTTGACGAATATCCGCTGTGAATGCGACCGAAAACAAGCGAAAATTCAAAAATAAACTAACTACATCCGATTGAAGCTTAGCGCCAGTACAGAGCAAGTCATTCAAAGAAACTTGCTTTGTAGTTTTGGCGCTTGCGTCGAAAACGCATCGAAGGGGAGTAGACACACCATGGTGTGGAATGTAATAGTGGGGGGCAGAAGGATTATTTTTTATTAACGATATATAACCCTTTTCTAAATGTTCCCTAATTACGGCACTGAATTGTTGCTTCAGGGTTGGGTATTTATCAAATTTATTCTCTAAAGCTTTAAATCGTTGTAATTTATTGGCGCTATATTTAAATGATAGAGATACCACATATCGTCCAGAAATCTCACGCAGCACGGTCAATGCATAAAGTTTCTCGCATTCCACATCTTCTGGACTCTCAAGCTTTTGTGTTGGTATGTCCTCTAACTCCCAAAACATACGCACCAACTTTTCTAATGGCTGTTTCACCTGAGTGTGAAACGATTGTACCGACGATGTTTCCAATGGAAAATTAGGTACACAGCATTTTACGAAACCCAATTTTGTTTCAAGGGCAATATGTGCAATTAATTATTCATATCAAACTGTGGCAATATATTCAGTTAAGGACAATTATGTTTTTAATACATTTAATTAATATCAATACATTTAATTATTATCCATTCATTAAATTAATTAATTCTTGAAATAAAATAGACTTTTTATTTTTCAATATTTTATTTTATTGAAATCTATGAAATATAATATTTCGAACAAATTTTTAAACGAATTGAACCAAATATGGTTCAAAATGATCCTGGGTCGATGGACCAAATATGGACGCGACTAAGCTTATAACGTCCGTCGAGTGGACTGTATAACTAAATTAAAATTTGATTCTAAAACCTAATGATGGTTAAAAAACAATTATACCAATTTAAGTTTCCTTCGGAGTTATTTTGACTAGATTCTGCCGTTCTTCACTGGTGATATAGGATAAAACGGGAAAAAGGGAATTATCGGTAAATCACTAATTGTCAGCTTGTAGATTTTATTACTGCCAAATTGGGTATGGTCCAAGTTCATTTTATTTTTTATAATTGTTTCTACTAACTAAATGTTTTTGAATCACTAATGCTTCGATACTAATTTTTTACTCACTATTTCAACTAACTGAAAATAGATTATACGAAAACATTATGCATCCCAAACTAACTGGATGTTACTACTGAACTCACTACAAATTTATTAATTCTGTATCCAATTCAAATTTTTGGTAAACACAACATCAACAAGTCTGGAAACATGTTTACAAAAAGCTAATAGACTAACTAAGACCCCTCTAGGGATCAGTTCGCTAAACAGGATGATTGAAACCTATTTTATCAATTTATTTGTTCATTAATATAAATCTAGGATTTGCTGCACTCTCTGGTATCAATTATCATAGGCGTCAACACAGCCCAAACTCAGAACGATATTTTCTGATCCTACTCAGAAAAATACTTCTGAAACCGGTTTATAATATAGATATTATCAAATTAAATCCTGTATAATATGTAAGAACTTATTCCAATTAATATATCTGCCTAAAATACTCAATTTCTGTAAATTTTACCAAATAATGATGTAGGAACGATAGGCAGTACATTTATTAAGTCACAACATAATAGACGTCTGCGAATAATATAAAATTATTAGTTGTAAAACAATAAACCAGAGTAGTACGAACATTTAATATGTAGCCCTTCACAAGTCATAATAAGATGAAACACAATTATAAGCTAAAAGTTAATTAAAATCTATTTCCAAGAAGTAAGTGATGTATTTATTGGTTAATTTATTTTTCCTGATAAGAATTGGTAATAATTTAACATTGTACTGTTACTCATTAATTGGACAAACTGCTGTGATGCGATCCCTGCATTAAATATTTATTTTGATAACTTTTGTTGGACCTTTTTATGTTTCTATGGCAAATGCGGATGTTATATATCTCAAATGGTTTGTCAGTTTTACTTCAAAAAAAAAATTAGCAATAAAAAATTATTCAATTATGTTCTAATTTAAATCAAAATTATTGTAAAGAAATAAATATGTCATCTTACTTAACCAATTACCGAAAAATGTACCACACATTCGGTATTTCATTGTCAAGTCAAACATTGCCAATACGAAACAAGAAACTCTTAGAATTACGAATCACATTATTACGAATAATCAACGAATTGAAATATTCCATAAACTATGCGCCACAACCGAAACAGTATTTAACAAGGTCAGAAAATGTATTTATTGAGCGGGGTGATCGATTTAAAATATTGCATAATACACAAGTGTGGATAGGCATCAATAATCTAGGACCACTTATCAACATTGAAAACATAAATGAAGTAATAAAAAAGCAAACAGAAATCCAAAAGAAAAATTTAAGAAAAATTCAAGAAATAAAAGAAACAAAAATAAACGATGTACATATACCAAAATATGTTCGAATCAAACAAAACGTAAATAAATATTGTAAACCAAAAAAATTTAAAAATAATAAATTGTCAAATCGTTCAAAACCAGAAAATGATTTACGATTACAACAAAAGAAGGAAAAAGAACTTATGGGTGAATATTACTGGCCAGAAAAGATTTATAATATCAATCTTCTTGAAGATATCACTGAATTGAGACAAAAATTTCGTAAAAAAGGGAAAAAAACAAAACCATTAACTATTGCAAAAATTTTACATCCGCGTGGCCAACAGCAACCTAACATTAAAGTAAAACAAAACACTCAACGAATATCCGATATTTTTACAATCGACAGAGATATGCAGAATAATGTTCTAAATAAAATTTTTAATGGTAGCAATAATGAACAATTAAAAACGAGTAGATATATAGATAATTTTAAAAAATCTCCATTATTATTTACAAATAAGGGTATTAGTTTAAATAAACCCGGAATTAAATTATATTATACATTGGATTCATTAACATTTACACAATCCACTGCAAAAAAGATTAAAGCAATGATTAATTCATATGGAACAGATTCATTACGACGATTACGAATATTTAACGGTAATCATTATACATATATTTACGATAAACATTTATTTGATGACATTGTAGAGCAACCACCAAAAGTTGCACATATATCACCAAAGAGGCCTCAAAAACGATTGCAAATTTTGGATGTGAATGCATTGAAAAAGGATCGTATATTTCAATATATTAAGAAAGATCGCAATTATTTGAAAATAACGAAAAAATCAATCCATATGCAAATGAATTTACCAATAATTAGTGGTAATAAAATTGTTATCAGATCAGAAAGAATGGTGGATGATCGTTTGTCCAACGAATGGTTTTTACTAACAGTTTTAGCCGGCGTAAAACTGTTTTTTAGTAAAATATTATTATCGACACAAAAATATTTTGATAAATGGTTACGAAAGAATCATAAACTTGTAGATCGAATTCGTTCATACCTTGGCTTACGTCGTAGCAAATATATAGATTTATTCCCAAAATTAACAAATAGTGATATGACAATATTGCAACGAAAACAGAAGCATAACCAAACAACTAGCGTTTGCCATTTAGATAATGTACATCCAACTCGCATAATTAACACGCGTAACGATTATTTTATACAACCATCAAAGGATGACTTAATACCATTTTTGGATACCACAAATCAAACGTGTATTGTAGATAATTTTACAATTGGGCGGTTGAGTTATGGTAAAATAGAATTTATGGAGCCAGTTGATGTGTATAATCTAAATATCGATAAGTATGTGGAATTTACACGTAAAAATATTGATATATATGCGAATAATGCTGAAAAACCACCAATCGGTGTTGGTTTAAACAAGAAAGCGAAAATAACATTGTATGAAGTTTGGCCAAACGATAAATATACAAATGGTACAATTACTGATGTAAGACAACTGGAATCATTGCATTTTAAAAGTATGCTGGAGGCGATTAGTACTGAACGTAATTTTAAATTTGTAAGTTATTGTGGCAGTACTGGATGTTGGGTTTTCCATGTTGATCACTTTTAAAAAAAAAACTTTTCTGCTTCAACAGAACCGTTTATATATTTTTTTGTTAATTTTTTTTGTATACAACCCTTTTCGATATTACTTTAAATGGTTTTTAATTCAAGTTAATAAATTTTGAAATGGATATGATTTTCATGGTTTTTTTAAACGAATGTTGGAGATGTAATAAGACGGAAGAATGTGGTGCACTCTTTTATTTTTCGTCTGAATGGGTTAATTTGGACGTCTTTAATTCACTTTCATCCAAATTTCGTTTTCAATTCTTCAGTAGAAACATAGGTATTGACTTGTATTAAAAATCATTTAAATTTACATAATAAATAACTCTATTTATCATAAATCACTGCGACATTTTTTAATATTGCCATTAACAGAATTTTCATTTTCCAAATCGTTCCGCCCTATTTCACTTTCATCCGGCTGTGTCAATATTAAAGTATCTCGAACCTAATAACAAAAGAAATAAATGCAAGTATGGTATCACATTGGCGAATAAAGCTGATAAGATGAAATGAGATACCCGTTAAATAATAGGGTTCTGTCAAAAATTTTTCTGGATATTCTTTGACATGGTCGTCTATAAGAACGACCTGGTTGGTGTTTATTCACGGTTGAAAAAAAACACTGCGTGATATTAGTGAGACTTATCCATTACTTTGATACAAGCATTATTCTAAAGTATAAACAAAATAATGTACATTTTGCGCTTATTTTATCCAAAAAAGAAATTTCTTCATTGCATAAGATACGGGCACATTTAGAATACTTTCGGCGGGTTACGCTGTGATATATAACAAAGCTTCTAGCAAATTGGTAAATAATTATACCTTTAAGTATACCGTCAATAGATTATATACCAATTTAAACTGATCGCAAAGAAGCATCGATTAATGATTATGCGATTTCAGATTAGTAGGAGAGTGAAAGCAAAATTTTATGTATACCTACCTTTTCAACTTGAGCAAATACTTTAATTAGGTTTCTATGGCCCAATTTTTTTAAATTTTCAACAGTCCAGCGTTGAGGATTATTGTTTAGTAAGGCACGAAATAAATCTTGATACTTGGAAACATCTTCTAACCCTCTGGGAGTTCTAAATATATTTTTATTAATATTTATGTTTTCGTAAATAGTCTATATACTTAGTCTAGGAAGAATAAGTCCAATCAATAGGTAAAGAAATGATTATAAATTATTATCAGGAAAAAAACATTTAAAGTAACTACCTGAGTTACTAGCTTAAATACCTAGTATATACTGAGTTCCTGAAAAAAAAGTTGTTTAATTTTAAAAAAGAACATATTTTTGTCTTTGAATTTGCTTTCTATCACCTATCGTTTTAAAAATGGACATTTTCCACCCGGCCCGATTTTGCCCATTCACGAATTTGACCTTATTTTATAGTTCAGAACACCCACACAATTTCAGCTCATTATCTCTTTTCGTTTTTGAGTTATCGTGCCTACGGACAACAGATGGACATGCATCATTTTATGAACACCTAAACTAAATTTTTTTTTCTGCGATAAATATTTTCAACCGTTACAAAGTCGGGACTAAATTTAATACTCTCGTAAAAACTACGCCGAGAAGAAAAAATTCTAAGATAATTCATAGTATTTTTTGCTCGTGACTCGAACCGATTTGTATAATTTGTGCTACATTCGTTTGGTATTATCAAAACCTACCCTACAATTTTCATAATTTAACTTTTTTCGAGTAAACCTTTTTTTTTCATTATTATTTTTTTAGGTTAAGTGCACCATATTCGCAAACAAACGATGCTATCTTTCTAAAAATTTGTTCTTCTACATGCCAATTTTTTTTGGCCATAAAAATTTGTGATAATTTAACATTTGGCGTTTACACATTGATTGGACTAAATTTGAGTACACCACGCTGAGTATTAAATTTCGAACGAAATTTAGCAATAAAGAAAAGGTCTTCTTGCGGAAAAATCAGTGTTTTCAAAATTAATTTAAGTTCAAAAAATTACGATTTTGATAACATTGAGGACATTAAAAAAAAATAACTTAAACAAATGAAAATAACTAATTGAGTTAATTGGTTAAATACGTACTTATTTAAAATATTTTAAGGACGTTCATGGACGAGGCATAATAGTAGATAAACAATTTTTTTTAGTGAATTGAATAGCTCAATTATGTAGTTATCCTCCCTCAAAAATTTAACACCCGTTGACGATCATTTCGAAGTATATATTGTTTCGCACATTAATATAATATACACATACACACAAATATACAGTGACCTCTATTGAGGTCAGCTGTACAATATACAACATAGTCTATTGTCAAATCTGTCACAAAAAGTCAAATCAATTTCTAATTAACATTTCCTGATATTTTACAAAATATTTGCCCACCCATTTTCAACCATTTATACTGGGGTGGAGAACGAATAAGATCCGAAAACTCTATACTTTAGAAAAGAAAAAATATATATTATAAATTTTAATGTTGAATGTAAAATTCTAATCTTCTTGTCTTTGTTTTTGCAACTGACGTGATGATGTCATCGACATCAATGGCAAAATACCTCGATGGATATATAATAACACGAGACCGGTCAGTCGCTCTTCACTTATATTAGAACTCAGCCATGTTTTATGAATGGAAAATGATCGTTTTGCTGTTGCTGCACTTACAGGAAGCGTAGCGACTATTTGCAATATGAAAATGTTTGGATATAATTTTTTTCAGAGGTAATAAACTACTTAGAACCCTGACTTTCATTCTTCCATCTCAATGTAAGATTTGAGAGAGAAGGAAAATTATACTTAAAAATAATTTTGTAAATTCGTATTTCGACTACAATGTAGTCATCTTCAGTATGAATTAGCTAATTGTAACTATCTCTGGGATATGGATTCAGAGATATCATATAAAAGGCAAAACTTTTTTAATATTATTGTGAGACACACACCAAATTAGCAACGAGCAACATATCTCTGAATCCATATCCCAGAGATAGTTACGATTAGCTAATTAAAAATAATTGTAATTAGTTTGGAGGGGGGGGGGTCATGACCCCCACGACCCTCCCTGGTGAAATAATAATAATAATAATTTATTTATTCTTTAAATTGGTACAGAGCACATGGAAGATGTTGTCTCATCAACAAATTCCCCTATATCATAATGAAATAGGCGGTCTCCCAGGAAATAGGTCTGACCAATTATTTATTTTAACTGACCAATTATCAATGGATTGATTATTCTCAATCGATTAGTGCCTTTATTTTTTCTCTGTATGGAATATGGGGTGCCAAAATTATTTCATGACCTTGAGAAAAAATTTAAAACATCGATAAAAAGTTTTCTATTGCTGACCAAATAATGGGGCTACCTGACCATTTATGACCAATTAGATAGTTGGTTTATCGAAATTCCATAGATCGGGTGCTATCCGTCTGATAGTTATATTACTAAATTCATTATATATCCGTTTGAAGTAATTTGCCTGTTTCCGTAGCTCTTACGTGGTGAATTTTTCAGTTTTTATTATGGACAATGCGGAATGGAAGTCAGTGACAGAAGGTAATTAATCTAATATTCTATATAAATAAACATTAAATGCTGTTCGTTGATAAGCGCATTCCTTGAGAACGGCTGGACCGATTTGGCTAATTAAAAAAAATAATGTTCGTAATAGTCCATATTAGGTTATACGGGAAAGAAAAATCGGAAGAGTTGTGCGGAAAATTCGGGAAAATTGAAAACGCTTTTTTTTGAAAATTTTGAACAGGACAACGTCTGTCGAGTCCGCTAGTTATTAATAAAACTCATTTTAACCTTGTTCACGATCTTATTTAAAAGAATATAAAAAGATAATTTTTTGAACAGTTTTAAATTTTTTGACTTAATTGAAGTGCATTATATTATCAAATGATAATTAGTGAGAACTCTAGGTTTTTGAATTAAAATTTCCAATTCGCCCCCTTTACCTAGATCAGATTTTTGTATTATAAATACGTATTTCGACTACAATGTAGTCATCATCAGTATAAATTAGCTAGTCGTACTTTACTCTTTGACAATTCGAAATTGATATAAAGTCGAGATCAATAGACAAAAATAAAAAGAAAATTAACTAGATTAAAATATACTAGATTCGAAATATAATAAATTTTAAATTATATTGAAATTACTCTTGTTAAAATTTCCTTCATTCATGTTATTTCTTTCATTTATGTTACTTGTTACTAATTAGTAACAAGTAACATATCCTGCGACAATATAAGGGTAATTTTAATAAGAGTAAAATTAACAGGAATAAATGTGAATGAAGGAAATTTTTACAAGAGTAATTTCAATATAATTTAAAAATTATTATATTTTAAATCTAGTATATTTTAATCTAGTTAATTTTCTGTTTATTTTTATTTTTGTCTATTGATCTCGACTTTATATCAATTTCTAATTGTCAAAGAGTAAAGTACGACTAGCTAATTTATACTGATGAGGACTACATTGTAGTCGAAATACGTATTTATAATAAAAAAATCTGATCTAGGTAAAGGGGGCGAATTTGAAATTTTATTAATTGAAGTGGTCCAAAAATTACAAAATCGTGATTTTTGAAAAAAAGTATGTCATTGAGAAGAGTTATTTTTCGTAAGAAGTTATACATCATTTTACGTTTGAATTAAGTAAAGGTACCATTAAAAAAATTTAATTTTTTGGAAAATATTAAAAAAAATACGACATGAAGTTACCAAATCATAACATGCATTCTTATATCAGTACTTTAACCTTGAATAGTAATAATGCAAAAAACAGTTGGCGGGATAGTTAACTCATGCGGTGTACTCATTATTGCGCCGCATTATTACAATATTAGTTTACTGAGTGTTTACTTCTCTATACCATCGTAATCGCCACCTATGCCAACATGGTCATGTCCAGTTACATTCACAATATGATTGATATGATCTGTAATAAAGATTATTAAAATAATCAAAGAGAACTCTAGGTTTTTTGAAATTACATTTCAAATTTTGCCCCTATTCCTAGAATATTTGTTTGTATTTTATAAATACGTATTTCGACTACAATGTAGTCATCATCAGTATGAATTAGCTAATCGTAACTATCTCTGGGATATGGATTCAAAGATTTGTTGCTAATTTGGTGCGTGTCTCACACCCGTGATCTGTAATATAAGGTATAGTTAGCTATTCGTTCCCACATCAGATAAAAAGTTTTCGTAAAGAATTTCGGTACGATGTCAAAATCCCAAATTTTGAAATATAAAAACCCAAATTTAGAAGGAGGGTTTAGTTTTTTTTGCATAAGTTTGTTTTAAGTTTTTTTAATATATATATATATATAGAGATAGTTACGATTAGCTAATTCATACTGATGATGACTACATTGTAGTCGAAATACGTATTTATAAAATATATATATATATATATATAGATATGTATATATATAAATATATATATAGATATGTATATATATAAATATATATATATTTCTGACTGGATAGCCGTGTGTTGATCAGTGTATCGATCTTTTAGATTTTATAAATAATTTCCAGCCAAGTATTTAAAACTCAGTGTAAAAGAAATAGTTTACGGTTTTTTAAGTGAAATTTAGTGAAAGTATGCTTTCAGTGCTTAAAAAAGTGTCAAATAACCTAAAAACGAAATTACATTTATATCATATTAATATACCTTAATAAAATCATTGATACTGTTAAATTTAGTTTTATAGTTTTAAAAAGTGAAATAGTTTGAAATGATGTTTGAAATTATCTATTTTGTGGATTAAAAACCATAAACTTAATTAATTAAACTTAAGTAAATTTCTGAAGCCACTAAGATGAAATACAACTGGGCGTCGCCATTTAAAAATTTATCTTACATTTATTGGAGAGGAAAACGTTTGGAACAAACAAGATATTAACCAGGCCACGAAACGAAATGGTGTTTGAAATTATCTATTTTGTGGATTAAAAACCATAAACTTAATTAATTAAACTTAAGTAAATTTCCATCAAACTATAAACCAATCAAATAAAATACTCCATTGAACTATTAACCATTAATTGTGTGGCTGCGTAGCTATGACGATACGTCGTTGGACTTAGAAATTGTATATTTTGATACGCGTTAGGTTCGCGTCCAGTGATAACTATATTAAGACTTCTTTTTATATTTTTGTTTTTTTCTTTCATAACTTAAATAGATAAGTTGAAGATTATGTATAAATGTTAAGAGTGTTTTAGTTTGTTAATTGTTAAAAATTTATTGGTTGTTAATTCTTAAAAGTTTATAGTTTGTTTCGTTATGAAAGATATATGATTTGTTAATTTTTCAAATTTTTACGGATTGTTGCAAGTTAAAAGGTGAAAGCAGGTAATAGTTAAATGTTTATAGTTCATTGATTTTATAAACTATTTATGAAAACAAAATTATTTAAGTAAAACAGTCTTGAACTAAATATCCCATATATAAAAATAACTAGTGAATCAATTCGCAAATGCAGGGTAAACTGGATGAAATTCTTAACAAACTAAACAAGTTGGATGTTATGGAAAATAGTATTGAGTTAATTAAAAATGAAATGAATCATATTCAAAAGGTTTGTGAGATAATTAAACAAGAAAACAATGGACTTAAAGCGAAGGTTATTGAACAACAAAAGACTATAACTAGTCTAAGAAGAATTATAAATAAAAAAAAAATATTGTCATTCACGGTATAAATGAAACAGAACAAAACGAACAACAATTAGAAGAAATAGTTCTTGATTTGATACAGGAAAAAATTAAAGTGTCTTGTAAAAGCGATGATATAGAAGAACTATTTCGAATTGGGAAAAAAGGAAAACAACCTCGGGTAATAAAAGTTTGTCTAAATAATATAATAATGAAAAAAGAAATTTTTAAAGGAGAAAAAACTTTACGAGGTACAAACATATATATCAACGAAGATTTACCTTACGAAGTCCGAAAGGAGCTAAAAGACCAAAAAACCCTGAGAATTAAACAAAATGAAGAACATACCCGAAAAAGACAAATGGTTGAACAATCTTCCGAGGAATATGAGAATGAAACAACTCCTGTAGGAAAAATCCTTGAATGTAAAATTATCTAAGAAAATAAAAAACTTAGAGAAATAATCCCAAAAATGTAAATGATGATTTTTTGATAATGTTTTAGAATTGTTATAGAATTAAAAACGCAATAGACATAAAACACGAATTAGGAAAATATGAAATTATTGGACTTACGGAAACATGGGCAATGCACAAGGAAAAGCTTGAAAATGGATTTCCAGAATTTGAAATGTTTTTCAGCCCAGCCATAAGAAAAGGAACAAGGGGACGCGCTTCGGGGGGTTTATAGTTTTAATAAAAAGGAAACTTAAATGTATAGTTAATATTCTGTATATTTCTGAATTAGGAATTGTCGTAGGCATTCGGAGTGGTAAATATAAATGTACAGTAGCTACAGTGTATCTTCCACAGACTGCTGACTTTAATAATTCTTTAATCGAAATTGGATATATGCTCGATAAAAAGTCAGACGCAACATTTATACTGGGGGGGGGGGGGGGAGAAATAAACTGCCATATTGGTGAACTAAATAACTGGGAGGAAGCTTTCTTTGAAGGAACTAAAAATGTGTATCATTCTAGAAGAACCTTGGATCACAGAATAGACAAAAAAGTAAAGACTTGGTACATCTGTTAGAAGAAAATGAGTTTGTTGTATTGTACCTTTGTGGGTTCTCAAGGTTAAAGTATTCTGGATTTACTGGCAGTAAATATAACAAATATAAATAGGATAAATCAAATGTACATCCTAAAGGACTCTTATAATTCATATCACTTTCCCTGTGTTTTAAACATAGAAAATCCTTTCCAAATTGCACACCCCGCCGTAATAAAACCTACTTTGCATAAAAAAACATTTGAAAAATTGAAATGGAATCCCTTAAACTGTCACAAATTTCAAGAAGCGATAGAAGCAATATTACATGAAGAGAAGAGTTCTGAGTATCAACCCCTGGAAAGTAAAATATTGCAGGCTGCTTCGTCAGTCGGCATGTTTCATACCACAAAAATAAATTTAAACTCAGGGCAGCTGAAAACAAATATAGACAAGATATGGTTTAACGATAACTACAGAGAGTACTAAGTTAAAACTAAAAAAAGGCTAAGGGAGTGTAAGAACTGTAACTTTTCAGACCAATCAGTACAAAAATACCTGGAAATCAAAAAAGAGTATAAGGAACTTCAAAAAACCAGCAAAGAACAATACTTTTTGGAAATAAAAAAAAAGTTCGAAAACGTTAAAAACTCAACAGAATTGAGGCTGTTAAAATGTTCAAACCAAAACGGAAAAACACAAATGAAATTGATATAGAAACCTGGAACCAGACTGGCTCTGGAAAATTTTTGTGAAAAAAATAAATTATATGTAAATACTGAAAAAACTAAAACTATAATTTTTCACAAGGGCAGTTTGAACAAACAAAAATATAAATTAATGTATAACCAAAAAATAGACTTTGTATCCAATTTTACCTATCTCGGTATAACATTCAATTCTTGTGGCTCATGGACACAGACAGCACAAGAAATGGTGAACAGGGCCACCAAATCATCTGCGGCGGTAAGAGATATCTCTGCTAAAGCTAAACTAGAATCTTGGGAAGGTAAGCTCCAAATGTATCAATCAATGGTGACATCTGTTCTTCTATACGCTGGTGAAATTTGGGCTTTAACACTATTTAAAAGGTTCAAGTGGGTTTTTTTGAAAAATCTACACTACTGGGCAAGAAACACCCCAGGATACCTAGTCCGCCTCGAAACAGGTGTCAGTAATTTGGAACTACATATAGAATGCCCTAACGCACCTTCTTATAGAATGCCCGGCCTTCGACCCCATGAGATCCTAACAACAAACGACATACACACCAGCATAATAAGCATTCTCCAATTTGACTCCACAAAAAAAGTAAATTATATTTACCAATATCTGGATGCCTGCTGCAAAATGAAAACCTAAACTACATTTCTCCTGATTACTACCTGTTACGACATTTTCTCAAAATTGTCTTTTGTTATTGAAATACTACATTTCTTTTATTTATATCAATCAATGGTGACATCTGTTCTTCTATACGCTGGTGAAATTTGTTAAGTTTATGAAATGTTTATTATTAATCTCTTTATATTTTCGTTAAAATTCTGGCTTGAATCATGTTAAAATATTAAAATATCAATCTTGTTAAAATATTAAAATTTTTCTGAATTTGTATGGTATGTTTGGCTAAATATATGCCAAAATACTATACGCTAGTAAAATATTGTTTGAATATTATTCAAAACAATAAATACTACTACTATATATATATATATATATATATATATATATATATATATATATATATATATATATATATATACATATATATAGAGTAATATATATATATATATATATATATATATAGAGTAATATATATATATATATATATATATATATATATATATATATATATATATATATATATATATTCATCTCTTAATTCTCCCGAGATAAATAATTATTCATATATTTCATTCTGTTATATATGCAACACTGTTAATCAACCAACTTCCATTCTCTGACTCTTAACTTCTGGTCTTGACTTTTGACCGCTAACTCTACTCATCATCCCACACAGCATACCATCAAGGTCACGTAGGCTTGTTGTTATCATATATGTACATATGGTATATATATATATATATATATATATATATATGTATATATATATATATATATATATATATATATATATATATATATATATATATATATATATGTCTTCGACTTCTCATTGCTTGACTAGGCATTCTATACCATTAGACGCAGTTACGGATCTGACGATATGTTTCTCTCCAACCAGGGTGTGCTGCTTCATCACTGTCATGGTATCTTCTCAGAAACCTACGTTGGCGTTATACAGGAACCACTGGCACTTCTTGTACCATATTTTGACTATGGTACCAGAGGATCCCATTGGCTACGGCGTAATTAGCTTTTGTTCGGTCCACTCGTCGACGTAGATTACTTTTTAGTGGACTATTGTGATAAACGATATATCTTCTGATAGCAGTCACATCACGATCTTCATCCTGACATCGTCGAATGTCGTCTAGTCTGGGTGTGTTTACTTCGATGACGTTGAGGGTTATTGGTGTTTTTGCTCTCTTTTGAATCAACTATTCCGGAATGTCTTCCACTTCTTCAGCCTTGCCCTGTGGTTGTCTGGACAAGGAGTCGGTGGCTTGATTATGACCATGCCCATCTTGTTAGTTGGGTCGACTATCCTTAGTCTTGTTTAATCATTGGTGCGATGCATGATCCATTTATAATTTGAAGTGTCTTCTTTCAAGATATCCTCGAAACTTTGTCAAATGCCCAGATAATCGAGAGACATTTCTTTTCGGTAGTGACGTATTTTCGTTCTGTGCGTTCGAAACAAAACAAGATGGTATAAAGAAAGCTTGTTTAGTTGCAAAGGGATATCAACAAAATTCTAATAGAAAATCGAAGTTAAAAATCAAAAGAATACAAATGAAGAAAATCGGCAAAAATTAAACGAAAAAAATAAAATAATGAAATTTTACAAATATTTAAAGCAAAGGAACATGGAAATGAAGAAATTTTACAAGAGTTAAAAGAAAATGAAAGTGAAAATCATGCAAACATTAAGCGAAAATATGGGTAATAATGATGAAATTATATAAAATTTAATAGAAAAGGAGCGAGAAAATAATGATATTATAAAAAAATTTAAAGAAACTGAATGTGAAGATTCACCAATTATTGAAAGTTCAAACAAAAAGAAATCGACGAAAATCGAAGATTTACTTTTAATTGAAAGATAAGAAAATTGAAGATAAAGCTATTAAAAAAGTTGTTAATAAAGAATTCAAAGAAAAATCAGCAAAAATTAAAAAAGATGCTACACCAGAAATAATTTTTGAATTAACTGTAGATGCTGCTGATGGAAAAACTAAGAAAAAGATGAAAAACAAACATAAAGATCAAGAAACTGAAAATTAAATTGCTGAAATCATTTTTCTACAAAATTTATTCACTGATTTCATTGGGCAAACTCCGTTGTCAATAATTTACATCGAGTGATTAAAAACCATGAAAATACTTGAAGAATAAAACACATAGACATTAAAATCCATTTTATTCGTGATCATGTGACAAAAGGTGATGTGCAAATAAATTATGTGCCTTCCAAAGAAAATGTGGCAGATATTTTTACAAAACCGCTGTGTCATATTAAATTTTCTAAATTCAGATATCTAATGAGAATTCATTAATTTATGTTAAAAAAAAAACATTTCTTTTTTTGTTTGTCGAAATTTACATGTTAATATCTTTTGTGCATTTAATCTTTATTTTGAAATATTTTTTGCGAGTATTATATTTCATGTTATTTTGTAAAATCATTTTATTTTTACTTGTATGTTATATCTAGAGCACGGTAGTGCGACAGGCCGAGTTTTAGCGGTTTTTTGCCTTCGCGCTTACAGTACTATTACTTATCGAAATATCAGAGCAGATTTGACCCCGAAATATCTACTGAACGAATCGAGCAATAATGCTGATTTTTCGAATATAAGCTATTTGGGGAACTTTAAGAGACTGTTTTTTCAATCACCGTAAAGAAATAAACGGTTAAAAAGTTATTCGCATTCAAAAGTCGTTAAAAAGCGGGAACACCCACAAATCTTGGCCATACATAATCATAATTCCAGGGCCTAGACCATAAGTCCTTAAAAGTTGATATTTACCATACAGTTAGGTATAGTGACCAAACCGAAAGGAAAATTATCAAACCACGAAATTTGTATCGGGAAATGGAAAACTTTCGCATTTTTGTTTCGATAATATTAACATAGGAAATATTGCTGCTCTATGATTGGTCCGTATATTTTATATTTATACTAAAATATTAGCACATACTACTTGTGAGATTTGTGCACGATTTTTTAAAACTTTGTTGCTCCACTTCCAGAAATGCTAGAAGGGTACGGTTTTTTGCATTCGTCGCATTCAATTTTTGATACTTTAAATAAGAATCTTTGGGAAAATTTAACTTTCCCAACGGAACATATGGAAAATCAAAAATTTAATTTATGTGTCTAAGGATAAGGCAATTCCAGACATTTCCAGACATTTTATAAGGATGCGAGTTTTTGCATTCGACGTGGGATATCGCAAAACCTATTTGTAGATCGAAAAAATTCAAATTTCCTAACGCAATATCCGCAAAAATGGGAAAAAACAAAAGTGTTTTCTACATGGTAGTTTGATCACATATAAGCAATATATTTTGAATATCGAATATGTTATTTTATGTTCTTTGAATAATTTAAATAAAAATTTCCATCCATTATTTAGTTTGCCTTAATATGAGTCCATTTATTCAAATATAGAGGGAGGGGTAAACACTAAATTTAACAAATCTCCCTAAATATTCAAAAATCTAAAAATTTATAAGAAGTAAAGTTGTAGATACAAAATCTTACTATAATTTTGTTTCTTATCATTTTTTCTGTTACACTAATATTTACTGAAATATTGACGGTTTAAGATTGAACATTAAATTCCTTAATATCTCTGTACACATTAGACTTGAGCAAAAATGATAAGGTGATGAATTGTAGCAAACTTGATTTCCTACAACTTTATTCATGACATAAGAGAGATATTTTTTATTTTGGGTTGGTACGTGAATGTCTGAAGTGATAGACGTGTATTTATGTGCTCTTAAATTTTTAAGAATATATTATAGTATAAGTTATAATAATACAAATTTTTAAGTGCAAAGTGATTCTAAATAAGCAGTACAATCTAAAATTTATCGCGAACAAAGTCAATTTAAAGTGATCAAATCGTTAAAACATAAATTTCTCAACATAACCAAACTTGTTTGAAGTTTAAAAATAAGTGCCCTTGTGACTCGAAAAAAAAAGAAGCTTTTTTTTTTCTTTTGAGATTGAAGAAAAATTATTTTCAACAGGACAAATTTGCAACAGTGTAAATACGATTTTCTTAGAAAAAAAAAAATCAATCAATTAAGCTTCTAAATAGGAATTGTGATATCGTAAACGGAAATTGGAACATTCATATAAGTAAATGTGGCGCAATGAATAGAGTGTCGGGTTAGAATTGTATTAAATTTAACAATTGCGAGTTCGAGCCTTACTGCAGAAAGCAAATTTTTGTTAGAATCAGTTAACTAATTTATTTATTTTTTGTTTTTGAATTTCTTTTTATTTGTTTATTCCAATTGTGCTCACAATAATTAATTAAAACTAAATAATTATTACTTTATTTAAATCCACACACCGAAATTGAATAATTAAATAATAAATAGTTCGGATTTTGAAAACTAATTATAAACAAACAAAATTAAAAAAAAAAATTGAAACTACAGTTTAAATTGAAAAGTAACTAAACAACTTAAATTCAATTGACTTAATAATATAATAAACGCAATGCCAATCATGGATGGGCAATTGAAAGATCTTTTTGATGCATTATGTGAAAAAATCGATCAAGCCAGTGAAAAAATAAAACAAGATGTGAAAGATGAAATAACTGAACTTAAAACATTATTTGTAGATACACAAGAAAAATGCCGTGATTTAGAAAAAACTGTTAAAAAACTGCAAGAAGAAACACTGTTATTGAAAAAAGAACTAAACAAGGATAGCATTATTATCCACGGTATCGCAGAAACGGAAAATGAACAGGCAACACTAGAAGCCACAATTATATCTACAATTTCAGAAAAGGTAAATGTAAATCTCTCACCTTTAAATATAAACAATACATATAGATTGGGTAAAAGCGGTAAACAAGGACCAGTTAAAGTTTGTTTAAACTCTATTAAAATTAAACAGGAAATATTTAGTAATCGAACAAAATTGAAAGGTACAAATATTTACATTAATGATGACCTCCCACTTGAGCTTAGAATAAAAGACAGCGAAAGAAGAAAACAAAATAAACAGAAAAAAATGAAAAAAAACGGTTATTAGTACAGTCATCTGAAGAGGAGGAAACACACAACACCAAAAATATTCAGGATGCAAAAAAAATACATAGAGAAAAACAAAGTACAAAAAACTTGAGCATTGTATAGAAATAACAATAGTCACTTGGAACTGTCATGGATTTAATAATGTTTCCAATCTGGATGAAATGCAACAACAGATATTACAAAATCACAGTATTCTTTGTTTTATTGAAACTTGGGTATGGAAAGACGCTCTCGAAATACCGTCATTTCTAACAGAATACAATATTTTTAATAGGCCCGCGACAAAAGAAAAATCATTGGGTAGGGCTAGTGGGGGTATTATGACCCTCGTGAACTTAGCAGAGCACTTTTAGCAGATCCCTCCCAAAACCATCCAACAAATTTGTTGGTCATTTGTTGGACATTGTTGGAACCTTTTAAAAATTTGTTGGACCCTATTTCAGAAGTTATAACCGCTTTTCCAAATGCTCTGCTAGGTTCACGCTAACAGAGCAATGTTTGAAAACTGATCAAAAAAGTATCCAAAAATATTCCTTAGGACTTGTTGGACATTGTTGGAACAATTTAAAAATTTGTTGGAGCTTCTTTCAAAAGTTATAAAGCTTTTAAAATGCTCTGCTAGGTTCACGTTAGCAGAGCATGTTAGCGTGAACCTAGCAGAGCATTGTAAAAGCTTTATTACTTTTGAAATAAGCTCCAACAAATTTTAAAAATGTTCCAACAATGTCCAACAAGTACTAAGGAACATTGTTTGTTACTTTTCTTGTTGATTTTAAAACATGGGCCTGTAGGCGTGCGCTAAGCAGCGCCTTTAAAAAGCTTTATAA
This sequence comes from Nineta flava, assembly GCA_963920215.1. Lineage (NCBI taxonomy): Eukaryota > Metazoa > Arthropoda > Insecta > Neuroptera > Chrysopidae > Nineta > Nineta flava. Next base: position 69,332,511 of record OY986042.1, read on the forward strand.
CTTTTGAAATAAGCTCCAACAAATTTTAAAAATGTTCCAACAATGTCCAACAAGTCCTAAGGAACATTTTTGGATACTTTTTTATTGTCGATTTGGTTTGGGTAAATGATCATACAATGGGGGATATTCTTGACTTTAAAATACTCGATTTTATATTATGGTCAGATCATTTACCCAACCTTTTAATAATCAAAAATTACTTAAACAAAGAATCTATTTCAAATAAAACCATAAATTATAACCAGGAAAGATTTAAATGGGTGAATAAACATAGAGAAAAATTTATAGAACAGCTAAATGTATTGACATTAAATGACTTAGATACGCTTTCGATTTCAGATATAAATTACGATATAATGCATAAAATAAAATTAGCTGCTAAAAATTCAAATATGTATAATACAAGTACCTATAATAAAATTAAAACTCATAAAAATCCTTGGTACAATGAAAATTGTTTAGCAAAGAAAAGCGAGGTTAAAATATCTTTCAAAAAGTATAAAAAATCAGGTTACTGTGAAGAAGGGCGTCTAGATTACATGAAACTAAAGGCTAAGCTAAGAATATAACTCATTATTGAAAACTCAAAAAAAATTATATTTAAATGATTTAAATACCAAAATGTCTAATATACGTAATGTAAATGAATTTTGGATGATTATAAACAAATATCGAGGAAAATGGGTCTTGCTAATTTTATATGCAGACGACCTGGTTTTGCTAACTGACAGTCCAGGTATGGCACAAAGAGCACTCAATAAACTTTATCTCTATTGCTTGGAGAATGAGCTAGATATAAATACCGATAAGACGAAAATGGTAATATTTAGAAAAGGGGGAAAATTAAAAACTTCACTATTTAAAATTAACGACAAAATTATTGATATTGTGCCAGAATACTGCTATCTTGGCGTTCAATTCTCTTCCTCGGGACTCTTCATTAAAGCTGCTGATCATGCTATTAATAGAGCTGTGACAGCTATTCATAGAATAAAGGATATAATGGTAAAATCTAAGATGCAACCCTGGGATGCTCGAATTCAGCTATTTGACAGTATAGTGTCGACTACATTGCTATATGGGGCTGAGAGCTGGTGTTTACGATATTTCAGAAATATAGAACGGGTTCAAGGAATATTTTTTAAAACTGTACTTGGCTGGCCACAGAATACTCCGAACTATATTATCCGATGTGAAACTGGGAGGGGAAACCTAGCAGTAGAAGCATTAAAAAGGGTTTTGAGCTGGTGGGAACGAATTTTGAAACTGGATTCCAATAGGCTTCCAAGGGTCTGTTACAATCAGTTGAGGTCGCTTGATATAAATGGAGGTATGGACTGCAAGTACAATTGGGTTAGTCAGCTACGAGAAATACTTCGGGATCTTGGTTTTATAAACACATGGAATGAACAACGTGCACAGAGTATAAAAGAAAACAGCGAAACCATTCTGGCGAAATATCAAAGAGAACTTTCCAACATGGATAAAAACCTAATTTTGAACTCCAGTTACAGCCCTATGTATCAATGTATTTTGGACGACGCGGTTAAATATCTGAAACTGAATTTAAACTTTAATAAGATAAAGCTAGTTAGCCAAATCAGAGTATCAGGGATGCAAATTGTGAAAATACAGGCTAATGGTTGTTTATATAAATGGAAACAAGAAGACCTCTGTCAAATCTGTAATTATAATAAGCCTGACACACTATTACATTTTCTTTTGGAATGCCCAATCTATAAATCAATGAGGGACCATTTTAGTGGTAAATATTTAAATCAAAATTTTAATTGCAATTCATGGTCTTATTGTCAAATTTATCCCCAGAAAAAGTAAATCATATCTTTTACTTTGTAAATGGAAGTCTCAAATTGAGGAGCTTTTGTTTAAATGAATAATTATACTATTTAGTTCCTTTCATGCATTTTGGAAATAATTCGATGTACAAAGGATTTGTTTAATAATTTAGTTTTGTTTATTTCTTATTTAACATTATTATACTTAGTGTAAGATTCTTTAAATTTACAGTTTATGATGCTTCATGCATTTTTATTTTTATTTTTTTATTTAGTTTAAAAGTAAGCACTGTTTAATAAAAGTATATAGAATGTATCAACCACTGTAAGCTTTAATGCAAATACAGTTATATTTATTATTATTATTATATTTTTTATTTTGTGTTTGTATATTTGTTACATGAAAACCGACCTTATGTGACATACAAATGCTTTACGTTGATTTGTTCAGATAACACTAATTGTTAAAATTTTTCAACAAAGAAATTTTTTGAAATTTATCAAAAAAAAATATTTCAATTGGTTTTTTTGCATTCAACCTGTTTTAATTTGAAATTTATAGGAAAAATTGGAAACCTCTAATTTTTCAAACGAAACAACTCAGAAAATGGGGAAGAACATCAAAAATTACCTTTTTAATCCCAGTATATGTAAATATACATGGTATATTAAGTTTAGTCCCGACTTTGTAACGTTTGAAAATATTAATCCTTGATATAAATGCTTATTTATAAAATGGCCCATTTCGGCTATTTCCGCATGTCCGCCCGTCTGAAGCTGGACGCAATAACCCAAGAACGAAAACAGATAAACAGCTAATTTTTGGGTGTGCGTCCTAGAACAAAAAAGTAAGGTCAAATTCGATAATGAGCAATTTTTACTTTTAACCGAAAATCAGATCCACTCTTCTTCCATTTCGATGGTGATTTTTTGGCGCCGACTCAAAATTATTTAGGTATCTACATTAGTCTAGGATGTCATCTTAAATCGAATATGGCGGCCACCGCAAATGGCGATTTAAAATTTCCAAATTCACCCCTATGATTTGGGAATCAAATAAAAGGGCTTGATGAACGAAACACAGTATATAAAGTGACGTTATTCGAAATCCAATATGGCGACCACCGCAAATGGATATTTACAATTTCCACATTAACTCCTATGATATTGGTATCAAATGAAAGGACTTGATGAGTGAAACACAGTATATAAAGTGACGTTATTCTAAATCCAATATGGCGGCCGCAGTAAATGGCGATTTATAATTTTCACATTAACCCCTATGGTATGTGGATCAAAGGAAAGGGTTTAATGAGTGATATATATATATATATATATCACTCATTAAACCCTTTCCTATATATATATATATATATATATATATATGTGGATCAAAGGAAAGGGTTTAATGAGTGATATATATATATATATATATATATATATATCATTCATTAAACCCTTTCCTATATATATATATATATATATATATATATATCACTCATTAAACCCTTTCCTTTGATCCACATACCATAGGGGTTAATGTGAAAATTATAAATTGCCATTTACTGCGGCCGCCATATTGGATTTAGAATAACGTCACTTTATATACTGTGTTTCACTCATCAAGTCCTTTCAAAAACCATACCTTTCAAAATATACCTTTCAAAAAGTAGTGGTATCCGATCAAAATCATAAATGTAAAAAAAGGCCGTGTTTTCGGGGAGATACTTCATATAAGAATTGCTCCTTAAAAAGTGATGATATCCCAATTAAAGAGCCTAGCTATTAATAAAGTAAATAGTTAAAACTAAAATGAAGAATACAAGTGAAACTAAAGTGAAGAATATAAATGAAGAATATTCGTAAGTTTTCTTTAGATGTTTTAAAAATTTTATAATTTAAAATTTTATAACGCGGCAAGTTTTAAAATATTTGAAATCAACAGAAAAAATAACTTGCCGAGTTATAAAATTTTAAATTTTAAAATTTTAAAAACATACTAAAGAAAACTTTGCACTTATATACTTACATTTTAGTATTTACTTTATTAATAGCTCTATTATATGAAGTATCTCAGAATTTTTATTGGTTTTTTTTTTTTTTTTTTATTTAAATCTATTTAAAGTTTTAAAATATTATTAATCAATTAGTTTAGTTTTTACATTTTTATTTCTAAGTTTAATAGATTAGTTTATTTTTTTCGTTTCATTTCATTTTCAAGGTAAGTTTTATTTCGTAGTTTTTATCAATTTTTTTATTCAATTTAGCAAAATCGATAAATTCGTGGAGTTTTATTTAATATTACAGTAGGTTAATTTTGTTAGTATTTATAAGTTAATTTAAATATATTTAGATTTAGTTAGCTTGCGAAATGTCGGAACGAAACAAAAATGTTTTTCAGCAACAAAAACTTGTTGAAAACTTGTTCGAGGACAGATTTGATGGCGTGCACGGAAAAACTGGATGAATGAAATAGGGTAACATAATTGTATATATGATCATTGTTTTAAATGTAACATATTTATTTTAAATTATAGACGTGGCGGACTTCAGCGAAAGGCATAAGAAATGGCAAAATTTGCATGAGATGAGAACGGACGTTAAGAGAATTTAAATTAGTACCACTTTCTCTACTTAAACAGCGAATTGTGAATTTCAAAGAGAGTCTCCTAGCGCATCGAAGCCTCAAACTACGCCTCCAATTTAACGCAGGAGTGCGAATTTTCGTAAGTCCTATTAAACAAATTTTTAAATATTTTTTTTACTAACGCAGTGTTACTTATTAATTATAGGATGCCGATCAAATAATAAAATAGACGCACAATACAGCATCCAGTAAAAACCGGCGGGTTTATTGAGCACCAAGCAAACGCATTGGAAGAGGCAAACAAAATAAGAAGGGAGATGATAATTAACAAAAAAATTGTTAAATCTAACTAAATTTGTGGATAGCTTTGAAAAATTAGTTAATCATTTAATTTCTAAATAAATAATTTATAAATTAATTAGTTGCTACTATTTTATTTCTAGTCCCGTGTGCCTCAGCAAATAGTTCATCTTTGGTCATCAAAGTTTGAAAATGTTAATGTAAATGATGCCTTAATCATTAATACCGTAACACAATCCTTATTCAATCTAAATAGGTGAACAGAATATCGATCGCTCAGATCAAACGGAATTGACTGGTCGCGAAAGATTCTGTTTCTATTAAATTAATGAAATTTATTAAATCCATCACATAGTTTGGCAAAAAAAAACCCTATATATATTACCTTATAACTAGCCCTAAATATTTAATAACTAATCCTTAATATATTTTGAACAAAACTAGAAACTAAATTGATCAAGATATTTTTAAGTATAAAAAAGTATAATTAATCTAATCTTAATAACAAATTGATAATTAATATCTAAAAAAATTTAAAGAAAAAAAAGCTATATAAGAAATTTGAATTTAACAACGAAGAACATAAGCAAAATAATTACAACACTTCAATGAGTCTGAAATACAAATGTCAAAAAAGTAATAAAACAATAACAAAAAAGGTACTATTTAATGATAACTCCATCTAAATAGCTGGTACTAATAATTAAGCATTAAGATAACGTGGTATTTTATAATACCTAGAAAAAAAGCATAACGTATGTCAGTACTACCAAGTTTAAAAAAAAGTAGTATTATACTGCGTGACGTCATAAAAACACGATACAGCGCTAGTGCTATGATATAACGCATGTCGGTACTTAGGGTCCTGAATTTCTTTTTTCATTCTTGTGATTGATAAATTGTTGTTGCCCTTTTCAGATGCCATTCTCATAGTATTCATTTGCTTTTTTTATATTAGTTTCTAAACCACTTGCCAAACTTACTTGTTGTAGTTTCTTTTTGCTATGTTTAATTCTATCAAAGTAAGGCATAAAATGTGCTGCAATTGGTTTTCTCTAAAAGAACACCACTTGTGGATTTTGCGATTATAAACGCCGTACGATAGAATGGGCATAATCAAATAACACCAGAATAATTTTAACCGGTAAGTTCTTGAATTTATAGATATATTTTCTCAAAGATATTAGGGCTTGTTTGGATTTATCTATCATTGTCTGTGATGAAATTCCCAGCTAGCATTATGTGGTAAAAATACTCCTAATTATTTGAATTTATTATCTATTTCAATTTGACTTTCTCCAATGAAAAATATTTTTTTACTGAACCTGTTTTCCTTGCTTATGGTTAACAATTTGGTTTTCTGGGCATTATATATATATATATATATATATATATATATATATATATATATATATATATACAATTTCAAGGGATTTGAAGCGTGTTACTCCATCCGAATCTATTTACGTGCGGGAGCTAAATTTTGCTCTCAACTTGGCTCCTGCTAACATATTTCGATCGGTTTGCCAAAAAGATTTCACCATCTAAATCCTAACCTCAAACCTATTTGATTAACAGTTTAGTTTAATTTAAAGTTTTGTAAATTTAATGTCTAAATGTTTAGAAACTGATACATACGATACATACGTTTTCATGGTACTTTTCGTATCCATCAAGGAGCTTAATTATCAGAAAAATCTGTATAAACATTGATTAAAAATTTCTAAATTATTTTTTTTATTTAATATTTCATATTTGGCTTAAGCATTAAATATTTCAGGATATATAGTCCAGTATATGGGTAACCTGAGAAGCGTCGAGCGTGCATTAATTGGTGGCAAAATATTTTTTTTAATGATTGTTTGGTATGGTAAGGGGAGCCAGAATCTGAGTTTGCGACCTTGAAAGCCCCTGCAAGAACTTTTGGTACGCGAAAAACCCCGAAATTTTAGCACATTTCATTTTTTTGCTAATAACTCAAAAACTACCTGTATTACAGAAAATTTCACTCTCACCAAAATTAAAGTAAAAAAATTATCTACAAAATGCACGAGTCATTTGATTTAATTTTATATTATCTTCACCCATTACGTTTTGAAGTTTGATGAAATTTTCCAAAAAATCTTAAAATGCAAAATTTTGCTTATGTCGACTTCTATATCAACATAACTCATCTTCAAAAACAAAAATGACGTCCTGACAATTGTTGAAATATTTCATAATGACCTGGAAATCCTTGAAAAAAGAGGACATGCCTCAAAACTGTGGGTGCAATACTTCAAAATGGTGTCCCTGGTGAAACAATTTATTGAGGCAGAAAGGGTAACTGGAATATCCATCTGATCAGGACTCGAAAAATGTTACCATTTTTCCACGCAGCGGGGCACTTGCCATATGCGAAATGTGCCCACCTATATGTTCAAGATATGAATACTCTGGAAGAAAAGATGAACCCTACGGTCTCACCAGATACAGTGGAGGGTGTTTTATCATAAGACGAATTGGAAAGTTTTGGAGTGGTATTTGGTCCGATATGACCATAGAACAGACATTTATGTGGCCCAGAAAAGTTAAAAGGGGTCTGCCTAGTGAAAGAGGCTTCAGTGACAGCGTGCTTTTAAGATTTTTTGAAAAATTTCATAAAACTTGTAGGTAATGGGTTAAGATGATATAGAATTAAGTTTGACCAGGGAACTTGCATTTTAAATACTTGATCAGGGAATTTCGTCTACTTTAATTTTTATATGAGTAAAATTTTCTGTATGACATATAGTTTTTGAGTTATAAGCAAAAAACTGAAATTAGTGTCGAAATTTCGAGGATTTTCGCCTATCAAAAGTTCTTGCCGAGGCTTTCGAGGTCGCAAACTTAGATTCTGGCACCCCTTACCATACTCAACAATCCTAAAGAAAAATAGTTTGCCACCTATTAATGCACGCTGCGATGTACCTATATATTGAGCTAATATTGGTACATTCCAAAAACTTCGTATTCAGTTTTTGACGTTCATACTCGTATATAAAATAGATTATTGTGTAACTCCTTTGTAGCGATTTTTCTGACTTTGATTACAAGGTTTATTATTTGAATATGCGAAGATGTCGAATCATTAATCAAAAGAGGGTATTACTTACCAACCACAGTATCGATTGTAGCTCTATCAGGATTTTCTGCTACGAATTCAGAATAAAAGTTTACCATTATAATACCCTTGTTTACTACCTGTAACAATATATGAGCCATTACTAAATTATTTTATAGAGTATAGAAATCGAGTACGCTAAGGTCTTTAGTAAAAAATGCTGGAAAAAAATTACAATTTTACCAATTTTCTCAAGATGTCATCTTGAACATTTCGATGATGTGGATTAACTGAATATGCAGAAGAATGCGAAAAGATCACCGGAGCATATGAAATATCCATAACTTGTTCCATAACACTATGCGATACATGAGATATATCAATTAACATTCCTAATCGATTCATCTCTAAAACTGTTCTCTGAAACAATTGAAGAGGATTACTTTGAAAACTACTAAACCCATAAGACAGTAGATGTAAAAAGTGGCTTTTGATACCCTTTGAAATGGTCATCGGTGACGTGCTTGTTGACGGTCGATTTTTCCCGATAAAAAATGCATTGAGAACCCAAACATCGACGGTCCCATGAAATCTACTGTGATAACTGTGAGAGTATGAACCACAGTACGGAACCCAAGCTACAAATTCAAATGGACCTTTGTATTTTTGATTCAAGCAACGAAAATTGGCACACCATTGAACCTTTCTATTTAAAAAAGTACTGAAAGAGGTCCGTTTAGGAAGTTGAAAGGAAGGTAAAATGTTTTTTCCCTAATATATATAAAAAAACTCGTTACGTAGGAGCTGCTTCAACTTAGCGAATTTCCGTGGAATACATAAATCTTTCTCTAGCGGTCATACTTTTAATGTGATCAAAATGAAATATCATATCTGATATGATTTTACTATTTGCAAGGCCAATTTTATTCCTAAATTGCGTAGGTCAAGGGAAAAAGGGGCATAAAGAAAGAAGAAAACACAAAATAGAAAAGTTTAGTAGTTTAATGTTTAACAGATTGCTAAAATTCATTACCTTATCATGTTTTCTGAAACTCTAATGTGTACAGAGATGTTTAAACATAAAAATGATAAGAAACAAAATTTTAGTAAAACTTAGTACCAACAACTTTACCCCTTATAAATTTTTCGATTTTTCGAATATTAAGGGAGATATCCCAAATCTTGTGTTTCTCCCTTCCTTTAAACCCCCTTTTTTCCCTTGTCCGATTTTACCCATTAACGAACTTGACGTTTAAAATACCAAAAGCGCCCCAAATAGCAAATTTCAATCCAATCGGAATAAAACTGTGACCGCTAGAGAGTCCACAGACACATAAACGTATATATATTTAAACATTTGTAAATGTCAAAATAAATATTGTAACTATAGGTAAATATATAAATAAATTAATATATAATACATATATATATATATATATATATATATATATATATAAATATATAAATATATATATATATATATATATATACATATATATATATATATATATATATATTTATATATATATGTATATATATATACATATATATATATATATATGTATATATATACATATATATATATATATATATATAAATATATATATATATATATATATATATATATATATATATATATATATATATTGTATGACTATGATATGACAGTTGGTAGCACAGTACAATTAAAGGGGATAGATATTATTGAACCATAGACATGAGGTTCATAGAATGTGGTGATGATAAACGTTTGTAATGAATACAATCAGAATTAACAGAATATTTAATATCATTGAGAATGTATTGATTGATATATAATTAAAAGACATTTCATAAACAGTAGTGTTTTAATTCCATATAATACAGAGTGGCAGGTGTGGTGTATAACACGTTAGAATTCACCGATGAAGCAGATAAATAGAACTTGGACGTTATGTTAGATAAATTTGATAATTTATGTGCACCTAGAAAAAATGTGGTATTTCAACGATTTTTATTTAATTGTATTTGTCAGAAGGAAGGTCAAAATGTTGATAGTTTCATAACGGAGCACAAAAAAGTAGCGAGTATGGAGATATGGGAGATGATTTGTTGCGAGATATAGTTGTTTTAGGAATTCGAGATAAGAGTTTACAGGAAAGATTACTTAGAGAACCAAAGTTAACATTATTGCAAGCCATTGAACTGGCAAGAGTTATGAAAGCAGCAAAACAGAATTACAAGCGATAACTGCATCGAGTGTGTCAAATGCAAAAGTGGAGTCGCTGACATCGAGGAGCGGTGTTGGTTATGAACGCAAAGCTAACAGATCAGTAAAGCCATGCCCATTTTGTGAACTAGAGCATATTTGGGGAAAATGTCCTGCATTTAATAAAATTTGTGCTAAATGCCAGGGCAGAAATCATTTCGCAAGAGTGTGTAAGGGGGGTAATAAAAACACCAACAGAGTGGTGTCTCAGAATCAAAGGCGGGTGCGTGAGCTAATAGTGAATGAAAATGAGGAAGAAGAAAAACAGTTGTGTACGGATAGTGTCAGAGTAATTAGTAGCGTTAGAGAAGTACCATATAAGCGTGAAGAAAAGATGTGGTCACAAATAATCCGTGTAGAAGGGCAAGAGCTTGAATTCAAATTGGACACAGGAGCCGAAATATGTGAAATACCTAAGTTTATTTTAGATCAATTGTGCATTAAACCAATTATTCATAAGACAAACATTAATCTGAGTGCTTATAGAAGTGACTCGTTTAGAATTAAAGTTTTAGGCTTAACAACATTGCTTTGTGAAACTAAGGATCAGAAATGTTGCATAGATTTTGTTGTCGTAGATGTGGAGTCGCAAGTTCCATTGTTAGGGTTGAATGCTTGTATAGACGTATGTTTAGTTGCTAGAATTCATGAAATTAAGAGTCAAGAGATAGAGCTCAAGAATTTTGATGATATGTTAAGATTTTATGGTAATGTGTTTGAAGGACTAGGAAAATTCCCCACGACTTATCACATAGAGTTGAAAGCTGATGCGAGACCGCATATTCAAGGAATTAGGCGAGTTCCGTATGGATTAAGAGAGAGACTTCGTGAGAAATTAGATTCTTTAGTGGAACAAGGTATACTAAAAAAAATTGACAAGCCTTTAGAATGGCTCAGTTCACTTGTAATTGTAGAAACAAAATGGAGATCTACGTTTGTGCTTAGATCCAAAGTATCTGAATGAAGCTATTAAGAGACAGCATTTTTTTATTTCAACCTTAGAAGACTTATGTTTCGATTTTAACAAAATGAGATATTTTACAGTACTGGAGATGAAAGATGGATATTTGCAAGTGCCATTAGATAATGAAAGCTCAGACATGTGTAGTTTCGGAACCAGTTTTGGTTCATACTCTTTTCAGAGGTTACCATTTGGAATCGCATCAGCTCCAGAAATTTTTCTAAAGAAAAATATGGAAATTTTCGGCAATATTTCGGGTGTTAAGATTTATTTTGATGATATAATTGTTTCTGGAGAAACGGAAATAGAATATGATCGAAATTTAAAGAAAGTATTAGAACGAGCTCAATTATATGGAGTCAAGTTTAATAAGGAAAAAGTTCAATTTAAGAGCTTAAGTGTTAAGTTTATGGGTCAAATATCTTCAAAAGAAGGTGTAAAGCCAGATGAAAACTATGTAAGGGCTATTACGAAAATGGAATCTCCGAGAGATAAGAGTGAACTCCTAAGGTTACTAGGTATGGCAAAGTACTAATGCAAATTTATACCCAATATGTCAAAGATTACGGCTCCATTGCGAGAATTAACAAAAAATGGAGTGTCATGGAAATGGACCATAACGCATGAGCAGTCACTTTAAGATTTAAAAGATCTATTAACGTCAGCTCCAACATTGAGATTTTTTTATTTTAATCAGCAAATTATGATTCAAACAGAAGCCTCAAAAGATCAGAAGCCTCCTCAGAAGCCAGCATCCAGTAGCGTATGCGTCGCGAAGTTTGTCGTTAGCTGAGCAACGATATGCTCAAATTGAAAAAGAACTTTTAGCGATCGTTTTTGCTACGGAAAAATTTTCGTTTTACATTTATGGTCATAGTGATGTCACAGTGTGGTCAGACCATAAACCTCTTGAGTCAATTGTTAGAAAAGATTTGCACGCAGTACCACTTCGATTGCAAAGAATGTTAATTAGACTTTTAAATTGTAATTTGAAAATAAAATTTGTACCTGGTTCGAAATTAGTTGTAGCAGACACATTATCGGGATCCTATCACAAATGTCAAATAGACGGTGCAACAGAGTTTGATTTGGCAGTTCATTCCTTAATTAATAATATTCCAATGTCTGACGAAAAAAAAGTTGAATTCAGAAAAGCGGTGGAAAATGATGCAGTCTTAAGCAAAATTGTCACTATGTGTAGTGGAGGTTGGCCTTCACAGAAATCAAGAGTGGAGAAAGATCTAATACCATATTGGAAAATTAGGGACTCAATTAATTGTAATGCAGGGTTATTGTTTACACAAAATAAATTAATAGTACCATCAGAACAGCGATCATATGTATTGGGAAAAGTACATGAGGGTCATTTTTGTATTGAAAAAACCAAGAATAGAGCGAGAGAAATTATATTTTGGCCAGGAATGAGCTCGCGAATTGAAGAGCTAGTATCACAATGTAAAATTTGTGTAAAATACTCTCGTAAGAATTGTAGGGAACCGTTAAAGCCATTTCCGGTGCCTGAGAGGCCGTGGGAAAGAGTAGGCGTGGACATTTTTTCATATGGAGGGTTATCATTTTTGGTAGTATTTGATGCTTACTCAAATTGGTTAGAGATTGTAGCAATTAACAATAAATCAGCTACAGAAGTTATAATTAAATTAAAAGCCATTTTTTCTAAATTGGGTAGCCCGGATATTTTAGTTTGTAACAATGTACCTTTTGGGAGTTACACATTTAAAGCATTTGCTAAGGAATGGAATTTTAAATTATGTACACGGAGTCCAAATTATCCGCAATCAAATTAGTTGAAAAGGGTGTAGGGATTGCAAAGTCAATGATAAGAAAAACGTGGGAAATGAAAAAAGATTTGTTTGTTACACTCTTAGAATATCGTAATACCCCGCTTAAGCATTTAAATTTATCACCATCGCAGTTGCTTAAAAGTAGACGTTGTAAGACCAAAATATCGGTCTTCAGAGCTCAGTTGTTACCGCAGGTAAATGATAGGGAAGAGGTGAAAAAGAAGTTAATTGAAAGAAGGGAACGGAATGAAAGATATTACAATGTCAAGGCCAAGCAGTTACCAGTTCTCAAATTGCATGAGAATGTAACGATTTTAGACAAAAGAAATAATCAATCTTCTCGATCTTATGTGGTGGAAGATGAAAATGGGCAAATGTTGCGTCGAAATCGGATAGATTTAAAATCTTCAGCAAATGAGTTCAGGTGCAAAAAGAGTGATTATGATGAGCTCATTCAGTGCTAGTAGTGGTACCAGTGAAAAGACAGACAATAGGGTACAGGAAGACAGTGATGATATGGAAAATGTGGTGGACCAGTCGGAAGTAGAAAATGTTGTTGATCCTCCATGTTTTACCTCCCCAAGCACTATGACTAAGTCAGGTCGTACAGGAAAGAAGCCTCGGAGATATGAGGATTTTGTGCCTTAAGAGGAAGCGTGTATGATATGACAGTTGGTAGCACTGTACAATTAAAGAGGATAGACATTATTGAACCATAGACATGAGGTTTATGGAATGTGGTGTGATATAAACGTTTGTAATGAATACAATAAGAATTAACAGAATATTTAATATCAATGAGAATGTATTGATTGATACATAATTAAGACATTTCATAAACAATAGTGTTTTAATTCCATATAATACATACATATATATATATATATATATATATATATATATATATATATATATATATATATATGTGAGTCAATATATATATATTTACAATATTTCATCATCGGTTCATAAACAATAGCTGCATTTCCTTTGGAGGAAATTCGCTAATGTAAGAACATTTTTAAACTAAGAGCCAGCGTCTGCCAGGCATATGTTAAAGTATAATGGCTGAAATTTTGTGTGTGTATTATCCATTATATTATCATTACAATAAGTAAGAACAATTGTGTGTTACAAACCATGATTGGTGGCTGGTATCAGGTAGTAAAAGTATGCAGAAATTTGGTTCATTCACGTCATAATAGCTGTAATTTATGTATGTTATTTAAACAGTGATTTTATGATCACACACTCTAGAAAGATCACACACTCCAGACGCAGTATAAGAATCAATGTAAGCCAGAAAGAGTTATTCGCGTACTTAATTGTCCTAACTAAAATTGTCAGCCTAGTCTAATAATTTTGGTTAGGACATTTAACTAATGTTATTCGCTTCGGAGCTATGAAAGTGTCTAATTTAAACAAATTTTATCGAAATTGGTAAGAATTTAATTTTTCTAAAACGGTTCTTTCGAGAACCACGAATGACATCGGGTTCTACGAATGATATTAACATTTAAAAAAAAATTCAACGGAATGCGTGTCTATGTAGGATACGATAGTTCTTTCATAATATGTCATACGTAACTTCAATGGAAATTGACATTGGTATTGTATTGTCACGCTTAAGTAAACAAAAATTTATAATATAAGAAAAATAAGTTGATGTTGACAAGATAATACTGTCAATGATATGAAAAGATAGATTCATACTTCACAATTATCTTTGGTGTCACGGTAAGCACGCGGTTTGATTCCTAGTTGATGAGTTAATGTTTTCATATCAATATTTAATTAAAAATGCAGTGACATATTTGCCACATAGTATACAATAGTTCATTCATAATATGTCTTACGTAACCTTAATGAAAATTGACATTATAATTGTATTGTGACGTTTAAGTATACACAAATAATAATTTTGAAGTTTATTTTATTTTAGTTATTATATAAATAAAATGAAATTAGTTGAACTTGTATAACTCGCTGCAATTACTTGCAAAATACTAAGACACTAAGAACCTTGCTTGAAAAATTTTTTTAGAAACCGATTGGATTTCATGATACCGCCTAAACTTGATAATATTTAAAATTTTAAATATTAAGTGATAATATTTAAAATTTTAAATATTAAGTGATAATATTTAAAATTTTTGGGACCATGAAAAAGCACCGATTTAAACGTCGTAGATAGCCAACTGAAAGGATATCCAAAATCATTTAAACATCCACTACTTGGAGCTGCTTTATACTAGTAAAAACAGCTTTGTAATTTTAATCGTATACCTTGCCCCAGTCAGTTAAACCCCCATGATTTTTAGCACTTGAATTTGCGTCAACTGGGCTTCCATCCGCCCAAGGTGTATTACATGTATGTGTAATCGTCATGTATCGTACGCCTAGTTGATAGTACGTACGTAATATACCCAAGCGTGAATCAATGGAGTGGCCACCTTCAACTCCAATCAAGCTTCCAATTTTCCCGACTTCCAAAGCATTCAAAATACCTATATGGAGGTAAATATTATTTTATAAGGTTTTGTGTTCATAAAAAGTAACCTAAAGTGGTTAATGTGTTCATCAAGAAAATTGTAATGAAATTGGTTGAGAATTGTACACAGCATAATATTAATATGAAATTGATCACAATTTATGTTGTTCTCTTGAAAATGAAACAATGTGGGTAAAAAGATTGGGTCACTCAAACCCAAAATTGTATACAACTCTTCATCCAATTTAGATAAATAGTTTAGAGAAAAACGGATTATTTTAGTCTTAATTGCATAATAATTTGTATACACCATGAGGTCTATACGATTCAATTTGTTGACGACACGATTTCATTATTTTAAGAATGTGGCATATTTTTCACCCTCCTTTCCCACTATCAAATTAGCGTAGATATCATATATCCTCGAAGAATAATCACGACTAGCTGGTTTACCCAAAATTGTTTATAATACAAAACGGTAAATCTAAGAGGAAGCAGGAGGTTAAAATTCACCAAGTTTATTTTTTTTCTAGAATTTGAAGTTAGTCGCCAAGGTATATAGTATATAATTTTCATTACAATCAGTGTCAGTAGATACAATATGCCTGTCGATTATTTCGAGATACACTTCTAGCAGACAAAACGAATTGCAGCGTAAGAATGAAAGCATTTCTAAATTTGATAGCTCTTATACAGAAGTTGAAATGGTAGCAATTATTGTGTACCGATATTACCAATTATATAACATTAGATATTAAATTTCAAATTTTTGCCCCAATTCCTATCACAATTATTTGTATTTTGTAAATACGTATTTCGACTACCAAGTAGTCATCATCAGTATAAATTAGATAATAGTAACTATCTCCCGGATATGGAGTCAAAGATATGTTACTCATTGCTAATTTGGTGCGTGTCTCACGTGTGATTTCTCTTACGAAATACGTATTTATAAATAACAGTTCTAGGAATTGGAGCAAAATTTGAAACTTATTTTTAAAAAAAATCTCTTTCTCTTTGATTATTTTAATTATTTTTGTAACATTATATTAGCAAACGTATCCCATGTACAACCATAAGCCTCTCTTATTCTTATGTCCCCTCACTTGCCCACGGTACGATCTGTTTAAACAAACGAGGATCTGACGCCCGAATATTACCGGGATAGGTATACAATCTAGATGTGGACGAAATATCATCATCGCTGGTATAAATCGAGGGCTGTCCAGAGGCTTGTTGTGTTGAAAATTATTATTATAATTTTTAGTACCTCAACACATGATTTTATATAGAGAAGTATTTAAGATCTAATTTTGATTTATTTTCCTTTAAAGAAACGAAGATTTAAAAAAATCAAATCAATCAAAATTTATTTTATATTTGAAAGTTTATTTTATTTTTTTTAAATAAAAAACCAAATATAATTTTATCGGCCCCTCTAAATGCCATGGTTGTTGAGAAACTAATTTGTTCTAAAAAAATTTATAAAAAATATGTTTTCAACAACAATATTTTCTAAAGTGTCAACAATCATGTTTCTAGACAGATCTATGATCGGTATATAAGCAGCGGCATTCGCCAGTTCAAAATGAGTTTAAATTTGACTTTTGTTCGATTAAGATCAGAGTTTTAAATTAACATTATTCGATTATCATCAGGTTAAAAGTAAAATTTGTTCAAGTAAAGTTATAAATTAACAGTTGTACATTGTTGTATTAAAAAGAGACTCATTTATTAATTGTGGAAATAAAAAAATTAAATTAAAAATTTTTTTTTCAAATCAAATAAATTCAGGTTTGAATATCATAAAGTTTTTGTCTTATTTGATTTTTTATAAAGTGCGTGTTGTCCAATTGACATAAATTTAGTAAATTTTTACTAATATTTTGTGTTTTTGTGCGTGTGTCGAGTATCGGATTTTGTTGTAGGTTCTACAGCGCTCCTTTGAAAGCTATAGAGAGCCAAGATATCGCGACAAGTAAGAGGGCGCCCCATCCCTGAACCTTGTTGCGTAGGACTAACTACCTATCGAGCTTTAACTAACAATTGACGTATCGAAAGCAGTACAAATCCGGGCAGACTATAGAACAGAGTTTAATGGAAATGTATTGTGGATGCCCTATGCCCTTGACCAATGGTTAAAGGAACACTATACATATACATACCTTGTGAAGTTGTAACAAATTCTAAATGTTCTGGATATTTTTCCACAAATCGGCGAATTAAATCTATTATTTCTATAGTTGATTCAACTGCATCTTTATATTGAGTGGCACAGTCAACATAAGCACTCCAAAACTACATCATAATTAATGAGAATAAACAAATAAGATTATCATACAATTACTAACGGTTAAGTTACCTGAGCACCAACTTTTCCGGCTTTTAATCTTGGTAAATCCGTATGACATGTGCGGCAATTTTCAAGACCCCATATAGGATCCAATGTTAAATTTTTAGTGAACTCGTAATTCGTTAAATTTAAACCACATTTTGAACGTATACGGTAAGGCAAATCATTATGACTGAAAATTATAGACGAATGAAGTTTATGGAGGCTTTATAAGGAATAAAGATGTTCTAGGTGTACTCTCTGCATTATGTACTAAACTTGATTAGGGTTCATCTCGTGCGGGAATAGAAAATACCATGAATGCCCTATCTATAATAACCGATTACGGAGTCGAAAATTTCAGTATATTGAACTGATTCTTTTACACAAAATTGCAAAGGCGCAATTATGTTTATCCATTTTTACCACCACAGCTAAAAAAAATGTGGGAGTCAGAAGCGTGCAAGGTTGCAGATTGTTCCGAACAAAGTGGCGTTTCAAGTTTCGGGTTCTTCAGAGCTTTTCAATCAAATAAAGAATAATAAACGAGGTAACATCAAATTAGAAGTAAAACTTGTAAAAAATAAAAATTTTACTATAATTTTTATCACTTTTTGTGACTTACTGATGATCTCGCATGTGCATGAACTTTCTATGCGTTGTTTAAATGTCATAAGTAAGGACCTATGTGAAGTTGGCAACCCAATTAACGGTAGAAGATTTTTTTTAATTTCACTCGATTGTACTCGGTTTGTACCGGATTGTACCACCTTGATTTTCGTTTGTAACCTAAAGGGGTGAAAAATAGAGGAGTGGGTAAAATTGCTCCGCAACTCGTGTTAAGATGATTTTCGTTGATGCCATTGTGAAGAGAATCGTTTGTACCTGTTTGTACCGATGTTAAAAAAAAATTAAAAAAATTTAAAATAAAAAAATTTAAATAAATATTTTTTTTTAATTTTAAAAAATTAAAAAAAATTTTTTTAATTTGTTTCTTTTTTTTTCGTATCTCATTTAGGAAAAAATTATATGTGGTATCGTTTTGGTAGAGACAATAGTTTCTGCAAGTTTGGTCGCATGCAGAATTCATTTTTATTGCGTTTAAGTACTCGACGATTAAAAACAGGTACAAACGATATAAGTGTCGGTACGCATGGTTACAAATGATTACGAATGGGTACAAACGATTTGTCTGTGTTGCAAACCGATACAAACGATATAATTGTCGGCAAGACTGGGTACAAACGATTACGAGTGGGTACAAACGATTTGTAGGTGGTACAAACGATATTAGTGTCGGTACGCATAAGTACAAACGATTATGAGTGGGTACAAACGATTATGAGTGGGTACAAACGATTTGTCGGTGGTACAAACGATATAAGTGTCGGTACGCATATGTACAAACGATAACGAGTGGGTACAAACGATTTGTCGGTGAAACAAACCGGTACAAACGACAAAAGTGTCGGTACGCATGGGTACAAACGATTACAAATGGGTAAAAACGATTTGTCGGTGTTACACACCGGTACAACCGATAAAATTGTCGATGAGAACAAACGATTTGTTGGTGTTACAAAACGGTACAAACAATATATTTGTCGGCAAAACTGGGTACAAATGATAACGAAAGGGTACAAACGATATTTGTGTCGCTACGCATGGGTACAAAAGATTACGAATGGGTACAAACGTTTCGTCGGTAGTACAAACGATATTATTGTCGGTACGCATTGGTACAAAGGATTACGAGTGAGTACAAACGATTTGTCGGTGTTACAAATCGCTACAAACGTTAAAATTGTCGGCAAGACTGGGTACAAACTGTGTACTGGGGACTGGGTACAAAAGTGTGGGTACAAACGATTGTCGGTAGTGCAAACGATATTAGTGTCGGTACGCATGAGTTCAAATGATTATGAGTGGGTAAAAACGATTTGTCGGTGGTACAAACGATATAATTGTCGGTACGCATGGAAACAAACGATTACGAGTGGGTACAAACGATTTGTCGGTGAAACAATCCGGTACACACAATATAAATGTCGGCAAAACTGGGTACAAACGATTACGAGTGGGTACAAACAATTTGTCGGTGGTACAAACGATACTAGTATTGGTACGCATGGGTACAAACGATTACGAGTGAGTACAAACGATTTTTCGGTGTAACAAATCGGTACAAACGATATAATTGTCGGTAAGACTGGGTACAAACGAATAAGTGTGGATATAAACGATTGTCGGTGGTACAAACGATATTAGTGTCGGTACGCATGGGTACAAACGATTATGAGTGGGTATAAACGATTTGTCGGTGTAACAAGCCGGTACACACGATATCAGTGTCGGTACAAACGATATAATTGTCGGTAAGACTGGGTACAAACGAATAAGTGTGGATATAAACGATTGTCGGTGGTACAAACGATATTAGTGTCGGTACGCATGGGTACAAACGATTATGAGTGGGTATAAACGATTTGTCGGTGTAACAAGCCGGTACACACGATATCAGTGTCGGTACACATAGGTACAAACAATGAAGAATGGGTACAAACGATTTGTCGGTGTTACAAAGCGGTACAAACAATATCATTGTCGGCAAAACTGGGTACAAACGATTACGAGTAGGTACAAACGATTTGTCGGTGGTACAAATGATATTAGTGTCGGTACGCATGGGTACAAACGATTTTGAGTGGGTACAAACCATTTGTCGGTGGTACAAACGATATAATTGTCGGTACGCATGGGAACAAACGATTACGAGTGGGAACAAACGATTTGTTTGTGAAACAATCCGGTACACACATTATAATTGTCGGCAAAACTGTCGGTACACATGGGTACAAACGATTACGAATGGGTACAAACGCTTTGTCGGTGTTACAAAGCGGTATAAACAATATCATTATCGGCAAAACTGGGTACAAACGATTACGAGTAAGTACAAACGATTTGTCGGTGGTACAAACGATATTAGTGTCGTTACGCATGGGTACAAACGATTATGAGTGGGTACAAACGATTTGTCGGTGGTACAAACGATATAATTGTCGGTACGCATGGGAACAAACGATTACGAGTGGGTACAAACGATTTGTCGGTGAAACAATCCGGTACACACAATATCATTGTCGGCAAAACTGAGTACAAACGATTACGAGTAGGTACAAACGATTTTCCGGTGATACAAACGATATTAGTGTCGGTAGACATGGGTACAAACGATTACCAGTGGGTACGATTGATTTGTCGGTGTAATAAATCGGTACAAACGATAAAAATGTCGGTAAGACTGGGTACAAACGAATAAGTGTGAGTACAAACGATTTGTCGGTGGTACAAATGATATTAGTGTCGGCACGCATGGGTACAAACGATTATGAGTGGGTACAAACGATTTGTCGCTGGTACAAACGATATAATTTTCGGTACACATGGGTACAAACGATTACTTGTGGGTACAAACGATTTGTCGGTGAAACAATCCGGTACACACAATATAGTTGTCGGCAAAACTGGGTATAAACGATTACGAGTGGTACAAACGATTTGTCACTGGTACAAACGCTATTATTGTCGGTACACATGGGTACAAACGATTTGGTAGTGTCACAAACCGGTAAAAACAATATAAGAGTCGGTACGTATAGGTACAAACGATTTGTCGGTGTTACAAACCGGTACATACGATATAATTGGCGGTAAGACTGGGTACAAATGATTTGTCGGTGGTAAAAGCCGGTAATCACTCGTAATCGTTTGTACCCATTATTATTATTACTTGGAGGTTATTAATCACTGCGACCAATATGATCTATTGTGACCCCCTACTACTGCTCTGTTAAGGCTTGCCTCAGAGCTCCTCAACCAGTCTCAATTCTCGGAGGAATTTGAGGATCTGGGTGGGGTGCAGGGATGGTAAGTCATCCTCCTGGAGTAGGTACTGGTCGAAACAAGCAACCGTCTTCGTGCCACGGCTTCACATTCAAGTAGGAGATGAATTGGAGTTTCTTCCTCCAGCTCACAGAACCTGCATGAGCCGTCATTGATGATTCCCATCTTTCGGAGGTGCCCATTCAGCCGGCAATGTCCGGTGAGAAAGCCCGTTAGGATTTGTAGCTCGTTTTTTGTGAGCTTAATGCAGGTTTCGAATCTCTTTCGGTTATACTGCCCGAGAAGGATCTTGGCCTGCCGCAGCCCTGGGGAATCTTCCCAAAGCTTGTTTCTTTCTGCTTCCTCTGCCTTCCAAACGGCTAAGTTGAGGTAGGCCTCACTTATTCCACAGGAAGGCTCAGGTCCTATGAAAGGGTCTGACGACCCTTTCCTTGCCAGTTCATCAGCAGTCTCATTCCTCTCAATGCCTGCATGGCCTGGCACCCATTTCAGAGAAACGTCATTCTCCTTGCCTAGCCTGTTTAGCAGATCTGGGCATTCCCACACCATCTTAGAGTAGATGCTGCAGGCACTTAGTGCTTTGATGGCAGCTTGGCTGTCAGAGAGGATCACTATGTCCCGCTTCCTGTAGTTCCTGCTCAGGTTGAACTCAGCACACCTGGTTATTGCACGAACTTCCGCCTGGAAAACACTGGGAAACCTCCCCATGGGTTCAGAGTATCTGGTTCTTGGCCCAAATACACCCGCTCCAGTGCCTTAGTTGGTCTTTGAACCGTCAGTGTACCATTTTATGGTATGTGGCTTGAGGAAGTACATGTCCTCCCCATT
This sequence comes from Nineta flava, assembly GCA_963920215.1. Lineage (NCBI taxonomy): Eukaryota > Metazoa > Arthropoda > Insecta > Neuroptera > Chrysopidae > Nineta > Nineta flava. Next base: position 69,354,844 of record OY986042.1, read on the forward strand.
CCACTCCTGGTTACTGCTCAGCTCCGTAGTGAAGTTCCTATCGAAGCTGAACTTCCTACTTGCTTTATCTCGGGGTAGGTCTAACAAAGAGGTTAGGGGCTTGTTAACCGTAATAGCCCTCTTATAGGCCTTTTCACCTCCCGTTATTCTTAGCAACGCTTTCTGTGCTGCACCCTCCACTGCTAGATGCAGGGGAGAGAGGTCCAGTATGACCTCCATCGCAGCCGTTGGACATGACCTCATGGCACCTGTGATACACAGGCATGCCAGACGCTGTACTCTAGCGAGTCCTTGCCTTGCTCTAGCGATTTCGGTTTTCTTTGACCAGACTACCGCTTCATAGGTGATGACTGGTCTTACCATCATGGTGTACATCCATCGCAGGATTCTTGATGTACATCCTCAGGACTTGCCAGCGATTCGTCTGCACACCATGAAGGCTCTGGTTTCCTTGGAGGTAACTTCCAGTGTCGGTTCCACCGTAACTTAGAATCTAGGGCAATTCCTAGGTACTCAACTTCCTGCTTCCATTCCAACTCCTCGCCACCAAGGTGTAGTGCTTGGAGTCTCGGGAGTTTCCTTTTCTTGGTGAATGTCATCACAGTGGTCTTGGCTGGGTTGACGCTCAGCTTCACTGACTGGAACCACTTTCTTAGTAGCGTTTAGCCCTCTTTGAATGAGGTCACGCACCGTGCTCTCAAAGTTCCCTGTTGCCAGGATCACGATATCATCGGCATATCCTATGCAGATAATGCCTTGATCCGTGAGCCCGTGCAACAGGTCATCTACTACAAGACTCCATAGTAAAGGGGATAGGACCCCTCCCTGTGGGCAGCCTCGCATTGTGCCGATCCGGATGGTTCTCTCCCCCACTCTCACTTCGGCAGTTCTGGAAGTGAGCATCTCGCCTATCCATCTGGATATCGTGACGTCCACCCCCCGTTTCTCCAGGGATGCTCTGACTACCTCATGTGAGGTATTGTCAAAAGCGCCTTCTATATCAAGAAACGCGCATATTGTCGTTTCTCTCGCATCAAAGCCCCGCTCTATTGCGGTCGTTAGTTCGTAAAGGGCCGTCTCTGTGGACCTGCCTGCCCTATACGCATGCTGGTTGGGGTGCAAAGGCATCCTTTCCAGCACCTGACTTCGGATGCAACTGTCCACCTCCTTTTCCACCGTTTTCAAGAAAAACGATGTAAGGTTGATGGGTCGAACTGACTTCGGATGGTCTTTCTTTCCCGCTTTGGGGATGAAAGTAACTCGTGCCCTTCTTCAGGGCTAGGCATATGCCCTAGCGCCAGGCTGGCTCTACTGATCCGGAGGAGATGAGGCAAAATCTCCTTTTGCCCATGTTGTAACAGGGCGGGGAAGATGCCATCTACTCCGCCTGCTTTGAAAGGCTGAAATGTGTTAATTGCCCATTTCAACCGCCCAGGGGTGCAGACTTCTGCATATGCCTCCATAATTGCCTCATCAAGTTCGTCAACAGCCTGTTCCAGCGCCAAGGGTTCCCTGACTTCACTCCCGGAGTTCACTAACCTTAGATTGTCTTCCAAGTTGCTGACGTAATTATTCCAGTTGGTCTTTCTCGGGTTCCTGATACCACAAGGTCCCAAGGTGACCCCTTCTAGTTCAAATTGAATGATTCTATGGTCAGGCAGGGATGGCTCCGACGATACTCTCCATCTCCTGACCAATTGCCCCGTCGACAGATTACACAGAGTGATATCTAACACTTCTTCTCTAGCTCTTGTTACGAAAGTTGGCGTTGTGCTTTCGTTTAGGATTTCGAGATTGGATGCTAGTAAGAATTCTAAGAGAGACTCACCTCTTTTGTTGCAGTCGGAACTGCCCATATCACGTGGTGCGCGTTGGCATCACAGCCAATGATCAAAGGCAGGCGATGCTTGCTGCAGTGATCCACTAGCTTCCTGACCTCAATTGACGGTACCTCCTTGTCTCCGCCTAGGTATGCTGATGCGATGACCCGTCTGTGGGGTACACCCCCCATTTGCAGAGTTATCTGCGCAGTAGCCAGGTCTCTCGTCACAAATTCTGAAATGCACACAGCGTTTAACTGATCCCGAACTAGCAAACAAGCTCTCGGTATTTCTGACTTTTTGTCCCAAAAGAATGTCGCATCCCGGCAGTTCAATCCTCTTACCTGACTTCTGTAGATCCAGGGTTCCTGGATCAGCACGACTCCCAGCACGACGACCTTATCTTCTCCGCAGATAGGCTGTCGATAAGAAAACGGGTCAGCTGCCCTATGGCCTTGACATCCTCCTTGGTGCTAAGCGTCGTCCAAAAGGCTACCCGGATGTCCGGGTTCTGCACCTCAAGGAGACGAAGTTGAGTCGCAGTGTCCATGCCTGCACTTCTTGGGAAGAAGACACTGATGGTTTCACCTGCGGGTATATCTTTCCCCACGGCGACCTACAACTCCGGTCCATCCCAGTTCTGTAGCTTGGGTGCTTGCTCCCAAAGCCACTCTATCGCTTCCTGGGTCTTGCATGTGATGACCACCATGCCACTAAGGAACCGGATGTTTTCAAACGTTAGTTGCCCAACGTAGGGCTTCTCTGCTTTTAGCATGGCTTCAACTAGAGCTTGCTCTGCCGAAGTCTGCTGTTAGGTCGTCAGGTATCGCCCTGGGTACCCATCCGGCAGTAGAGCCACCTTGGTGTTGCTCAGTGCCGACGAATACTTCCCCATGGGTTTCACCTGCGAGCAATAGGGAAGGTCCCCGGTCCGGCATTTTTTAATACTCTCCCTGAGGGGAGGTGTGACATGCGAGGCACCTCGCTTCTGTGCTCTGGGTGGGCTGAGATTTTGGGAGAATCCCGCTCAAGGGCCGCCTTCATAACTTCTTCAAGGGCCATGCCCTGTTTGAGGAATCGGAGGTACCACTTGCATTTTGCTCCACTCAGTCCCCTTCGGAGTGGGTCATCAATTGCCCCAGGCTGTCCGCTCGGGGGTAGAAGAGATTTCTTCTCCCCGTTACCTCTAGGTTGGCTGTGGTAAGTGCCCACCTACCTTTCTGGTGTCTTTTCTTCCACCGAAGTGGAAGTTTTCGGCGCAGAAGTTGTGCTTCTTCCTGTCGACGAGGTACTGGAGCTGGAGTGCCCGCCTCCTCTTGCTCCCTGTTCCCCACGGCTTCTCTGCTTCTTAGGGTGGTTGCCCGGTCATATGCCCGGTTGTACAACCCTGCCCTCGTCTACAGGATGGAACTCATGCTCCATCTGATCGACGAGTTCTGTAGCGGTATTTTCCCGCGTAAATTTTTTGAAGTTAAACTTAAATTTTTTTTTGGAATCCATATTGGGTCCCACGATTAGCATAGGAAATGAGGTTCACCCCGGCAGAGCGTTGCATACCGGGGTAAGGGGCTCAATACTATGGGGTGTCCCCAGGTTCCCCAAAGGAATCGTTTATGGCACACATATTTTACAACCCCATACCATTCAGCCATCGGCACGATGTCTCCCACCTTGGCTTGGGTTGGCCTCGTGAGGCTTAGTCTGATTGTTCATTTGGAACCTTTCCAGTAAGGGAGTCCCTACCAGTAGATAGTGTTATACTATCTACCGCTGGCATATCCCCCAAAATCATCACAATTCACAAGCTTGACCGGTACGACAAACCGTTCACGAGAGGGTCAGGGTTTGTACCCATGCCAGGGTTTGTACCGAAAATATTATCGTTTGTACTACCGACAAATTGTTTGTACCGATTCGTAATCGTTTGTACCCATGTGTACCGACACTGATATCGTTTGTACCGGCTTGTTACACCGACAAATAGTTTGTACCCACTCATAATCGTTTGTACCCATGCGTACCGCCACTTATATCGTTTGTACCACCGACAATCGTTTGTACCCATGCGTACCGACACTAATATCGTTTGTACCATAGACAAATCTTTTGTACCTACTCGTAATCGTGTGTACCCAGTTTTGCCGACAATGATATTGTTTTTACCGCTTTGTAACACCGACAAATCGTTTGTACCCATTTGTAATCGTTTGTACCAATGTGTACCGACACTGATATCGTTTGTACCGGCTGGTTACACCGACAAATCGTTTGTACCCACTCATAATCGACTGAACCCATGCGTACCGACTCTAATATCGTTTGTATCACCGACAAATCGTTTGTACCCACTCGTATTCGTTTGTACCGAGTTTTGCCGACAATTATATTGTTTGTACCGGCTTGGTACATCGACAAATCGTTTGTACCCACTCGTTACCGTTTGTACCCTTGCGTACCAACACTTATATCGTTTATACCAACGACAAATCGTTTGTACCCACTCGTAATCATTGTACCCAGTCATGCCGCAAATTATATTGTTAGTACTGGTTTGTAACACCGAAAAATCATTTGTACCCATGCGTATCGACACTGATATCGTTTGTACCGGCTTGTTACACCGACAAATCGTTTGTACCCACACGTAATCGTTTGTACCCATGTGTACCGACAATTATATCGTTTGTACCAGTGACAAATCGTTTGTACCCACTCGTAATCGTATGTACCCATGCGTACAGACACTAATATCGTTTGTACCACCGACAATTCGTTTGTGCCCACACTTATTTGTTTGTACCCAGTCTAAGCGACAATTTTATCGTTTGTACCGATTTGTAACACCGACAAATCGTTTGTACCCGTTCGTAATCGTTTGTACCCATGCGTAGCGACATTAATATCGTTTGTACCCACTCGTAATCGTTTGTACCCAGTTTTGCCGACAATTATATTGTTTGTACCGATTTGTAACACCAACAAATCGTTTGTACTCATCGACAATTTTATCGTTTGTACCGGTTTGTAACACCGACAAATCGTTTGTACCCACTCGTAATCGTTTGTCCCCAGTTTTGCCGACAATAATATTGTTTGTACCGGTTTGTAAGACCACAAATCGTTTGTACCTATTCGAAATCGTTTGGACCCATGCGTACCGTCAATTATATTGTTTGTACTGGTTTGTAACATCGATAAATCGTTTGTATCCATTCGTAATCGTTTGTACCCATGCGTACCGACATTGATATCGTTTGTACCGGCTTGTATCACCTACAAATCGTTTGTACCCACTCGTTATCATTTGTACCCATGCATACCGACACTGATATCGTTTGTTCCTCCGACAAATGGTTTGAACCCACCCATAATCGTTTGTACTCATGCGTAGCGACACTAATATCGTTTGTACCACCGACAAATCGTTTGTACCCACTCGTAATCGTTTGTACCCAGTTTTGCCGACAATTATATTGTTTGTACCGATTTGTAACACCAACAAATTGTTTGTACTAACCGACAATTTTATCGTTTGTACCGGTTTGTAACACCGACAAATCGTTTGTACCCATTCGTAATCGTTTGTACCCATGCGTACCGACACTTTTATTGTTTGTACCGGTTTGTTGCACCGACAAATCATTTGTACCCACTTGTAATCGTTTGCACCCATGCGTACCGACACTTATATCGTTTGTACCACGGACAAATCGTTTGTACCCACTCATAATCGTTTCGGACCCATGCGTACAGACACTAATATCGTTTGTACCATCGACAAATCGTTTGTACCCACTCGTAATCGTTTGTACCCAGTCTTGCCGACAATTATATCGTTTGTAACTGGTTTCAACACAGACAAATCGTTTGTACCCATTCGTAATCGTTTGTACCCATGCGTACCGACACATATCTTTTGTATCCGTTTTTAATCGTCGAGTTTTTAAACGCAATAAAAATGAATTCTGCATGCGACCAAACATGCAAAAACTATTGTCTCTAAAAAAAGAAACAAATTAAAAAAAATTTTTTTTAATTTTTTTAAATTAAAAAAAAATTTTTTTATTTAAATTTTTTAAATTTTTTTTTAACATCGGTACAAACAGGTATAAACGATTCTCTTTACAATGGCATCAACGAAAATCATTTATCTCAACACGAGTTGCGGAGCAGTTTTACCCACACCTATATTTTTCACCCCTTTAGGGTACAAACGAAAATCAAGGTGGTACAATCCGGTACAAAATAAAATTAAAAACAATCTTCTACCGTTAAGTGGGTTGCCAACGTCACATAGGTTAAGTAAGGTGTGTAAAAAATTTAACTGCATATGTTTTTACAAGGTTTTTATCCATTCGTATCAAAAAGAGTGGAATACGCTATGTAGTACGTTTATTTAGTTGAAATATAAATGGGACCGGCGCAGAAATGTCTTTAATATAGGCACAGTCTACGTAATTTTGAGGTAAAATAGGCTTTTCAGTAATATAGAAAATCAAATTGTGTTAAGTAATCAAAAAATGGCTATCAACAAGTATTGTACGTGCGATAAGAAAGTGTTTAATTGTTATAAAGTTTGTTTTGATTTATTTATTTCGAAATGTCATCATTCTACTTCATTTGAAAAAAAATATTGAAGAACCATGTGAAAATATTTTATTAAATTATGGTTTAAAATTTTTACCGATTCTTCAATATTTTCGCAAGGCGCTTCAAATTTTTTTTCAAATAAACCACATGGAAGCAAAAGTGGAAGACAGTAACAATCTTAATCCACGGGCTATAATCGACCGATGGACCCAACGTGACTATCTAGGTAGAGATAGTCACGTTGGATCTACTATACACGATTGATTGTTATATTAATGCTGAACAAGGGTCGTATCACAAGGAGATTATTACTAATATAGAGTCAATGATAATTTATTTGCGCCTGTGAGAACCTGCGTAGAGGCTACATAAACCAGAACGTATGTATTCTTTCGGACAGTCAAGTTGCTTTAAAAGCCTTGTCTGGAACTGAGGCCACCTCAAGGGTAGTCAAGGATTGTCAGGAGGAACTTCTGAAACTGGCAAAACGGAACAATGTTAAATTTATCTGGGTGCTGGGTCACAGTGGTTTCGAATGAAACGAAAAAGCAAATACCTCAGCAAAGAAGGGGGTCGGAATGCCCTTCATAGGCCCAGAGCCTATTTTAGGAATTCCAAGGACTGCATGTAAACAGGTGATCAACGAGTGGTCAAATGATAAACACCGTGATCACTGGGGAAAAGTACCGCGGCAAGAGCTCGGGAAGATACAAGATGCAACTGCGGAACCGGGCATCTTATCGGACATTATCCCCTGCGGAAGCATCTACACACAATGGGACTCCATAACGGGTCCATTATGTGCAGATTGAGTGGCAAGGAGGAAGAAACATTGAGCCACGTTATCTTTGACTGCGAACCTCTAGGTTACAGCAGATACAGGATATTCAGTGCATCTCACTCCGAGTATATGAACCTTCAGGAAGACCTGATAAGCAAGCTCCTGGCTATTGCCAACATATGGGAGAAGCGAATCTCGTCCGGCTGAAGCAGAAGGGGGAGCACAGTGGACATAAGGTCAAAGTACAATAGTTTTAGACCCCAATATTGAATCAATCAATCAATATGCATAATAAATACACCATAAATACAAAGTACGTATGTACCACTATGTATAAATCAATTCTTTACGTTTAAGAATAAAAAAAAATGTTGGCTGTAATCAAAATATATTAGGATTGAAAGAAAAAGAAGAAAATTTGGTTGAAATTTGTGTTCTTTTATATCTCGGCAAGTTTTTTTTCGTCAAATATTTTAAAATTCTTAAACTTGTCAGGATATATAATTTTAAAAACCTACTGAGGGAAAATTTCAAAATAAATTTGAACAAAATTTTTGCATACATTTAATGAGTTTTCCGTAATCTCAAGGGTGGCTACAGACACATATATAAATAAATGTGTTTTCGAATTTCATATGCTATTGGTATTTCAAAGGTCAAGTTCGTTAATGAATAGAAACGATTATGGGTAAGGGACGAAAATTCATTTATTCATTAAAAATATCAAGTAACCATGATGATGCACTTGTACTACTCACTATAATGGTTATTGTTTTTAAATCAAATATTTTTGTAAATAACCTCATTAATTTTCTAAGTTGAATCTATTATATTAAAGATAGCTCCGAAAACTTGACCCTTTTTTACATTTATGTTTTTGATCAGATATCACTCTTTTTTCCAAGGTTAAAATATTGTAGAGGTAAAAAAATTGTTTTTAAAGGACCATTTAATCATTTTACTCTATTGGACTTCATATTACACTATTGCCAATCGATTAACATCATTCTACATTACTGCGCATAAATGGACCCAATTATAAAATAGATTGATCTCATTTTGCTCTTCTGTGCGTATATTTACCTTAAATTACCCAACTGCGTATAGTCGAACTACATTTTTACTATTGCGCATAGATAAAATCTTATTTATTTTTTGTTGTTACCTCGATAAATTACTACGTTTAAATGACATTTCACTGAAGTTGAGTTTTGTATTTATGCTATGACAAATATTAAGCTTCACCAATAACTATATGCATTTGCAATGTTAAATTTATCAAAAAAAAACATGCAAAAATTTTCGATTTCGGGATAGAAATTTCTGATTCTCGTAGTTTTCCTGTTGGTTTTGGTACTATACCTAAATGTATGCCAAATATCGATTTTCAAGGATGTACGATGTAGCCGCTGGAATTTATATCTTTAGCTTATAAAATTTGGAATGGGGTCGACGTTTTGCAATTTTTAAATTTAAAAAACTTATTAACGTTTCATTCCTTAACGATGAGTTAAAAAAGATAATGTTATAATTCCGTAATCTTGCTATATTCGAGAAACTTAGCACTGTTGCTCTTTTAGTTATAAGGAGTCGATTTGGACTCTAATTTTTCCTGTTGTAATATCACTGACACGTACGCAAGCCACATCTCCCTAAACTTAACCCGACGCACTGCCATGCTGTGTATAAATAGTATTTCTGCATCCTATGGTACATCTCACTGTTTGATAATGCAAGTTAAAAAAAAATAATACAGACGAATTGAGAACCATCCTCCTTTTTGAATTCGGGTTAAAAAAAAAGAAAAATTTCACAAAAACAATCTTTTTTTTTTTAAATAAAAAAAAAAGAAGAGTTTTTTAAAAATATATCAATAGAAAAAAGCAAAAAAAATGTGTAAAAGAAATTGTATTTCGCAATCCTTACTAGGATATTTTTTGTATGGACTAAAATAATATTTTTATATAAAAAACCGTGGCATTCCATTGGTGCCACAAAATAAATTTCACATACGTTTTCACATTTGTTTTTCGATAGTAAACAACTTTGATCATTTAGAACGTTGTATTTATTGTAGCCTCTAATAGTCTAAAGGCGGCGCCACACGATGCGGCCAACGTTTGAAGCAAACTTTTGGCCAATTTTGCCTCCAACATTTGAAGCAAATATTTAACAACTTGTATTGGCCAAGTGCACTGCTACACGGTGGAACTAATGTTTGATCCAATCCTTTGAGCCAAACGTTGGTTCCAATATCAAAATGAGGGGTACTTGGATGATGCAATAATCACTACGGGCGCAACAATAGTTTTAATAGCTTGTTGCAAATTTCATGGAGATTTTAATATAGAAAATTGATGTAAAAAACATTTTTGCTGGGTGATTTTAAGTGTACAATAAATTAATACTATTCCTTTAATAATAATTATTTGAAAGATATTAAGTAATTGATTTATAATTACCTGCCAAATAGTCCAATTAATATATAAGCAGCTACCCTAAAAGTCCTAACCAAAAATAAAAAATAATGTCATACAGAAAAAAAATTCTATGAAAAATTGCTGTGTGGAGTAACTCGAGTAGATAGGCTATGAGAGTACGACCGCAAAAAAGGTCATTTTCCCATGTTATTTCCCATAAGGAATTCTAAGGTCGATTTTGCACTTTTTGTTCCCTTCTGCACATGCGCAGTTGTTCCTCAGCCTACGCATCTGAGCAGACCATCGCGCATATCTCTTAGCCTACCATCGCGCATACTCTTCAGTCAGTGCATTTGGTCGACCATCACACATGTTTTTTAGCCAACCATCAGTCAGTTACCCCAAGCTGCCAGTAGTTCCCTCTCTGGAAGTTTCTTAGTGGGGGGGATCGAGGGTAGGGGGGGTTATACTAACACTAAATTTATTTTTTCGTATTATCACCAAACATGTCTCCGAAATAACTTCTCACAAACGCATATTATGACTCATCTTCAGTGGTTTAAACACACACCTTATTTTTACTACAACGAATTATTTTATTTAAAAAAATAGTGGGACCTGTTGGGGATTTGAACCCGTGTTGGTAATAATACAACATTTGTAATGAACTCATCTTGCCTCGGGACCACCATGTAAGTAGTAATATGGAAGAAAAAATAGTGAACATATAAAAAAATGATCAAGGTTATCGAAGCTATCAACTAATGTTTTGTAGGAATAAAAAAGTATAGATAAAGACATAAGCAAGGTCAAATTTATTAATAGTATAAATTCAAGTTCAACCAACGATTGTGAAGTTAGAGTTTATATCATTTTTCGCATACCTTTTGCAAACCATTCTAATTGACTCTGAAATGTATGGTGGAGAAAAGAAAAACTCGGTTATTTTCATTCTTTTTTGGTTTATTAATTAACAATGAGGTAATGGTAAATACAATAATAAAAACAATAAAAAAATGTAAAAATAATAATTATGTACTACATCAAAATATAATTGTAATTGATCAGCTATTTATAATAAAAGTGAAAAAAAATTTTTTTACAAGTCATCTAAATCATACAAAAAGGTTCAAACAATAGTATTATTAAATGGTATAATTTTATTTACAGAAATGTGTGACAACCAAAACAAATTAGATAACAGAAGTAAAGACCTTCCCATTAAGCGTTTGTAAAGTAACTATCAGATTTTCCTCTTTTTAGCATACGTTTCGCCTTCATCTTCACATTTTGGTTTGGTATTTAAAGAGTAATGGCCCCATGGTAGAGTATCATAAGAACCCGGTATGAGATAGCGCTTGTCATCATAAGGGCTAAGAGCAATTTTCGTTTGAGTTTCAGTATAAAGATTGAGTTTATCAGATTTTATTAGATTTTGGTCAACTGATAACTCCTTAAAGTTCTCTAAACATTCAACATAATTCTCAAATGTTATCCTTGTTTTTAGAACTGATCGCTTCACACCCTTGGCCTTTTTAGTGAGTCCACGTTGTTCAATTCCATATCAATTGCATCTTCCATAATTTCTTCATTTCGGAGTTTCTGACGAGATTTAGCTATTTCTTCTGGTGTGGTTAAAACATTCAGTGTATATAATTTTGATCTCAAACCTACAAAATGTGTCATAGGGGTTCCATTATTCTCATCCTTCATCATACCCAACACTTTTTTATTAACACATGCTATATCATAAACATTTGGTTCAGGATATTCGCTAGTGTCATAATATTTACGACAGTCTCTTTTTATTAGTTCATAAGGATCGCAGTTACGAATTTCGTAAATAATAGAATCGGTATCTGTATATAGAGCACTACAATCATTACCCAATTGTGGAACCATATAACCATAATGAAAATCGTAGATGATAGTTTTAGCAAATCCAGAATTACCGCACCAATATACGGAGGTTTGTTGAAGAAAATCTCCATCTTTTTTAGTTCAATAGCAACTAAATTGGAGTTAAAAATTGTACACGAATGAAATTCTGGTTTAGATATATAAGATTCAGCACCATACCTACCCTCCTATTTGTTAATGAGTTTAACATTTGAATGTTTTCGAATATTCTCCATAGTTTTTCCGAAAACGGCATTATTCATCAATTTAAACATATTTTTCTCAAATTCATTTTTAGCATTCGTTCGCAGTCCTGTATTTAAGTCAATATACGATTGAAGCCAAACGGACTGCTTAAATTTTAATACCTTATGAATTTTAGCTATTTGTAATCCATATTTAAGAGCTTGTATTAGCGCTCTGTAATGAAGTATATACCGCTCTTTATCGTAAACGGTACCCATCAATTTCTTCTGCTTAGAATTCGGTGCTGATCTATGTTCAGGACAAAAAGGCAAATCCTTATGTTTATCATGAAGTTCTTTAGGGTATGTTAGATCTACTTCTAGAAAATATCCATTATCGGTATTATCAGGAACGTTTGTGACGTCAATATTTGTATCACACCACTGAAAGCCGCCATACGGAAGACACTGACTCATCGCCCACCCATACTGGTTGTTAATATCCTTATAAACTTGATATACATCAGGCTTGGATGGATCATATCCGGGTATATATTTATTATTCGCTGTGGAACGTCGTTTCATGCATTGACTCAACCCATCGCGAATTCCTCGTTCAACAAACATCATCATATCAATATCTGTTAATAATTCGAGTTCAATATCTGTATGTTTTAGTATACAATCCCATGTGTAACCAGGTAGGGTGTAGTAATGAGCAGGATCCAAACTATAATTATCCATACAACTAGCTCGGAAAGTCTCGAAAATATCCGTCAGAAGCATAATATCGGTTTTCATGTACAGATCCACATAATCACCTAAATTGGAACAGTTAAACGCAGACCAAATATTTTGAGCATGATGATAAAGTAGTCTCGAGCACCGTTTCTCTTCTAAGCGATTGTAAAAACCATCTATATCAGGTAGCCGAATTTCATTAAATTTATCAAAAGAATCAATGAAATCATAAGGCATTACACCTTTTCTGGTTAGGAGTTGAAATTCTTGTTCGGAAACATCAGTAAAAATCTTTCTAGTGTTTGGAAATTCAGGTAAATATGATGCCAGCTTATCCAGAGCAGAGTTCATAAATCTGAATGAGTCGATAAAACGAAATTTGATATTACAATCATCAATATTTTTTGTGAAGCTGATATACTTTTCTTTTGTAATTGGAATTCAACTCGCCCATCAATCTTCGTTGCAATATCTTCAACTATTAATATTCCATCATAATTAGATAGATTATGAAATACTACTGGAACCACATGATTATCTTGATAATTAATATTACAACTCTCATGAGAGGCACCTCTAAAATTGCTTCCTTCTCTATATCCCCCACTTCTAAACATTAAATGACAATGATCTTGAACTTTTGTTTCTCCTTCAACAAATGGTTTTTCACATATATGACAATGCGTGGATTTCTTGAAATGTTCTTCTTCATCGTTGGTTAGAGGATTTATATCATATGAACACAAAAATACAGTTTCAATATCTTCAGATATTTGTTTCAATTCCTTTGTAAACCATGCCATACAATCAATTCCACGGTATGAACGATAATATGAGAGTGAATCATCATAACAGCATTTGAAATAGTACCCCACAACGGCTGGTACATGCTTCTGGTATTTTATCTTACTATCTATAGGCTCCAATACACTTTCAATGTCGGCATAGATGATAAACGGTGTTTTCTCCTTATTTTTGAAATTCTTAAACTATAAAACATTCTCCTCAGGTTTCGGCATTCTGATCGCACAATCATTTATTTGCTTGCAGTTTTCATAATGGGTGTTTAACTTTTCGCCGGAGTAGAAATAATGTAGACATCGATCAAAGAAAAACTTTTTACCATTATGTTTATTAAGCTGACAGGAAACCAAGCATGATAAATCTTTAATCCAAACATAATGATAACGAATAGGTGAAGAGTCATCATTCTTTTGGTTATCTTCATCATAATAATGGTTTTGGATCAATAATAAATTGACGTGATTAGCTAATTTGTTTTGGGTTAAATAGGCCGGTAACACATTATATCTTTTCTTACATTTCTTTAAGATGTAAACATTTATGGAAATCTGGTTTTGCTTTTCAAAGTTTGGAATCTGCTTTAATGTCATCGAAAATTGTATCCCTTTCAGTTTTAATATTTTTGAATAGTGTGGATACTTTGAAACACATTGGGGATCTTTTTCAACAGGATATAATGCCGATGTCACAGCCCATGCAAAGCATGCATCATCTACATTTTGAACGTTATTGCACGCTTCTTTTCGTTTGATTTCGATGGGTAACACAATGTATGACGATTCGAGCTGTGGTGTAAATTTATTAATATTCACACCCAAGCTCACAACCTTAACGAGAGCCCAACCGCTATCTCGTTCCTGAAATTCTTCCAATTCACGTATAATTGGATCAGTCGCGTTTGTCTTGAACCATTCTGTTACCTCGACAATGCTCGAAACCAGAAAAAGAGACGTATTTTAACCTATTATGCGAAATGGTAAATAAAACTTGATGGAATGTTTCAAGCGGAAAGTTGAATATTATGGCTATACTAGCAGTCACAACATAATCGAAAAGCAGATCATGACTGTTTTGAAGGTTTATGTAACAATTAAAATCGTAACAAAGAAGTTGGGATACTGTGCAACACCACCAATCGAAATCTAGAACAACAATGGAAACCCTAACAAGAAGGTTTCAAGAACCATCCTATCAAATTCGAAGAGAAGTCCTTTAAACCTATACCACAATCAAAATCATCAGGAGAAGACTAATACATCAATTGAAATTATTGTAACCTATGAAAATCTAACACCCTATAATCGTTATAGAATTATACTCTCAAATTTTGAAAACGTTGTTAGTTTGCAAAATAACAATATAATATTATGTAAATTTCAATTAATCATTAATCAATAAAAATTATAAGCTTTCAAATACATTTTATTTAAAAAAATTAATAAAATTTGTATACCTACCAATTTATTTTATAATTTATAACACACAAACAAATAGTACCCACTGATGCAGTTTAGAAAAAACACTAATGACTTTAATGGGCACCACAGACATTCAACATTGAACAGCAACATTGAAGAGCAACTAGCATGTTGCTCTGTGTGTATACTGGTTGCAGCAACAAAAAACATGACCTTGAACGGTTGCTGCAACATTAAAAACTATTTGATATTTAGTAGGAGGAGTTAAATGTTCATATACAAATTGCCATATTTTCTGAAATGTTATGCTTTCCTAATATTTTATTACCTATATTGGTTACAATTTACATTATATATAATATATACAGTGTGTCTACTTAAGTTGGCTCCATATGGAAAACGTTTTTATTATAAGGTTTACGAAAAAAAATTATTCTTTATAAAAATTTTTGCTTTCGAAAATATTAACATGCCGCTATTTACTTTTGACATCGAATGTACAGGGTGTGCAGAAATTGAAAAAGTTCGATAGGAATTTTTTTTCCACTTCAATTTTAAATTAAATTTTGCAAATCCTTCTTATAAAACACGTTATCTGTTATTCTAATTAACCTGTCATCGTACTTTAAATGTTTATTTGCTGATTTGAAACATTTAATGAATGATATGTAACAAAATAATGAATACAGAACATTTATTTTTCATACATTACATTACAAATACAATTATTATTGTTGACGTAAGTAACAACAGTTACCTTCAGTTCGTTTTTGCCTCAACGTATCCACCTTCGCGTTCCATACATGTAATTGTTCTTACAAAATTCACAAAATTCTTTAAATCCACTCCTACATATCTCGGGAGTGATTTCTTGAACCGTTTCCCGTATAATCTGTTCTATATGGTCTACATTTTGAACAAAAATATACAAAATTTAATTTAAAATTGAAGTGGTCAACACATTCCTATCGAACTTTTTCAATTTTTAGACACCCTATACATTTGATGTCAAAAGTGAATAGCTGAATATTAATATTTTCGAATGCAGAGATTTTTATAAAGAATAACTTTTTTTCGTAAACATTATAATAAAAAAGTTTTCCATATGGAGCCAACTTAAGTTGACACACTGTATACATTTTATTGTATACAATTATTTGTGTAGTTTTTACTAGAGATACATACATATAAATAAACTATACTAATTAAATGAGATAGATAGAGACATGATGAGAAATGTTTGAATTTTTATGACTAGAGTCATAAAATAATAAAAATTAAATTTTATGATCCCAAACTTTGGTTGCAGCGTCTGTACTGAAAATATTTTATAGGCGGAGTTCAATGTTGCTGCAACCAAGTTCTGTGTCTATTCTGTACTTAATGGTTAATATTTACTTTTTACACCAACCGGCTATCTCTCGTTGAAAGAGAGAGTTATAAAGAAAGTGATGAAACCATCAATTAAATTGATTTACATACGATTCAGTTACAAGGTCACCAATCAAGAGCAACCTACACGTTTTCAATTCTCTAGTTAAAACAAGTTGCAACAGATAATGTGATAGAAAGAGGCGGGTATAAATAAAGACAATGATGCAGCTAGCAATTAAAATAATTCCCATCCGATTCAATTTTTTACTCACTTGCATTAACAGTTTCAGTTTATAAGCACATTAAAATGTTTGAATGTTCATATTGCCGAAGAATTTTCTCTCGTAGTTACAACATGCATCAACATGTAAATCGCTGTCATGGAGGCTCAGCACCAGAAGTAAATGATTACCAACCAAAAAAAATTATGGAACCGTCGTTCCTTTGAAATACAGGGAAATGATTACAAATATAAAACTAACGAACATAACAACAGGATGTCAGGGGTCCAGTCAACAGACATGTTATCACATAGTTCATCCAGCCTAGATGGATACCTACTTACAAACAGACAACATAGTTATCATGAAAAAGAATTTCAACTTCAATGTAACCTCGACTCATCGAAAAACGAACGAAACTTTATCTATTGGCATAATCCTAGCAAGTTAGCGATTCGATTAAGAGAATTGACTGCCTCAAATATAGGTTTGGAAGCAATAACATTATGTCAACAAGTCCTTAAAACTGGGTTTATTGATACAATCGAAACAATTCAATAATAGATCAAACAAGAACCAAAACTCCATTAATTGTGAAGCGGACATCGTAATAATAATGTAATATTATAATATTCACTTCTATTTAAATTTAATATCAGATCCATATTTTTTGTAAATATCTATAATGTTATAAAAAAAACACAAACGTTCCTTTAAAAATACTGTATATTCTCAATCAAACCGTTTTTCTAATGTATAATACCTGTGTTTAGTTCATAATAAATATAATATGCCAACAAAAAAAAAGTTGATAACTAAGTGCAATGTTCAATTATGATACTAGTGCTAAATATACTTAACACCTTTTCGCAGAATCCATTGCATACTATAGTCATATACGCGCAAGCGCGTTTTATCAAAGTTACCTATGACTAGTGGACTTTGTACCTTCATAGCCAATTGCAACGAAGGTTGAAGTCAACCACCAAACAAGTACACACACGTTCAAGGTTAATATTTAAGTGCATCATGTTCCAAGAAAATAATGGGCATAAGAGTTGTGCAATATGATTACAATGCATTTATAAGACTTAACAAGATAATCAGCAACGCGTGGACTTTGGATCTTAGTCGCCGTTTATAATTAATAATAATCGTGGAATAAGCACAAACATGTTCTAGGTCTATATCTTAGTCGATAGTTCTAAAATATCCCACCTTATTATTGCATAATGTTCCAAGAAAATAACGGGCTACCCGCATTCGGCAGAGCCACCTGCACACAGATAACAAGTTCGTGGAATGTGACCTTAGAACTGAATCGGATGGGAATTATTTTAATTGCTAGCTGCATCATTGTCTTTATTTATACCCGCCTCTTTCTATCACATTATCTGTTGCAACTTGTTTTAACTAGAGAATTGAAAACGTGTAGGTTGCTCTTGATTGGTGACCTTGTAACTGAATCGTATGTAAATCAATTTAATTGATGGTTTCATCACTTTCTTTATAACTCTCTCTTTCAACGAGAGATAGCCGGTTGGTGTAAAAAGTAAATATTAACCATTAAGTACAGAATAGACACAGAACTTGGTTGCAGCAACATTGAACTCCGCCTATAAAATATTTTCAGTACAGACGCTGCAACCAAAGTTTGGGATCATAAAATTTAATTTTTATTATTTTATGACTCTAGTCATAAAAATTCAAACATTTCTCATCATGTCTCTATCTATCTCATTTAATTAGTATAGTTTATTTATATGTATGTATCTCTAGTAAAAACTACACAAATAATTGTATACAATAAAATGTATACAGTGTGTCAACTTAAGTTGGCTCCATATGGAAAACTTTTTTATTATAATGTTTACGAAAAAAAGTTATTCTTTATAAAAATCTCTGCATTCGAAAATATTAATATTCAGCTATTCACTTTTGACATCAAATGTATAGGGTGTCTAAAAATTGAAAAAGTTCGATAGGAATGTGTTGACCACTTCAATTTTAAATTAAATTTTGTATATTTTTGTTCAAAATGTAGACCATATAGAACAGATTATACGGGAAACGGTTCAAGAAATCACTCCCGAGATATGTAGGAGTGGATTTAAAGAATTTTGTGAATTTTGTAAGAACAATTACATGTATGGAACGCGAAGGTGGATACGTTGAGGCAAAAACGAACTGAAGGTAACTGTTGTTACTTACGTCAACAATAATAATTGTATTTGTAATGTAATGTATGAAAAATAAATGTTCTGTATTCATTATTTTGTTACATATCATTCATTAAATGTTTCAAATCAGCAAATAAACATTTAAAGTACGATGACAGGTTAATTAGAATAACAGATAACGTGTTTTATAAGAAGGATTTGCAAAATTTAATTTAAAATTGAAGTGGAAAAAAAATTCCTATCGAACTTTTTCAATTTCTGCACACCCTGTACATTCGATGTCAAAAGTAAATAGCGGCATGTTAATATTTTCGAAAGCAAAAATTTTTATAAAGAATAATTTTTTTTCGTAAACCTTATAATAAAAACGTTTACCATATGGAGCCAACTTAAGTAGACACACTGTATATATTATATATAATGTAAATTGTAACCAATATAGGTAATAAAATATTAGGAAAGCATAACATTTCAGAAAATATGGCAATTTGTATATGAACATTTAACTCCTCCTACTAAATATCAAATAGTTTTTAATGTTGCAGCAACCGTTCAAGGTCATGTTTTTTGTTGCTGCAACCAGTATACACACAGAGCAACATGCTAGTTGCTCTTCAATGTTGCTGTTCAATGTTGAATGTCTGTGGTGCCCATTAAAGTCATTAGTGTTTTTTCTAAACTGCATCAGTGGGTACTATTTGTTTGTGTGTTATAAATTATAAAATAAATTGGTAGGTATACAAATTTTATTAATTTTTTTAAATAAAATGTATTTGAAAGCTTATAATTTTTATTGATTAATGATTAATTGAAATTTACATAATATTATATTGTTATTTTGCAAACTAACAACGTTTTCAAAATTTGAGAGTATAATTCTATAACGATTATAGGGTGTTAGATTTTCATAGGTTACAATAATTTCAATTGATGTATTAGTCTTCTCCTGATGATTTTGATTGTGGTATAGGTTTAAAGGACTTCTCTTCGAATTTGATAGGATGGTTCTTGAAACCTTCTTGTTAGGGTTTCCATTGTTGTTCTAGATTTCGATTGGTGGTGTTGCACAGTATCCCAACTTCTTTGTTACGATTTTAATTGTTACATAAACCTTCAAAACAGTCATGATCTGCTTTTCGATTATGTTGTGACTGCTAGTATAGCCATAATATTCAACTTTCCGCTTGAAACATTCCATCAAGTTTTATTTACCATTTCGCATAATAGGTTAAAATACGTCTCTTTTTCTGGTTTCGAGCATTGTCGAGGTAACAGAATGGTTCAAGACAAACGCGACTGATCCAATTATACGTGAATTGGAAGAATTTCAGGAACGAGATAGCGGTTGGGCTCTCGTTAAGGTTGTGAGCTTGGGTGTGAATATTAATAAATTTACACCACAGCTCGAATCGTCATACATTGTGTTACCCATCGAAATCAAACGAAAAGAAGCGTGCAATAACGTTCAAACTGTAGATGATGCATGCTTTGCATGGGCTGTGACATCGGCATTATATCCTGTTGAAAAAGATCCCCAATGTGTTTCAAAGTATCCACACTATTCAAAAATATTAAAACTGAAAGGGATACAATTTTCGATGACATTAAAGCAGATTCCAAACTTTGAAAAGCAAAACCAGATTTCCATAAATGTTTACATCTTAAAGAAATGTAAGAAAAGATATAATGTGTTACCGGCCTATTTAACCCAAAACAAATTAGCTAATCACGTCAATTTATTATTGATCCAAAACCATTATTATGATGAAGATAACCAAAAGAATGATGACTCTTCACCTATTCGTTATCATTATGTTTGGATTAAAGATTTATCATGCTTGGTTTCCTGTCAGCTTAATAAACATAATGGTAAAAAGTTTTTCTTTGATCGATGTCTACATTATTTCTACTCCGGCGAAAAGTTAAACACCCATTATGAAAACTGCAAGCAAATAAATGATTGTGCGATCAGAATGCCGAAACCTGAGGAGAATGTTTTATAGTTTAAGAATTTCAAAAATAAGGAGAAAACACCGTTTATCATCTATGCCGACATTGAAAGTGTATTGGAGCCTATAGATAGTAAGATAAAATACCAGAAGCATGTACCAGCCGTTGTGGGGTACTATTTCAAATGCTGTTATGATGATTCACTCTCATATTATCGTTCATACCGTGGAATTGATTGTATGGCATGGTTTACAAAGGAATTGAAACAAATATCTGAAGATATTGAAACTGTATTTTTGTGTTCATATGATATAAATCCTCTAACCAACGATGAAGAAGAACATTTCAAGAAATCCACGCATTGTCATATATGTGAAAAACCATTTGTTGAAGGAGAAACAAAAGTTCAAGATCATTGTCATTTAATGTTTAGAAGTGGGGGATATAGAGAAGGAAGCAATTTTAGAGGTGCCTCTCATGAGAGTTGTAATATTAATTATCAAGATAATCATGTGGTTCCAGTAGTATTTCATAATCTATCTAATTATGATGGAATATTAATAGTTGAAGATATTGCAACGAAGATTGATGGGCGAGTTGAATTCCAATTACAAAAGAAAAGTATATCAGCTTCACAAAAAATATTGATGATTGTAATATCAAATTTCGTTTTATCGACTCATTCAGATTTATGAACTCTGCTCTGGATAAGCTGGCATCATATTTACCTGAATTTCCAAACACTAGAAAGATTTTTACTGATGTTTCCGAACAAGAATTTCAACTCCTAACCAGAAAAGGTGTAATGCCTTATGATTTCATTGATTCTTTTGATAAATTTAATGAAATTCGGCTACCTGATATAGATGGTTTTTACAATCGCTTAGAAGAGAAACGGTGCTCGAGACTACTTTATCATCATGCTCAAAATATTTGGTCTGCGTTTAACTGTTCCAATTTAGGTGATTATGTGGATCTGTACATGAAAACCGATATTATGCTTCTGACGGATATTTTCGAGACTTTCCGAGCTAGTTGTATGAATAATTACAGTTTGGATCCTGCTCATTACTACACCCTACCTGGTTACACATGGGATTGTATACTAAAACATACAGATATTGAACTCGAATTATTAACAGATATTGATATGATGATGTTTGTTGAACGAGGAATTCGCGATGGGTTGAGTCAATGCATGAAACGACGTTCCACAGCGAATAATAAATATATACCCGGATATGATCCATCCAAGCCTGATGTATATCAAGTTTATAAGGATATTAACAACCAGTATGGGTTGGCGATGAGTCAGTGTCTTCCGTATGGTGGCTTTCAGTGGTGTGATACAAATATTGATGTCACAAACGTTCCTGATAATACCGATAATGGATATTTTCTAGAAGTAGATCTAACATACCTTAAAGAACTTCATGATAAACATAAGGATTTGCCTTTTTGTCCTGAACATAGATCAGCACCGAATTCTAAGCAGAAGAAATTGATGGGTACCGTTTACGATAAAGAGCGGTATATACTTCATTACAGAGCGCTAAAACAAGCTCTTAAATATGGATTACAAAAATTCATAAGATATTAAAATTTAAGCAGTCCGTTTGGCTTCAATTGTATATTGACTTAAATACAGGACTGCGAACGAATGCTAAAAATGAATTTGAGAAAAATTTGTTTAAATTGATGAATAATGCCGTTTTCGGAAAAACTATGGAGAATTTTCGAAAACATTCAAATGTTAAACTCATTAACAAATGGGAGGGTCGGTATAATGCTGAATCTTATATATCTAAACCAGAATTTCATTCGTGTACAATTTTTAACTCCAATTTAGTTGATATTGAACTAAAAAAGATGGAGATATTCTTCAACAAACCCCTGTATATTGGTGCGGAAATTCTGGATTTAGCTAAAACTACCATCTACGATTTTCATTATGGTTATATGGTTCCACAATTGGGTAATGATTGTAGTTCTCTATATACAGATACCGATTCTATTATTTACGAAATTCGTAACTGCGATCCTTATGAACTAATAAAAAGAGACTGTCGTAAATATTATGACACTAGCGAATATCCTGAATCAAATGTTTATGATATACCATGTGTTAATAAAAAAGTGTTGGGTATGATGAAGGATGAGAATAATGGAACCCCTATGACCCATTTTGTAGGTTTGAGATCAAAATTATATACACTGAAAGTTTTAACCACACCAGAAGAAATAGCTAAATCTCGTCAGAAACTCCGAAATGAAGAAATTATGGAAGATACAATTGATATGGAATTGAACAACGTGGACTCTCTAAAAAGGCTAAGGGTGTGAAGCGGTCAGTTCTAAAAACAAAGATAACATTTGAGGATAATACGAAAAAATAAATTTAGTGTTAGTATAAACCCCCCCCCCCCCTCTACCCTCGATCCCCGCCACTAAGAAACTTCCAGAGAGGGAACTACTGGCAGCTTGGGGTACACTGACTGATGGTTGGCTAAAAAACATGTGTGATGGTCGACCAAATGCACTGACTGAAGAAAATGCGCGATGGTAGGCTAAGAGATATGCACGATGGTCTGCTCAGATGCGTAGGCTGAGGAACAACTGCGCATGTGCAGAAGGGAACAAAAAGTGCAAAATCCACCTTAGAATTCCTTATGGGAAATAACATGGAAAAATGACCTTTTTTGCGCTCGTACTCTCATAGCCTATCTACTAACTCGTTCCGAAATAGCGAAGCTAATCTAAAAAACAGTTTTTAGTAAATTAAAAAAAAACTACAACTCCAATCGAAAAAAAGTTATAGGTAATAAAAAGAGCTTCCGATTAAAATTTATTCGAATCGATACATCATTTTTGGAGATATCTCGAAAAAACCGTCCAAAAATGCCATTTCTTGTTTTTACCATAACTTTTTCAAATTTGAGTATTTTTATTTGAAATTTACCACAATAATCAGAAAGAGGGGTACCACATACGTTTCCCTAGCACCTAGACCAAGGGGTCTCTTTTCCCAATTTACCACAAAGGTAGATCTCAAGAAACAGAATATGAACGCTTTTGCAGAATTGAAAAATAATGTTCGTTTTTGAGATATATCGATTTTTCGAAAATAAGGCATCGTTGAAAATTGGTCATTGTTGCCCAACGGGAGGTCGTAGAAAAACGTTTTGGGACTTATTTTTTTCTGGAAGAGTTGTACTCTCATGCTATTAAAAGCCACGAAAACTCACTTTGAAAAATTGCTTTTTTTGTAAAAATTGAAAAAAAAATGGAAAAAACGATATTTTTTAGTTTTTTTACGACCTCCCGTTGGGCAATAATGGCCAATTTTCAAAGACGCCTTTTTTTTCGAAAAATCGTTATATCTCAAAAACGAAAACTTATTTTTCAATTCTGTGTTCTTATTCTGTTTCTTGAGATCTACCTTTGTGGTAAATTTCAAATACAAATACTCATAATTGAAACAGTTATGGTAAAAACAAGAAATGGCATTTTTCGACGGTTTTTTCGAGATATTCCAAAATTATGTATTGATTCGAACTCAAAAAAGTTTAATCGAAAGCTCTTTTTATTACCTACAACTTTATTATTTACTTTTTTTCGATTGGAGTTGTAGTTTTTTTTTAATTTTCAAAAAACTGTTTTTTCGGACTTCGCGAATTTTTTAGGTTAACTTCGCCATTTCGGATCGAGTTACTCCACGCAGCAACTTTTCTTAGAATTTTTTTTCCTACATGACAGTACTTTTTATTTTTGGTTAGGAGTTTAAACATCATTATCATTGGGTTAAAAATGTATTGATTGGACTAAAAAGACAAATACAATTTAAAATCAAATCGCCAAAGCGCCAAAAGGACAAATAACAAATCACAGGTCGTGTGGCAATGTGTCTATTGCATTCCAACGTACAACCGAGTGGGCAGAGAAAATCCTTTGAAGCGGGATATAAATATATAGGGTGCCCCATAAGTAGTCGAGGTCCATAAGAGGGTAGGTAGAGGGTATGATTTTGGAACGAAAAGTCCCAAGACACTTTTTTATTAGACGCACCGTTAATTAATTATTTATTAATTAAGGAAACTAGATTGCAACCAGAGTTGCATTTTTTTGATAATTCATTTTTGATTTAATTATCAATTTTTGGAAAAAAGTTATGCTTAAATTTTTTAAATTATTAATTCCTTGAAAAGTGCATTAATTAATTTTTTTTTTTTTTTTGAAAAATGTAATAAATAAATTGTTTTAATAATAAATTTAAAAAAAAATGCGCAGATTAAATTCGTTAAATTATAAAAAAATAAAATAAATTATTAAATTAAATAGAAAAATATTAATATTAATATTATTATTTATTATTTTATTATTTATTTTTTTATTATTTTACTATTATTATTGTTGTTAAATTATTATTATTATTATTATTCGTTAAATTATTATTATTATTATTTAATTATTGAATTATTAAAAAAATTAATCAATAAAATAATTTTATTAATGCAGTTTTGAGAAAACTTTATAATTTAATGAATTTAATTTGCACATTTTTCTAAAATGTATTATTAAATCAATTTATTTAATACATTTTTGAAAAAATAAAAACATTTAATTAATGAACTTTTCAAGGAATTAATAATTTGAAAAATTTAATAATAATAATAAGATCTTTATTGATATGCCGAAGCTAATCAACTATTACATACATATTCTTAAACACGTATTAAAAAGTATTCTTAATTCTAATACTCTAATAAAACTCAAAAGACAAAAAAAAAAAAAATAAGCTCAAAAACTAACAATTCATGAGTTAAACAAAATAAATGCTATAAATTATTACATTATTTACAGTTTCTAACAAACAAACAATAAAAACATACAAAAGAGAAAAAGAAAAAAAGAAAAACAAATTCAAAACAACAAAAAATTTTAAGTTTCTTCAGAAATTAAAGTCTTCTCTTCCTTTCACTCATCACTTTTGTCTATATATTCCGCAACTATTATTATATGTCTTGCATCTCTGACATTCAAAACTTGGTCCAGCGAAACTAAGCCTTCTTTTAATATATTCTCCCTCACTCCCTCACTTATGCCCTGACATTCAAAAACAAAATGATATCCCGATTCACACCCTCCACATAAAACACACACTCTCTCACAATTCACTTTATTTTTATTCTCCCATATAAGTATTTACCTTCCCATTCTAAAATTTGCAAGTACTCTTCTTGTGTCCCTGTCTGCAACTGGCAGATAAGGTGCCCCGTTCTCATAGTGCCCTATCTTGTTGAAAGCCTCTAAAGATGGTAATAGTGCTAGTCGTTCAAACATCCTTTTCCTATAATTTTCTTCAAGACACATTTTAATTAATTTTTTTTTATGTGCATAGTTCAAATCATCCATGTCCTCGTTCATTTCTATTTTATTCCTTATTTCAGCCACTCTATCTTTCATACCCAACTTAAAGCAATCTTTTTGTATCCTTTTTGTGCTGTCATGGATACGATTGTAATAATTTAAGCACTGTCTTAAAAAACCTTCGAATGGCAATTCACCCAATTCTACTAGCGTTGCTTCATTAGGAGTAGAGGCCGCTATTCCTAGTATATGTTTATATACGCCGCAGACAAGACTATTTAATCTTGGATCTATTTTTCCCAATCCCCATACCTGTGCGCCGTATGACAACACCGGAAAAAGCAACGCCTTGACTATTCGCAAACAGACACTTACCGGCAAATTACGATGCTTATTAACATATATTTTAACAGTTGCACATACACTCTTGGCTTTCCGTAAAATATTATCTTGTTGCACTTTCCATTGTCCATCATGTGAAATATACACTCCCAAATATTTAAAATGTCTTACACACTCAATTTTTTCTCCATACATATTCCACTCACACTTGTTAGTCATTCTTGAACCCTTGCTTACGACTAACATTTTGGTTTTCTCCACGTTCACTCTCAATTTCCACTTCTCACAATATACTTCCACACCATTTAGAGCTCTTCTCATTCCTTCAATCGAGTCAGACAGCAGAACTACATCATCTGCGTACATTAGTACTTTAATTTCCGTATTTCGAATGCATGGGCTTATTGTATCAATTTCTTCCAGGTGCTGTGGTATATCATTAATAAATAATAAAAATAGTATTGTTGACAATTTGCATCCCTGTCTCAGCCCGCGCCAAGTGCTAAAATATTTTGTAATATATCCGCCATCTAATTTCACACAGCACTGAGATTGCGCATATAAAGATTTCAGTATCTCTATTGTGTTGTTGGACATTTTTAACTTTTTCAATTTATGCCATAGGAGAGTCCTGTCTACTGAGCCGAAAGCCTTGCATAGGTCTATAAAACAGCAGTACATCTTGTTCCTTTTTCTTTTTAAATTTTTCTCGATTAAATATTTTAACACAAGGATGTTATCTACTGTTTCATATCCCTTTCTAAATCCACTTTGAAACTCACTAATTATATTATTCTCAGAAGCCCATTCTTGTAATCGTTCAGACAACATTTTTGTATATACCTTACTTATAGTTGGTAATAATGTAATGGCTCTATAATTATTCACATCATTCATTTTTCCTTTTCCTTTATACATATTACAGATAATACCCGTTGTCCATGCATCTGGAAATTGTCTACTTGAGTGCATTACTTGAAACAGCTCCGTTACTACACTCACAAACCTGTTACATCCAACTAGGCAAACCAGAAACTCATTCAAGAAACCATCGATACCTGCCGCTTTACCTTTTTTTAATTGTTTTATGGTTTCAAACATCTCTGTCAAAACTACCCCTTTATCCAATTCTTCAACATATACTGCATTTTGCACTTCACATTCGTTCTCTGCATTTTCACATGCATCTGTATCATATAGATTTTTATAATATTCGATCCATTCATTCTGCCCAATAATTCCATTTATCGTACTACTACGCTTATTAGATACTAGCTTCCACAATGCTTTGTCATCTCTATTTTCTAGTGCACAATTAATATCTTCCACTATTTTCTCTTCGAGTTGTCGTTTTTTCTTAACCAAAACCTCTTTATATAACTTCCTTGATTCCATATACGTTCTTAAAGTTTCTTCATTTCTTGATTGTCTGAACATACGTAACTTTTTTTTTGCTTCCTGCTTAAATCGGCTACATTCTTTATCAAACCAACTATTCCTATTTTTGGTCGGATTCGCATTTTGTTTGCATTCCATACTTGCTGACATGTATATCATCCATTTATTCAAAATACTCACTGAGTTTTTTACATCTCCTTTGCTCAAAAACCACCTGATTCCAATTTCATAAAATTTTGACTCCACTGATAACTCGCATTTTTCTAATAACTCCTCCCCGCATCTTTCCGACCATTTATATTTAATTAATTTTTCATTTTGATAGTTTTGTGATATGTCGCTGCATTCTATATACATTATTTGGACATCTAATGGCATATGCTGGGACTCTAGTTCTTCTCGCACACTGAGGTTCACACCATATTCATATAGTGTGGATGACGTTAAGACATAATCTATGACACTGCAGCCATTATTACTTATTTATGTCCATTCTCCTTCTGTATCCCCCTTCGTTCTCCCATTCAAAATATATAATTGTACGCTTTCACAAAAATTAACCATCATGCGCCCGTAATTATTAATCGAATTATCTTTACTTACTCTTTCATTAACTAATATTATTTCTTTAATCATTTGTTCATCACTCTCAACCATATCATCCCTCATATACTCCTGCTCATTACCCACTCTGGCATTAAAGTCTCCGCTTAAAAGAATTTCCACTTCTCTGTATTTTTCCCATATTTCGTTTTCTAATTTTGTAAAAAAATTCCTATCTGAGTACACTGAATTTTCAGGGTGATGATACACTGTTCCAATTAACAATTTTTTCCCATCATTATTCAAAAGTGTCCATATTACTTCTTCGATTTTATTCTCCACTAACATAATTTTATCTTTAAGTTCATTTTTATAATAAACACACAGTCCTCCGGGGTATCTACCTCTATCACTTATACGACATCTATTTTTGCTGAAGCATTCATAACCTTTCATTTCATATATTTTTCCTGTAGGTAACCAAGTTTCAACCAAACAACATATATCATAGTTTTGTAAATATTCAATCACATTTTCAATTTCCGATTTTCGTTGCCATCCTTCAATGTTCCAAAAAACCAAGTTTAAACGTCTTTCATTGTTGCGTTCGCTACGTACTTTTTTAACGGAGTTTCTCTTAATTTCTTAGATTCTTGTCGAATTATCCCTTGTTCGAAGTTAAGAGTCTCCTCATATTCTTCAGACGATTGTTCTACTAACATTCTTTTCTTGCGACGTTCATCATCTTCTATTTTTTATTTAAATTCCTTTTTTGACTTTGCTCCACCCGAATTTCGTACGGTAAGTCCTCATTCATATATATCTTTGTTCCCTTAAGATTACTTTTTCCTTTCAGGATTTCCGTCTTTTTTCTCATATTATTCAAACAGACTTTTATTGGCCTACTAGAACTTCCCTTTCTTCCGATTCTAAAAGATTCTTCTATATCATCAGGTTTGATATTTACTCTAAGTTTTTCTTGCGTTAAGTTAATAATTATTTCTTCCAGCTCTTCCTCGTTTTCTTCTATTTCCTGAATTCCGTGAATTATAACGTTTCTTTTGTTCATATTTCTTCTTAAATTGACGATTGTTTTTTGCTGTTCAGTTACCTTCAGTTTCAATGCGTCATTATCTTGTTTCACTTTATCACACATATTTTGTACCTATTGAATTTCATTTCTCATGGATTGTATATTTTCTTCCATAACATCCAATTTGTTTAGCTTAATTAGAATTTCGTCCAACTTTTTTTCCATTTTTAAAGGTTTTTCTTTTTTAATTTGATAATTATAACGCGGTGTCACTTTATAACAAGAGTCAATCTTATTGCTGCTTATTACAAAATTATTTTAAATGAATGTATTTAAACAAAATTTTCCCAATAATTAATATTATTAGTTTATAAAATGATGCAATAGAATAGAATGAACAAACAAGAAATCAAAAGAAAAAAAAAAAAAAAAGTTTAACTTCCAACCATACGATTCGAACCATGGACCTTTTGAATCACAGCCACGCACTATATCCACAGCGTCACAAAGGTATACAGTTTATGTCTCCAAATTTTTTGTTGCCAAAAAAATTCACTGCTAGAGATTAACCTATTCTTTTTCATAGTTTAATAAACTTTTCCTTTCATTACTTGATTGCTTTAAAACTTCATAAATAATTACACAACTTAAGTAATATACTACAGCACAACACCTTATTTAACACACAAATATATCCTTCATCCACTTTTAATTTCTTATTTAAGTTTTATTCCACACTTGACATTCAACCAACTTGTTCGAACCAACCATATCTTGAGAAAAATTATGAGAAAAATTTAAGCAATAAATTTTTACAAAAATTGACAATAAAATAAAAAATGAATTATCAAAAAAATGCACTTTTTGCAACTCTGGTTTCAACCTAGTTTCCTTAATTAATTAATAATTAATTAACGGTGCGTCTAATAAAAAAATGTCTCAGGACTTTTCGTTCCAAAATCGTACCCTCTAGCTACCTTCTTATGGAACTCGACTACTTATGGAACACCCTGTATATATATACATATACATATATGTATATATATATATATACTTTTTATCGAATTTCCTCCAAAGGAAATGCAGCTATTGTTTTTGCACCAATGTTGGAATTTCGTAAAAATTTCTTCAAATGTCCATCGATCCTACCTATTGGATGTTAAAAATCACTAACGATAAAATTTGTATGAATGTATATATACATATATATAATATGTTGTATATATATAATATGTACAACATATGTACTTTTTTTTAAATGTCTGTTGACTCTCTTGCGGTCACAGTTTTATTCCGATTAGAATGAAATTGGGTATTTGAGCGTTTTTGTTATTCTAAAGGTCAAGTTCGTCAATGGGTAAAATCGGACAAGGGGAAAGGTGATTTAGAGGGAGGAGAAAACACAAAATTTGACAAATCTCCCTTAATATTTAAAAAATAGAAAAATTTATCAGGAGTTAAGTTGTAGGTACCAAGTTTTACTGTAATTTTGTTTCTTACCATTTTTCTGTTACACTGATTTTTACAGCAATATTTACAATTAAAGATTGATAGTTAAAATTCTAAATATCTCTGTTTACATTAGAGTTTGAGAAAAATGATCAGGTAATGATTTGTAGCAAACATGGTTTTCTAAAACTTTACTCCTTAGACATTTTTCGATTATTCTAATATTAAGAGATATATTTTATATTTTGTGTGTGTTTGACACGAATTTATGAAATATATTTTATTGTAAAAAACTTAAAAAAAAAATTCAACCGACTTCAAAAAACATAAAAAGTCACTATATTAAAAAGCTTAAACTTACAATTTACAGATTTAATCCAAAAGACAATTCTTACCCAAACCTATTACGTATAATTTAGTTTGTATAAATATACAAGGTATATAAAGTTTGATCACGACTGTAACGCTTAAAAATATTGTTCGTAGGAATGAATGTTTGGTATATGTGTTCATAAAATTTGACCATTTCGGCATGTCCGTCTGTCTGTCTGTGGACACGATAACCCAAGAACGAAAAGAGATAATGAGCTGAAATGTGTTCTAGAGCAAAAAAGTAAGGTCATATTCGTTAATGGGCAAAATCAGACTATATTTTGACAAAACTGCCTATCTTTGGAACTATTGGATCGTTCCCTTCGCTCGCGGAGGGGTATATATACATCTTTGAAACCGTAAGAGATAGAAAAAAAATTTGTTAACAAAAAAATCTTCTTTTTAAAATAAACAAGTTTTGCTTAAAAAAGATTTTCATAAACTCAATAGTTTTCTCATCATTTGTGATTATATGTTCCTCGGAAAGAATTGTTAACATTTCGAATATGCAGAATTGTTAACAATTTAATCATTGATATTCAACTCAGTATATACTGGGTATTCAAACATTTAAGTCAGTTAGTTGCTACATTACTTAACAGTCGAACATAGAATCCTCCTTTTTTGGAGTTTGTTAAAATTTGTGTTGATTTTGTCAACTCCACAGAAACTCAAATTCTATAAGATAACTATAAAATTATTTTATTAAAATTTTGTTTTAATTTTGAAATTTCAATTTTGATTGTTGTTTCCATAGTAACTATAAACTAAAATCGTTATATATCGTTCTATTTTGGCTATTAATAAATTTAATTTTTGCAAATACTAAAGTCATATCAGATATTATATTTCATTTTTATCACACTAGAATTATGACCGCTAGAGAGTGATTTATGTATTCTAAGGAAATTCGCTAAGTTGACGCAGCTCCTGCGTAAGGAATTTTTTTTATACAATGGTAGTTGAATAAATGTAATATTTAACTAAATCGGCAAACTTGATATCAATTATCTCATGTTCTAAAAGGTCATAAAATTATCTAATCTTAAACTTAATTAATTATCAGTGGTCTTTTTGCTTGTGTTGATTTTGTAATAATCAACTTATTATATCTAAGTATATATTAAGTTTTACGTCGCTATCAGTTTTTCTGTAGAATTTGCTGTTGAAGAGGACAATGCAATGAGACAGTAAATATATTATTTGACAAGTTTTTGAGTTTGTTTAACTAAAGTTCCGCATAATTTCGCTAATTATAGAGTAAACACGAATAACTTGATATATAGAAAGTTTCATTAAATGTAAAATAAAGACGTTAACAACTAACATACACAAAATGATAAATGGAAATTATGAAAATATATCTCCTATTAATCGAAAAAAGTATACATGAACGACTAACTTTCCCATCAAAAACTAATATATCTTCAAAAGATACAATAGTTGTAAAACTAAAACCCCATAAGATAATTAATTTTAATAATAATGGAGTCTTATTTATACACAAAATAATTGTTATAATCTGATATTGTTGTATTAACAAGATTTGTAAAATTGTTTATTATTTCAAATAAATATATTTTTTATATATTTTTTATATTGCATGTATAGAAATTTAAATGTAAACTAAAAGTCAATTTGACATTGAGTAGGTACATTTATATTCGGTAAGTAATTAAATATTATTACTATATTTATCTCTATCAAACGAATACGAAATTTTGATAAAATACAATGTATAATGTATTCACCAAATTCTGAATATGTATATACAATAAGTATATTATAAACATGCTCATATAAAAATAAAAAAATTATTGAACCCCCGTGAACTTAGCAGAGCACTTTTAGCAGATCCCTCCCAAAACCATCCAACAAATTTGTTGGTCATTTGTTGGACATTGTTGGAAACTTTTAAAAATTTGTTGGACCCTATTTCAGAAGTTATAACCGTTTTTCCAAATGCGCTGCTAGGTTCACGCTAACAGAGCAATGTTTGAAAACTGACCAAAAAAGTATCCAAAAATGTTCCTTAGGACTTGTTGGAGATTGCTCGAACAATTTTAAAATTTGTTGGAGCTTCTTTCAAAAGTTATAAAGCTTTTAAAATGCTCTGCTAGGTTCACGTTAGCAGAGCATGTTTGAAAATCAACAAAAAAAAGTATCCAAAAATGTTCCTTAGGACTTGTTGGACATTGTTGGAACATTTTAAAAATTTGTTGGAGCTTATTTCAAAAGTTATAAAGCTTTTTAAAAGCGCTGCTTAGCGCACGCCTACAGGCCCATGTTTTAAAATCGACAAAAAAAGGAACATACAATGTTCCTTAGTACTTGTTGGTCATTGTTGGAACAATTTTAAAATTTGTTGGAGCTTCTTTCAAAAGTTATAGAGCTTTTAAAATGCTCTGCTAGGTTCACGCTAGCAGAGCATGTTTGAAAATTAACAAAAAAAAGTATCCAAAAATGTTGCTTAGGACTTGTTGGACATTGTTGGAACATTTTTAAAATTTGTTGGAGCTTATTTCAAAAGTTATAAAACTTTTAAAATGCTCTGCTAGGTTCACGCTAACAGAGCATGTTTGAAAATTGACAAAAAAAGTATCCAAAAATGTTCCTTAGGACTTGTTGGACATTGTTGGAACATTTTTAAAATTTGTTGGAGCTTATTTCAAAAGTTATAAAGCTTATTGCTTGTTACTTTTTTTGTCGAATTTAAAACATGGCTCTATTGGTATGCGCTCAGCAACGCTTTTAAAAAGCTTTATAACTTTTGAAAGAAGCTCCAACAAATTTTAAAATTGTTCCAACAATGATCTACAAGTACTAAGGAACATTGTTGGTTACCTTTTTTGTCGATTTTAAAACATGGCTCTGTAGGCGTGCGCTAAGCAGCGCTTTTAAAAAGCTTTATAACTTTTGAAAGAAGGTCCAACAAATTTTAAAAATGTTCCAACAATGTCCAACAAGTCCTAAGGAACATTTTTGGATACTTTTTTTGTCAATTTTCAAACATGCTCTGTTAGCCTGAACCTAGCAGAGCATTTAAAAAGCTTTATATCTTTTGAAATAAGCTCCAACAAATTTTAAAAATGTTCCAAACATGTCCAACAAGTACTAAGGAACATTTTTGGATACTTTTTTTTTGTTAATTTTCAAACATGCTCTGCTAGCGTGAACCTAGCAGAGCATTTTAAAAGCTTTATTACTTTTGAAAGAAGCTCCAACAAATTTAAAAATTGTTCCAACAATGACCAACAAGTACTAAGGAACATTGTATGTTTGATTGATTGATTGATTGATATCGGGGTAAAAATTATTTCACTTCGACCCTATGGTCCGTTGTGCTCCCCCTCCTAACTCAGTCTGACGAGACTCGCTTCTCCCATATGTTGGCAATAGCCTGGAGCTTGCTTATCAGATCCTCCTGAAGGTTCATATATTCGGGGTGAGATGCACCGAATATTCTGTATCTGCTGTAACCCAGAGGTTCACAGTCAAAGATTATGTGGCTGGATGTTTCTTCCTCCTCGCCACACAATCTGCACACAATGGAGCCGTTATGGAGTCCTATTGTGTGCAGATGCTTCCGTATGGGATAATGCCCAGTAATGAACCCAGTAACCCTCCGCAGTTGCATCCTGTTCAGCCTCAGTGCATCGAGAGATACCCTCTTTGTTGCACTCTGAAGCAGTACCTTCCCGAGCTCTTGCCGCGGTACTTTTTCCAAGTGATCACGGTGTTTAGCATTTGACCACTCGTTGATCACTTGTTTACATGCAGTCTTTGGAATTCCTAAAATAGGCTCTGGGCCTATGAATGGCATTCCAACTCTCTTCTTTGCTAAGGTATCCGCTTTTTCGTTTCCTTCGAAACCACTGTGACCCGGCACCCAGATCAATTTAACATTGTTCCGTTTTGCCAGTTTCAGAAGTTCCTCCAGACAATCCTTGACTACCCTTGAGGTGACCTCAGTTCCAGACAAGGCTTTTAAAGCAGCTTGACTGTCCGACAGAATACATACGTTCTGGTTTATGTAGCCTCTACGTAGGTTCTCACGGACGCAAGCCAGTATGGCGTAGACTTCTGCTTGGAAGACCGTAGCATATTTCCCCAAGTTGAGGCTTATGTTTGCTTTTGGTCTCTCACCGTAGATTCTCGCCCGGTCCCTTCTTCAGTTTTGGATCCGTCTGTATACCAGACGATTCCTTTCCTGAGGTAGGATGGTTCTCCTTCCGACCACATGGCCCTATCACATACTACAATGAAAGGTTTTGAGAAGGAGTATGTCTTGGGAAGTATATCTGTGCCCATTTCAAAGACGGGGTCTGAGATAATTGATGTTCCCACGGTACTTGCATGTCCAACCTGATTTTTATTAATCCAGTTGTTATTGCAAGACAATCTATAGACGCTGGATCTCGTTTTAGCTGTTACTACAATGCTTAGCGGAGGCAGCCCCAGTATGACTTCCATGGCAGCTGTAGGTGTACTCCTCATGGATCCAGTGATGCACAAGCAGGCCAGTCTCTGGATCCTGGACAGCTTTATGCACGAAATAATCTGCTTAACTTTTGGCCACCACACTAAAGCAGCATAGGTTTTAATGGGCCTGACTACTGTTGTGTAGAGCCAGTGAATCATTTTGGGTTTTAGACCCCAGACTTTTCCACATGCTCTCTTGCAATGCATGAGAGAAGATTTGCTCTTATTTGTTATATATTCCAGATGAGGGTTCCATGTTAGTTTGGAGTCCAGCATTACTCCCAAGAACTTGGCTTCCCTTGTGATCTGTAATCTTTCACAGAAGAGGATTGGTGGTTTTATGTTATCCACCTTCCTTTTACGTGTGAATGGAATTAGTGCGGTCTTACCAGGGTTAATTTTCAATCCCTGATTGATACACCATTCCTGTGCGATTCTAAGAGCGTTTTGCATAAGCTCCGAGATTGTGCCTTCACAGGGTCCCTGGATTGCAATTTCAATGTCGTCCGCGTAACCCTGTGTGTAGTATCCATTTTGGTTGAGGTTTGTCAGTAAGCTGTTCACTGTCAGGCTTCACAGGAGTGGGGATAAGACACCACCCTGTGGACATCTCTTTGTGGCTCTCACAGTGACAGACTCTCCAAAAAGAGAAGTTTTTATTCTTCTTCCTATCAGCATAGATTTTATCCACCTGCAAAAGATGTCTTCAACTCCGTGCCGACTTGCAGAATCAACCATGGAATTGTGAGAAGCATTGCCAAATGCCCCCTCTATGTCAAGAAAAACGCACAAGGTGGTTTGTTTCCTTGCGAATCCCTCCTCAATCCTGTATATAAGGTTGTGGAGGGCTGATTCACAGGATTTCCCCACCTGATACGCGTGTTGGTTGGCATGAAGCGGATTTCTTGACAATGCCCCCTGAGTCAAATGAAATCCTATTAGTCGTTCCATTGTTTTCAGTAGAAACGATGACAGACTAATTGGTCTAAAGTCCTTTCCCGTGGAGTGATTAAGCCTCCCCGGTTTTGGCAAAAAGGTCACTCTTACTGGCTTCCATACGGTTGGGATATAACCCGTAGCCAGGCTTGCCCTGAATATATGACCAAGCAGAGTTAAGAGATGCTCTGCTCCTTTTTGTAAAAGAACTGGGTATATCCCATCTGGTCCCGGTGCTTTGTAGGGGATGAATGAGTTTATTGCCCATTCGATTTTTGAGTGGTTAATGGCAATCGCCGCTCTTCTCCAGTCCTCGCCAGTCGGCGGGAGACACTGGTTAAACTGCTCTTGAGAAGTGTTTTCATCGTCCACTATTACCGAATCCGGGAAATGAATCCGGAGCAGTGTCTCGAGTGTATCCTTCGCGGAGCTAATATACTCACCATTGGGTTTACGAAGTGAGCCGATGGTGTCAGCGGCTTTCTTCGCCAGGACACGATGGAGCCTTGCTCCCTCAGATGTGTTTTCAACATCATGACAGAGCTTCCTCCATGAGTCCACTTTGGCTTTCTTCAGAGACCTTTTGTATTCGGTAAGGGCTTCATGGTAATTATCCCAGTTCCCCAACCACCTTGCTCTGTTAAATAGCTGGCGAACCCTTCGCCTCTGACTCCTTAGGCCCTCATTCCACCAACAAGTCGACCTGCTGATGTCTTTTGAGACCTCCGGACAGTTTTCTTGGAAAGAGTTAATTATTGCATGCTGAAGCTCAGTTGCAGTAAGCTCAATGTCCAATACTGTTTTAACTTTCTTCGGAATTGTGGCGTGTTTAAACTTTAGTGTCGAATTATATTCGTCCCAATTGGTTCTCCTCAGATCCCGATATTGTATATTACATTGGTCCGTTCTTACCTCCACATTGTAATAGATTTGTCTGTGATCCGATGCAGATGGTTCATCGGACACAAGCCATTTCTTGATTTTACCACTGATTTCATAAGTGCTCAGTGTTACATCAATGACTTCCTTCCGCACTTTGTTAATAAAAGTCGGCTTGTTGCCTTGGTTAACTATATCAAAGTTGTTAGCTATGATATAATCAAAGAGGTACTCACCTCTTGTATTTGTGTTTGTGCTACCCCACGCAGTGTGATGCGCGTTTGCATCGCATCCCATGATCAGTTGGTGGTTTTTTGCCTCACAATACTGGATCAGGTCTTCCATCTCTGTTGATGGTGGTGGAGTAGATGCATCATAAGGTAGGTAGACCGAAGCGATGATTACCACTCCAGTTCCGTTCTCCATGTTGTATTTTACTTTTACTGCTGTTAGATCTCTCTGACAAAACTCTAACAGCGGCAAGACATTGATGTCCTTTCTTGCATAAATGCAAGTTCTGGGTCTCTCCGAGGTTTTATCGTAGATAATTTGTCCTCTAGTATCTCCTAGTCCAAGAATCTTATGGTTAATAGCCCAAGGTTCTTGGATCAGAGCTATGGAGATTTCCCTTTTCAGCACATTTTGACAGAAGACAGCGGAGGTCGCCTTACTGTGCTGGAGGTTAATCTGAAGCATCCGAAGATCAGACATTCTTTTTCCTCTTTGAAGTATTCAGTGGTCTAAGGTTGACTTGACCAAACCCGAGATATAATTTAAACCCTCGGTCCTGAATCACCCGCAGATCCGCTGCATCCACTTCCAGTACGATGGTATGTCCTGCATTGGTCCTCGTGCTGTTGATACTTCGCCATTCCTGAGTGTGCAGGTTTGTATTCTGCACTCCAAGAGCTTTGATCACTTTGCCCGTTTCAACGGTGTTATAGATCTGGGGAGTATACAGCAGAACCTTTGATGTGTTCATCATGGCTCTTGCATCCCCGACCACAAGTTCCGCTCCATCCCATGGTCTGATATTCGGGACGTTCTCCAAGAGCCAGTTTATAGCTGTTGATCCTATGCACCGCATAACGAGGGCCCCCCTGTCCAGGTGGCAACCCTGATATTGTGGGCCCTCAACGAGCTCTTGGCTAATAAGGGTTTGTAGCATCGAGAGTTAAACCTCTTCGGATTGTTCCTGAGTCATTTTGACCTCAGGATACCCCCGCAATGCAATGCATATCTTTGTTTTTGCGGCGGTTTCAGCAAAGGTATTAATAGCACTTGCCTGTTCCCCCTTTCTTCGTTTTTTCGAGATTTGTATCGGGCTTGGAGTCCCATCTTCAGATCTCAGTCTCTTTTCCTGTGGGTTTTTCGAGGGTTGATTCCCTGAGTCAGACCCTACAGGTATCACTGTTTCTGACAAAACCAGGGCTGTGGGGTGTTTCGTCCGGATTTTCCTCTTTATCGGAGGAATCGGTTTCTCCTCAGCTCTTGCTTTCTTTTCAAATGCTTTTCTCTGGGCTGCACCCGAGATATTTTCCATTTCCACCTTCAGGAAAGGATTCTGGACTTTATCGTCCATATTTTCTGCTGGGCTGGATGCACCTGCAGTTTTTTGTGTCTCGGCGAGGTTTGCTTGTACAGCCTCGGTTGATTCACTTTTTGAGGGGATTTGAGCCCCAGACTTATTATTTTCTTTATTGTGTTTATCCATTTTGTTCCCACGATAAAAATCGGGCCATGTACTACCCCATAGGCCACTTGATGGGGAGGGCATTGATACAGTGGAGTTCGCCAGTTGCTCCAAGAGGATTGTTTATGACAGCATTTAACCCTGCTGCCCTAGCATTCGGCTAGATCTCTTGGCACAATGCCTCGCACCGTAGCTTGGGTTTTATTTTATTTTTTTGCATGGTTTCTTGGTCGTGCTTCTCGAGGCTATCCTGTCCGGCGTGGGTATTCCTGCCAGTAACATAGTTACCGACGGCATAGCATAGCCCTTCATCAATGCACTTAAGCCTCTCCACCAACTACAAGGTCCTACCATGCCCAGGAGAAGAACATTGTATGTTACTTTTTTTGTCGATTTTAAAACATGGCTCTGTAGGCGTGCGCTAAGCAGCGCTTTTAAAAAGCTTTATAACTTTTGAAAGAAGGTCCAACTAATTTTAAAAATGTTCCAACAATGTCCAACAAGTCCTAAGGAACATTTTTGGATACTTTTTTGTCAATTTTCAAACATGCTCTGTTAGCGTGAACCTAGCTGAGCATTTTAAAAGCTATATAACTTTTGAAATAAGCTCCAACAAATTTTAAAAATGTTCCAACAATGTCCAACAAGTACTAAGGAACATTGTTTGTTACTTTTTTAGTCGATTTTAAAGCATGGATCTGTAGGCGTGCGCTAAGCAGCGCTTTTAAAAAGCTTTATAACTTTTGAAAGAAGGTCCAACAAATTTTAAATATGTTCCAACAATGTCCAACAAGTCCTAAGGAACATTTTTGGATACTTTTTTTGTCAATTTTCAAACATGCTCTGTTAGCGTGAACCTAGCAGAGCATTTAAAAGGCTTTATAACTTTTGAAATAAGCTCCAACAAATTTTAAAAATGTTCCAAACATGTCCAACAAGTCCTAAGGAACATTTTTTGATACTTTTTTTTGTTAATTTTCAAACATGCTCTGCTAGCGTGAACCTAGCAGAACATTTTAAAAGCTTTAATACTTTTGAAAGAAGCTCCAACAAATTTTAAAATTGTTCCAACAATGACCAACAAGTACTAAGGAACATTGTATGTTCCTTTTTTTGTCGATTTTAAAACATGGGCCTGTAGGCGTGCGCTAAGCAGCGCTTTTAAAAAGCTTTATAACTTTTGAAATAAGCTCCAACAAATTTTAAAAATGTTCCAACAATGTCCAACAAGTCCTAAGGAACATTTTTGGATACTTTTTTTGTCAATTTTCAAACATGCTCTGTTAACGTGAACCTAGCAGAGCATTTTAAAAGCTTTATAACTTTTGAAATAAGCTCCAACAAATTTTAAAAATGTTCCAACAATGTCCAACAAGTCCTAAGGAACATTTTTTGATACTTTTTTTTGTTAATTTTCAAACATGCTCTGCTAGCGTGAACCTAGCAGAACATTTTAAAAGCTTTAATACTTTTGAAAGAAGCTCCAACAAATTTTAAAATTGTTCCAACAATGACCAACAAGTACTAAGGAACATTGTATGTTCCTTTTTTTGTCGATTTTAAAACATGGGCTTGTAGGCGTGCGCTAAGCAGCGCTTTTAAAAAGCTTTATAACTTTTGAAATAAGCTCCAACAAATTTTAAAAATGTTCCAACAATGTCCAACAGGTCCTAAGGAACATTTTTGGATACTTTTTTTGTCAATTTTCAAACATGCTCTGTTAACGTGAACCTAGCAGAGCATTTTAAAAGCTTTATAACTTTTGAAATAAGCTCCAACAAATTTTAAAAATGTTCCAACAATGTCCAACAAGTCATAAGGAACATTTTTTGATACTTTTTTTTGTTAATTTTCAAACATGCTCTGCTAGCGTGAACCTAGCAGAACATTTTAAAAGCTTTAATACTTTTGAAAGAAGCTCCAACAAATTTTAAAATTGTTCCAACAATGACCAACAAGTACTAAGGAACATTGTATGTTCCTTTTTTTGTCGATTTTAAAACATGGGCCTGTAGGCGTGCGCTAAGCAGCGCTTTTAAAAAGCTTTATAACTTTTGAAATAAGCTCCAACAAATTTTAAAAATGTTCCAACAATGTCCAACAAGTCCTAAGGAACATTTTTGGATACTTTTTTTGTCAATTTTCAAACATGCTCTGTTAACGTGAACCTAGCAGAGCATTTTAAAAGCTTTATAACTTTTGAAATAAGCTCCAACAAATTTTAAAAATGTTCCAACAATGTCCAACAAGTACTAAGGAACATTGTCACTTTTTTTGTCGATTTTAAAAAATGGGCCTGTAGGCGTGCGCTAAGCAGGTTTTTTAAAAAGCTTTATAACTTTTGAAATAAGCTCCAACAAATTTTAAAAATGTTCCAACAATGTCCAACAAGTCATAAGGAACATTTTTGGATACTTTTTTTTGTTAATTTTCAAACATGCTCTGCTAACGTGAACCTAGCAGAGCATTTTAAAAGCTTTATAACTTTTGAAAGAAGCTCCAACAAATTTTAAAATTGTTCCAACAATGTCCAACAAGTCCTAAGGAACATTTTTGGATACTTTTTTGGCCAGTTTTCAAACATTGCTCTGTTAGCGTGAACCTCGCTGAGCATTTGGAAAAACGGTTATAACTTCTGAAATAAGGTCCAACAAATTTTTAAATGGTTCCAATAATGTCCAACAAATGACCAAAAAATTTGTTGGATGGTTTTGGGAGGGATCTGCTAAAAGTGCTCTGCTAAGTTCACGGGGGTAATAATTGATATTGATATATCTAGTAATATTATTAAAAAAATAGATTAAGTTATTTGCCTAATTAGTGCATTTTAAAAAAATAAACAAATAGATTTCAAAACAAAAT
The DNA here is from genome assembly GCA_963920215.1 of Nineta flava. Lineage (NCBI taxonomy): Eukaryota > Metazoa > Arthropoda > Insecta > Neuroptera > Chrysopidae > Nineta > Nineta flava. Next base: position 69,396,583 of record OY986042.1, read on the forward strand.
TATTAATGTTCTAATAGTAAAGCAAATAGGAGCGCATTCGCAAGAAAATTTTTAGGGCTGACGATTCTTTTTTAATCGTTCTCAGGAAACTTTTCTAATTATGATTTATAATATGTTTGTATTTTTGTATCATTCCTGACTGTTGTGTAAACCATGAAAGTTAAAAAAAAGAGATGGAGATACAATTGATAACGTTATAATTTTTCAATACTGATAATTTTAGAGTTCTATTTACACTTATTTTACAACATTAATTATTTTTTTCTGATTTTTCTGAACGATCCATTTGGGGAAATAAATTTTTAACATTTTTCGAAAAAACAGTTCATATCATTTGTAGTCACACAACAGATTGCAGGGCAATTATATTGCAACTGACTTAGGTTCATGTATCAATTATCTATTGCATGCGCCCCACGTTTTTCGTTTTAAAATTAAAATTATTTTATACTTTTTAGACCGTTTTAAAAACCTGGCTAATTAAAAAAATATTTTTATTTAATTTTTTGTTGTTGTAGATTCAATTATTATATTGTCATTATAATACGTTATCGCATTAAAAACATAAATGTAAAAGGGCCCAATTTTGTCGTTTTCACTGAAAAAAGTAGAGCGTTATCAACATTACCGTTCCCTGACCGAGTCATGATCAAAACCTCTAGGATAATTTGTCCTAGAAAGTGTTTTTTGGGTTGGAAGGTAGGTCTTACGCTAAAACCACCTAGAAATGTCTGAAAACCGGAAATTTAATGCACAATCAGGCTAGTCATTGGATCCTGGATAGCTTTGTGCATGTTGTTATTTGATTAACTTTTAGCCACCACATTAGAGCAGTATAGGTTATAATGGGCCTAATTACTGTTGTGTAAAGCATGCGGATCATTTTGGGTTTTAGACCCCAGACTTTTCCACATGCTCTCTTGCAAAACATGAAAGAAGATTTGCTCTTATTTGTTATGTATTCCAGATGACGGCTCCATGTTACTTTTGGAGTCCAACATTACTCCTAAGAATTTGGTTTCCCTTGCAATTTATAGTCTTTCATCGAAGAGGATTGGTGGTTTTATGTTATCCTACTTCCTTTTCCATGTGAATGGAGTTAGTGTGGTCATACCAGGGTATATTGCGCCTTCACAGGGTTCTTGGATTGCAATTACCATGTCGTCCGCATATCTCTGTGTGTAGTATCTTTTTGGTTGATGTTCGTAGGTAAGCTATTCTCCTCTTTGTCAAGAAAAACGCACAAGGTGGTTTTTTTCCTTGCGACTTCCTCCTCAATCCTGTATATTGGGTTGTGGAGGACTGATTTACCAGATTTTTCCACCTGATTCGGGTGCAGGACATGAAGCAGATATCTCGGCAATGTCCCTTGAGTTAAACGAATTCCTATTAGTCTTTCTATTGTTTTTAGTAGAAATGATGACAGACAAGTTGGTCCAAAGTCATTTCCCGTGGAGTGGTGGAGCCTCCCCGGTTTTGGTAAGATGGTCACTCTTACTGGCTTCCATACTGTTGGGATATAACCTGTAGCTAGGTTTGCCCTGAATATGTGACCAAGCAGACTTAAAAGATGCTCTGCTTCTTTTTGTAACAGCATTGGGTATATACCGTCTGATCCCGGTGCTTTATAGGAGTCGAATGAGTTTATTGCCCATTCGATCTTTGAACGGTTAATGGTAATCGCCGTTAAACTGCTCTTGAGAAGGGTTTTCACTGTCCATTGCCACCGAATCCAGAAAATGAGCCCGGATCAGTATCTCGAGTGTATCCTTCGCAGAGCTAGTATACTCAGATGGTGTCATCGGGTGTCTTGGCTAATATACGATGGAATCTTGCTCCTTCAGATGTGTTTTCAACATGTTGATAGAGTTTCTTCCATGAGTTTATTTTGGCTTTTTCAGAGGTATTTTGTATTCAGTAAGGGTTTCATGGTAGTTGTCCCAGTTTCCTATCCTTTTTTCTCTGTTATATAGTTGGCAAACCTTTTGCCTGTGATTCCTTAGGCCTTCGATCCACCAACAAGTTAACTTGCTGATATCTTTTGAGACCTCCGAGCAGTTTTCTTGGAAGGAGTTAATTAGGAGCTGAAGCGCAGTTGCAGTAAGCTCAATGCCCAATACTGTTTAAACTTTTTTCGGGATTGTGGCGAGTTTGAACTTTATTGCCGAATTATATTCGTCCCAATTTATTCTCCTCGGTTCGCGATAGTGTATATTTCATTGGCCCGTTCTCACCTCCACATTGTAATAGATTTGTCTGTGATCCGATGCAGATGGTTCATCGGATGCTAGTCATTTCTTGATTTTTCCACTGATTTCATGAGTACTCAGTGTTACAGTGTTACATCAGTGACTTCCTTCCGAACTCTTTTAATAAAAGTCGGCTTGTTGCCTTGATTAACTATATCTTAGTTGTTAGCTATAATATAATCAAAGAGGTACTCACCTCTTGTATTTGTGTTAGTACTACCCGATGAGCGCTTGCGTCGCATCCCATGATCAGTTGGTGGTTTATTGCCTCACAATACTGGATCAGGTCTTTCATTTCTGTTGTTGGTGGTGGATTAGATGTATCATAGAGTAGGTATACCAAAGCGGTGATTAACCCTCCAGTTTCGTTCCCCATGTTGTGTTTTACTTTTACCGCTGTAAGATTTCTCTGACAAAACTCAAACAGCGGCAATACATTTATTTGAGTTTTATTGTAAATAATTTGTCCTCCAACATCTCCTAGTCCAAGAATCTTATGGTGCACAGCCCAGGTTCCTGGATTAGAGTTATGGAAATTTCTTTTGCCAGCACATCCTGACAGAAGACAGTGGAAGCCCCCTTACTGTGCTGGAGGTTTATCTGAAGCTTCCGAAAACCTAACATTCTTTTTTCCCTCTGATGTTTTCAGGGGTTAACAGTAGTTTTTCAGGGGTTAAAATTGACTTAACCATACCCGAGATATAATTTAAACCCTTGATCTTGAATCAACCCCAGATCCGCTGGACTCACTTTTAGCACGATGGTGCGTCCCGTTACGGCCTTCATGTTGTTGATAATTCGCCACTCTTCAGTGGGCAGGTTTGTATTCTGCGCTCCAAAACTTTTGATTATTTTGTCCCTTTCAACGGAGTTATGGATCTGGGGAGCATACAGCAGAACTTTTGATGTGTTCATCAGGGCTTTTGCATCCCCGATGATAAGTCTCGCTCCCTTCCATGGCCTGATGTTCGGAACGTTCTCCATAAGCCAGTTTATGGCTGTTGTGCCTATGCACTGCACAACGAGAGTTCCCAGTCCAGGTGGCAACCCTGATACTGTGGGCCCTCAACGAGCTATTGAGAGTTGCACTCTTTCGGATTGTTCCTGAGCCATTTCGGCGTCAAGATACCCCCGCAGTGCAATGCACATCCTTGTTGTTGAGGCAGTTTCAGCAAAAGTATATAAGCCCTTGCCTGTTCCCCCCTCTCTACGTTTTTTCTAGATCTGTTTCGGGCTTTGAGTCCCGTCTTCAGATCTCGACCTCTTTTCCTGTGGGTTTTCCAAGGGTGGATTCCCTGAATCTGCCCCCACAAATATCACTGTTTCTGAAATCAGGGCTGTACGATTTTTTGTCTGGATTTTCCTCTTTATTGGAGGAATCGGTTTTTCCCTCAGCCCTGGTTTTATCTACTGCCGCTTTTCTCTGGGCTGCACCCGAGAGATTTTTACTTTCCAACTTCAGGAAAATATTCTGGAGTTTATCGTCTTGATTTTTAGCAGGACTGGATGCACCTGCAGTTTTATGTGTCTCAGCGAGCTTACGCAGCCTCAACTGCTTCATTTTTTGAGGGGATTTGAGCCCCAGAGTTATTATTTTTTTACTATGTTTCACCATTTTGGTCCCACGAGTAAAACGGGCCGTTTACTACCCCTGTATTTGAACCTGCTGCCCTAGCCTTCGGCTAGTTCTCTAGGCACAACGCCTCGCATCGAAGTTTGGGTTTCTCGTGAATCTTAATCTGATTGTTCATTTGGAACCTTTCCAGCAAGGGAGTTAGTTGATAGTGATATACCATCTACCGCTGGCTCCCACGAGATAATCAGGCGTGAAATAGGTTCAAAATTAACGATAGAGAGTTGGATCTTATCACCCCGAATTGCGAATATCAGGTTGCCAGTTCACCCTAGAACTGACGTAAAGGGAAGCCGAAATAGATGCGAAGCAATTTGAGTAAAGAGTAGTAGTGTGGTACCTTGTGCTTAAATTGATTGCACCAAGATGAAGATATTACGAAATTTATATATATCGTTCATGGGTAAAATCGGACAAGGGGGGTTTAAAAGGAGGAGGAAACACAAAATTTGGCATATATCCCTTAATATTAAAAAAGTAAAAAAATTTATACAAAGTAAAGTTATTGAAATTAGTTTTACTACAAGTTTCTATCTTATCATTTTTTCTGTAAATAGAAAAAAAATTAATATTTACAGAAATATTTACAAAAAATACAAAAATATTGAAAGTTAAAATTGTAAATATGTGTCCATTAGAGTTAAAGAAAAATGATTGAGTAACGAATTCTAGCAAAAAGGATTTCCTACAGCTTTACTCCTTATATATCTTTCGATTGTTCTAATATTAAGAGAAATATTTTGTATTTTCTTCTGTCACCACACCCACTTTCCCCTTGACGTATGCTATTTATTAATAAAATCGGCCTTGCAAATACCAAAATTATACCAGATACGACAGTTCATTTTGATCAGACTAAAACTGTGACCGCTAAAGAGTAATTTATGTATTCTAAGGAAATTCGCTAAGTTGAAGCAGCTCCTCTGCGTAACGAATTTTTTTAAATTTCTTTCAACTTTTAAATCTATGCAATTTTGACGTATTTAAAAATCGTAAACTGATTTATGTCGTTCTTTCCAGAAAATCGATTTAAATACATACAGAAAAAAAATTAAGTAACAATAGTGAGAAGGGTAAATTATGATAATTGTACTATTCGTTATTTTGCGTATTAAATACAATTAACCGTTTTTACTTTGTAATTAGCTTTACTATGTAGAACTTATGGGTATCAAATTTCAAATATATCTGTAAGTATTTGAGTTACAGAATATATGGCCAAGAATGAATTGTACTACCATTTTACAAGTTTTTATTTGACTTGCAATGTATGTATGTATGTATGTTCGGGTCAACAAGCTGAATTAGAACCACTCCATCTTATACTACTTAGTTGAATTTTTACATGTTGGTTCAGTTCCGATGACAATGCATTTCTATGCTAAACATGACAAGAATCGACAACGGGAAATGGGGGTTTTAAGGGAGGGGAAACCCAAAATTTGGTATATCTCTCTTAATATTGAAAAAATCGAAAAACACAACTATACAAGAAGTAAAAAAATGATGAAGCAATGAATTGTAGCAAAAATAATTTTCTACAACTTAACTCCTTACACATTTTTAAATTTTCTTAATATTTAGTGAGATATTTGTTATTGTGTGTTGCTTCTTTTTCCAAGCACCATGATATAGAGTTTATAGTTTCCATAGATATGATATCAACAAAATCTTAATAAAAAAATGACATTTCCAACTGCCAAAATTTAGAAAAAAAATAATTAATTGACATAAATTTCCTATGCTATATTCGATATATACTTTCTTTGGTAAGAACTGGATTCATTCCACTACTCGTGCGAATAATAATGAATAATGAATCTATAACACAAAAAATAATTTTTTTGAGTTATTCATAGGCATTCAGTAATATTCAAAGAATATATCTGAAGAATATATTCATTGCTGGCAATAAAAAATAAAGAGTTTATCATAGAAGTGTTTAAAAACCGGTGGGCATACCTAATTTTTGGAATTATCTTAAGAAATATTTTAAAAAAGTAATTTTATCTGTATTCGAATATTTTATTTTTTAGTACTAAATTAACGGGCAAATGAACAGTCAACAATGACGCTATAAATGAAATGAACAGGTTAAGAAACATTTAGATACAATAATAAAGCGATAACTAAAATAAGTTAATAGTAAAAAAACAGTTTTAAAAACAAGGTTGCTCTAAAAGAAATTTACTTCTGTATAAAAAAAAAAGTAAATACATCTACACAAGTAAATCTCGCGACAAGCTTTAATATATTATAAATTTTGTAGTGTAATAAATTAATGGGTTTGATTCGATTTAAAGTTAATTTTCTTCTTTTTAGAGCATTTAACTAAAAGCTTGTTTAAAAAAATGTTTTTTTACGTTAATTTATTACTAGTATAACGAGAAATGCAAGATATTAGGTATGCAAATATTTCTGTAAATATTAGTGCTACAGAAAATATGGTGAGGTAATGAATTGAAGTAAAATTCCACCTTCCTCTAAGCCTCCCTACCCCGTTTCAGAGATTGCCCAATAACGAACATACATATATTTATACATATATATGTATATATATATATATATATATAAATCTATGCATATATGTATATACAAATATATATATATATACAAATTATATATATATATATATATATATATATATATATATACATATATATATATATACATATATATATATTGTATATATATGTATATATATATATATATATATATATATATATATATAAATATTATATAAATTATATAAAATTAGCGATGGTAATTTTTGATATCTGCTAGGTAGGCTAAACATTTGAAATATTTCCTAAATTCCTTCATCGGTACAAAACCAATAGCTACATTTTCAGTTAAGGCAGAAAATTCATGAAATTATTCATTAATCGTAAAATGAAGACATAAGTTATTAATTTCATTACAAGCATAAAAAAAATCATTATTTTAAATAGTAAATGAAAATCAAGAAAATATATGTATCATGATCATCGAAAAAAAATATCAACGAAAAACATACCCATCAATAACTAATATATCTTCAAGACATACAACGATTGTAAAACCAAAACAGCTTAAAGTAATTAATTTTAATAATAATGTAATCATATTTATTGTTCACAAAATAATTGTTTCGTTCTAATATTGTTGTAATAACAAGATTATTTATTGTACGATTATTTATCTTTAATTATTATTTTTTTATATAAATTCTATGTCAAGACAAATATGAACTAAAAGTAAATATTTTATTGAGTGTACAATTTATATTGTAAGCAATTAAATATTATTTTTATTTGATTTATCTCAATCGAACTAATTGATCAGGAGTTTTGAGTACCACAGGATATTCATATTAATTTATTATAAACTTACTTAATAGTGTATTGATAAGATTGTGTTTGAATATTTAATAATAGATGTGTTGAAAATTGATTTATTTAAAATACAGTTATACTATACTTTTCTTTTAAAAAAAGTATGCATACCATTTTTCTGAAAAACTGATAAACCTATTTTGATAATAATTATTCAAATATAAAATTTATACCACAATACTGATCGATTTATTTTATCATTTTTTGATGTTTTGTTTTATTGCACAACAACTTTGGTTGTTTTATTGAACAAGCAACGACCAAGTTTGTGTATAGATGAAATTGAAAAATTCTAGAAATAATCGAGATTAGTGCGTAAAAAATGAAAATCAAATTTAGAATATATAAAAATGTGCATCATTTATTATAGTATATTTATAGCCCAAGTATGGGTGCATTCAGGATCGTGCCTGAATATATGGCCGCCTGCGTCTATAAGAAAATAATGAGTCCGTCGCGGCGACGACTGGCAGATGTAAAACACCGAAACTATTTTGTATAGAAATTATGCATGAGAGGATGGTTTATTATAGGAAATAAATGTGGCATAATAAAAAAATATGCCTTAATCAAAAACAAAATATTCAGATTTGATTTAAAGAAAAAAATTATTCTTTATTTAAAAAACTTAGTACTAAAAATTTAAATAATTTCTTAAAAATTGAGACGGCTCAATTCTTACATTCAGTTACTTAAACTATTATTATTATTTGATTGTGTCGAGCTTTACTTTGTGAAATTGCATTTTAATGCTTGAAATATATACGTGATATATTTTTTATTTTGCTTTGCATTAATCCACCATAATGATAATACGATTTTTTTTATAAAAAATCCATTGTTACATATGTTTCGTCTCCATTTGACACATTTTCAAACAGTAAAAATTAGACTTGAATATTGCTGTTATTTATACTAAAAATTGTGTCATAAAAATAAAATAACAAAGCAAAAGAACAATTAAAATAACACATCAAAAATTTTTATATAAAGAACAATTGGATCATAGTATATCTTAAGTAAAAATATCACAGTATTTCAAAAAGGGTCGAATATGTCAGGTCCCTTTGGTCATTTAAAAGTTTTCTCACTTGACATAACAAATATGTTTGGTAACATTTCAACTAATGAAAGTATTCGTACACTATCCGACATACTCGAGGAAAAAACACAAATCCTATCAAAAAAGATGAAATACTGACCACCTTAGGCACCGTTATCAAACAAAATTCTTTTGTATTTAATAATAAGTTTTATAGGCAAACAAATGGCCTGGCAATGGGGAGTCCTCTAAGTCCCATATTAGCCGAAATTTATATGGATAATTTCGAAAAAACTCTTAACACCAATGAAGCACAACGACACAGTAAATTTTGGCAAAGGTATGTTGATGATGATATTATATGTTTTGAAGGCTCAGATAGGCAGTTAGAAAATTTTCTACGGCTCTGTAACACCAAGAACAACAAGGTACAATTTACATTCGAACAAGAAAAGTGTAAAGAAATAAATTTTCTAAATCTCAAAATAACCAGACTAGAAAATAAATTAGTATTCGACGTCTATCGAAAACCTTCGAAAACAGACGTGACCATTCCAATCGACTCTCTGCATCCATTTAGCCACAAAATGGTTGCATATAATGCAATGACTCATCGTGCGGTATCCTTTCCCCTGTCACCAGAAAATTTGGAAAGAGAGTTGAACACCATTAAATACATTGCTACACAGATTGGTTTATCTAATACAATGATCAACAGACTTATAGCAAAAAAACAACTAAAAATAGCTCTCGGGACGGTTTATCCCACGGAGAAAACACCACAGCAATATGAGATTCACATCTATTACGGCCAAATTTCAGAAAACATTGCTCATACTCTACGTGAAAATAAAATCCAAGTAGCGTTCCAATTCGCCACATCTTTCGGGAGTATGGTCTACAACAACAGATAGAAGACGGAATATAATGGAAAAATGGGGGATATATAAAATGACGTGTGAAGAATGTTCGGGTACGTACATCGGACAGACTGGGAGATCTTTCAAGATTCGCAAAGGAGAACATATAAGATCCTATAAAAAGAAAAAAACGGACTCAACCTTTGAGAACTATTTAAGAGAACTGATCTACAAACCCAGCTTTAAATTGGATATATTCCACACCACTCAAAAAGGGGAAAAATGGCACTGTTAGACTAGCGATTCTAACAGTGCCAGGTTCATAAACATAATCATAAAGATAAGCATAAACATAAACATAAACATAAAGGTGGCAATCTTGCAATATTAAATTCAGCTTTGGCCGTACCAATTTTTTTCAATTAGAGATTATAACGCAGTTGGTTGAGAGTCTCTGTCTTTGGATTTCCACCGTACAATTACACCAATACTTTGGTTCCAACATCTATGAGCTCCTTCCTGTTTGCATTTTCTGATCCAAATAGAGTAGCGCAAATGCTTAATTCTTCACATTTACAGAAATGTACATATTTCAATATGCTGTTCACTGCTAACACGGGAAACATCAGTGAGGTTGCTCATAGCAAAAATAATTTCGGAGCATGCAGGATGGCTCAATATCCATGAAGCTCGTTGACTATCACCCATGCTTCTTCCATGTGTTAACTCACCTCGACTTTTTATTGATCGCATTAACGTTTGTTCGATGAATATATCCGTCCATATTCCAGCCCACAATCTGTTGTGTCGACGAAGGGTAAAATAACCAGCACTCAACAAGCTATAAACATCTCCACGGTTTTTTTCCATTTCTCTCATTTGTTGAAGATATACCCTGGCACATTTTGCATAGTTATAGTGTCCCGAAGCTGCCAAGAAGGGCAACATGTGCTCCACAGCTCGCAAATACATTTCCAAGTTTCCTGTTCGTTCAGCCCAAATAAATACCTTGGCAATGTCAACCATATCTAGATGCATGATCCACAGTTTTGCTGTCCTGTTTTTAATCTTTAAAGTATTCTTTTTCTCTTGCAAATCAGCAGACAAAGTAAGAAGTTCGGTAGAAGAACTCAATTCAGAAAGTGTAATCTCTCCATTATACAGCTTATCATACAGCTCCACAAGATTCTGCAAATTTGGCAAATTAAACTGTATTTCATCTGAATCCATTGGCTCCATCTGTTCCTCACTTGATAGCTCTGCCGAAAGTTGTAAGTTACTGTCCAGGACATCCTGAAGCAAAATTGATGTAAGTGCAGAAGAAACCAGTATGTGTTCTCTAACAGCTCTTGAATAAGCTTTGCCTGTAAGCATATGTGATACTGTATTTTCTGTATATATAGTCTTTAAGGTCTCTTCTATTCCAGATCCACATAACAGGTGACCAATAATACCAAGATATGACTTCAGTGTGTGAAAGCCACCAAGACGAATTAAAATGTTTGAGAATTCTTCAGGTTTACTGTGTTACAAAATTAATAATCACACTGTATTTGTGTTGATTTTGTTACATTAAATAAACTCGTATAATTTTGTTTGCGCAGGCCTAAAGGGCTTGGTTCAGTAAAAAACTTGTTTTGTTTGAAGAAAAAAATTAAAAGAAGAGCTCTCTAAACCTCTGGACTTGATGTGAGAAGGATCAACCTTGTGCGAGGAATAAGTGAGAATTTGTTTTTTTGGATTGTGTATTTAATCAGGAAATCAATTAATTATTTTTTTGAAATTGTATATCGTATGTTGAAAGAGATCTGGATATCTTTGAGAATCACAAAAATCATTGGTTGAATTGATTAATTTATTTATAAAAAAAGTTTTAGCTGGTAGGTTGGTTTTACACTAATGTTCATAGCCACTGTATGTATCTCGAATGTCAAAACCATATGTTTAATAGAAAAACAAAGTAATTTTGTGGTTAGATCTGGAATTAAGTTTTGAAATTGTATTCAGAATTTCTTAGATAAATCGTGAATATTAAATCTTTATATAGTTTATAATTTTATAGTTTATGTTTGTTAAGTTTTGTTTATAGTTTATTTTCCTTCAGTTAATTAATTTTGAAAGTATTTGAATTTTATATTTATTTCTTTCGTATAGACTTGTATTTTGACATCCTAAATGTTGTCTCAAAACCTGCATATGGTAGGGTGTCCGCGTCTATTAAAATTTGATAATGATGGCATGAGAAAAACCTCAAAATCGTCATTGTATGACAATATGGCGACAATCGATTTTGTTCTCAATGAAAATAATGTGACATTCATTATTGATGGCGGATTTCTTCTGCATCGTGTTGTATGGAGTAGAGAAGATTCTTTTTTCTATTATTTTAGATAAATATGTAAAGTATTTACAAACGCATTACAGTTCAAAAATTATTGTTGTATTTGACGGATATTCAGACTACCGTAAGAGCATAAAAGCAATGGAGCAGCTGAGAAGAACTGCTGCAATTTCAAAAACATATGAAGTTTGTTTCGACGAAAAAATGGTTGTACCAATAACAAAATATGCTAATTGAAAAATTACAAGCTGTTAATATTACTACCAAACAGGCCAGAGATGATGCGGATGTACTTATTATTGAAATAGCAATTGAAGAATCAAAACCTGAAAAAACTGCAGTTATAATAGGAGAAGATATTTATTTACTTGTCATTTTAATTAGGCCTACACTATCTCATCAAAAAGAAATTTTCTTTAAAAAAGTCGAAAAGGAAACGTAAAAACAAAAATATACTCTTTCAAAAGTATTGAAAAGTATCCTCGTTCAAAAAAACACATTTTGTTTCTGCATACATTAAGTGGCTGCGATACTACTTCTACGAATTTTCAAAAGGAAAAAAAACGTTTTTAAAAGCATTTGAGAAACTGCCGAATTTGGATCAACTTGCAGCAGCATTTGAAGAAGAAAACTGTCCGGTTCAGAGATTATTTGAGAATGGAATTCAAATCTTGTTGGCAGTCTTTAATGCTCCAAAATCTGTGGATAGCATCGATCATCTTCGTTATGCTCAATACGTCAAGTCTACAAAACTGAATAAACCTGTGTAGTTATCAAATATTCCACCAACAAGTGCAGCAGCTCACCAACATTTCAATCGTGTTTATTATCAAGTTCAAACTTGGTTAGGGCATGATTTGGAACCCCAGGAATGGGGTTGGACAATGGGTAACGAATTCCTGGAACCTATCACGACAGTTTTAGCACCTGCTCCAGAGGAATTGCTCAACACAATATTCTGCAACTGCAAGAGTGGTTGTGGTTCGCGATGTGGATGCAGGAAATTGGGGTTGTAGTGCTCTTTAGCTTGTGGCCAGTGTAATGGGCAAGCTTGTCTCAATGCTTTACCATATCTGAGCGATGTCAATGAAGACAGACCCTTTGACACCGAAATCATGGAAGACCTGGAGCAAATATCCTTGAAGACGATAAAGAAGAGGACTTTGAAATACTACAGCGGTCGTAAGACGACGATGGAGAAGTAGAAAATAATTAAAATTATAAGTTGTAGTTCTTGTAATGTTTATTCAATTTTTTAATTACCACAATCATAAATGCATGGAATGATATTTTTTAATAAAAACATTAATAAAGAATTTCTTTTTTTAATTTATTTAAGAAGTTATTAATATAAATTACATAAGAATTGAAATATAATTTAAGTATTTTCCTTAACAATTCTGTAACTACACGGGCAGTGTTGATAAATAAATTGGTACTTAATTTAAAATAGATACATAAGTAAAATAATTATTAAATATAATGTAATAGTTAATAAATGTTTATAGATTTTTGTTATGAGAATAGGCTGAAAATAATAAATACTATGTACAAAAAATCACCTAAACTTAGATGGACGTGGATGTCGCCTGACTGCTCAGTGAAAAACGAAATCGATTTTATTGCAACAAGTACACCACAAATGGTAGAAAATATAAGCGTCATTAAAAATCTCAAACATCCTAGTGACCATCGCTTAGTGAGAGCTACTTTCAATATCAAAACCAGCAAATGAACGCGTGCTCATTACAAAAATAAAGCAAATAAATACATCCATCTAAAAACGTTTCAAAATATTAAGGGAGATATGTCAAATTTAGTGTTTACCCCTCCCTCTATATTCGAATAAATGTACTCATATTCATGCAAACTAAATATTGGATGGAAATTTTTATTTAAATTATTCAAACAACATAATAACATATTCAATATTCAAAATCTATTGCCTAAATCTGTTCAAAATACCATGTAGAAAACACTTTTGGTTTTTCCCATTTTGTCGGATGTTGCGTTTGGAAAATTGAATTTTTTTGATCTACAAATAGGTTTTGAGATATCCCACGTTGAATGCAAAAACTTGCATCCTTATAAAATGTCTGAAAATGCCTTATAATTAAACACATAAATTTAATTTTTGATTTTCCATATGTTCCGTTGGGAAAGTGAAATTTTCCCAACGATTCTTATTTAAAGTATCAAAAATTCCGCGACAAATGCAAAACACCGCACCCTTCTAGCATTTCTGGAAGTGGAGCAACAAAGTTTTAAAAAATCGTGCACAAATCTCACAAGTAGTATGTGCTAACATTTTAGTATAAATATAAAATATACGGACCAATCATAGAGCAGCAATATTTCCTATGTTAATATTATCGAAACAAAAATGCGAAAGTTTTCCCATTTCCCGATACAAATTTCGTGGTTTGATAATTTTCCTTTCGGTTTGGTCACTATATCTAACTGTATGGCAAATATCAACTTTGAAGGACTTATAGTCTAGGCCCTGGAAATATGATTATGTACGGCCAAGCGTGGCGTGATTGTGTATGGCGTTCCCGCTTTTTAACCACTTTTGAATGCGAATAACTTTTTAACCGCTTATTTCTTAACGGTGATTGAAAAAACAGTCTCTTATAATTCCCTAAATAGCTTATATTCAAAAAATCCGCACTATAGCTCGTTTCTAGAGAGTCTACAGATACATTAAAAAGTACATATATATACATATAATATATATATGTATATATATATATAGAAAACTACCACACATACATAATGAAAAAATACAACAACCAATATGCCAAACCTGCAATCAACCCATCACCAATTCAAAAATCGAAAATAGACGACCAGGCCCCCAATTACTATTTACTTTCCAGTGGGTCCACTTTGTCGTGGTGGGTGGGCCTAGTACCTAGCCTTGTAGACGTGACCATCTATCCATCAAAACTTCTCATAACTCATCGATGTGTCCATATCCTACATCGTTGAGATGGCGTCTTCGTCGTGCCAACTGGGACACTTTCATGGAAAGTTTTCAAGTTCCCACGTTGGGGGGAGACGTAGAAGAGGATTTGTACAGTATGTCCTCCAAAGTAATAGAAGCGGGTACAAACGCTATAAGTAAGTCTTCCGGCGTTCCACGTTAGATGAAAGTTTTCGGGTGGAATTTTGTGATGATAGTAGCAGTTGCAGAGAAAAATAGGGCGTTTAACAAACTTAAAAGATGCCCCACGCAGGAAAAATTGATAGCCTTTAAAAGAAGAACATCTATAGAAACAAGAAATATACGAGATCAGAAAAGGCTATCTTGGGAGCCAGATGTCTCAGCCACCTCCACACCATATTCGGATGTATGGAGGAGGGTGAAGGCAATTTTCAAGAAATTTTCCTCGTCACCGGCGCCTGCCCTCCTCATTTTGTATGGCCGGGTCATCTGGCAACGTGCTGAAACTGCTGAGCTTTTAGTGGGGCATTTTGAGTATGTCTGCAGCTACCAAAACTATGACCCGGACTTGCTGCGGGTCAAGATGCATCACGAACAACATGATGATCTCGATTTTTTCTCGGATGATTCCCTACAACAATTTCACAATTCAAGAACCGCTGGAGGCGCTAAAGAAGTCGACAGACACATCACCTGGCCTCGATACAATACACTTTGCCATGATCCAGAATTTGCCTTATCCTGGTAAGTGCAGATTACTGGATTTTACAACAATATTTTTCGACAGAGCGTTTACCCTCAGCAATGGCGGGAAGCCATTATTATCCCGCTGCTTAAAGACGGTAGAGATTCATCGTAACCATCAAGCTACTGTCCAATATCTTTGACTTTGTGCTTCAGCAAGATATTGGAAAAAATGATGAACAGACGTCTCGTCTAGTGGCTAGAAACTAATCGTCTGATAGGTGAATATCAGACAGGTTTCTGCCAATACCATTCGACGACGGATAAAATTGTTTGGCTTTAGAATGCCGTTCACGGCAATTTTATCCGATGTTATTACTTTGTGTTCTTCGACCTGGAGATAGCATATGATATGACATGGAGGTATGGCATTCTTAGGAAGCTGCATGACTGGGGTCCAAGAGAATCTCAACCCCAGTTCATTCAAAGTTTTATGTGTACCCGCAAATTTCGTGTCTGGGTGGATAGAACTGACTCAGGGATCCATTCCCAGGAGAATGGTGGTCCCTATGGCTCGACGCCTAGTGGCAACCTTTTTGCTATAGCGGTCAATCACATCATAGCTTCAGACCCGATTCGTCAATGTCTGTATGTTGATAACCTTGAAATTTTCAATGAAGCTCCTTTAATGGATACAATTAAAACAAGACTCCAGCAGGGCATCGTCGAAGTGGTGCATTCTGCAGAAAATGTTGGTTTTCGGTTCTCCACGATTAAAACTAAAGTGGCCCATTTCTGCAGAAAACGCAAAGCACATCCTGATCCGATCCTTTACTTAAAGGGATCACGCCTTGGATGTGCCGACTCTATTAGGTTTCCGGGAATTGTCTTTGGCAAGAAATTAACGTGGCGTCCACATCTCCAATCCCTGGCAGCGAGTTATCCCAACGCAATGAATGCGCTTAAGGAATTGGCTGGTAGATCGTGGAGTGCGGACCAGGAGATGCTACTGCGGCATGATTCATCGCTGGTTTTGCCCAGGATGGATTATGGCTGTGTAGTGTTCTCCTCCACCCGGACGTTGGTGGTCAAAATCCTTCACCCCGCAGGCATCAGAGTTTTTACAGTAGTCTTTCGAACAAGTCCCTCTATGAGTCTATTTGTAGAGTCAGGATTGCCCCATTGAGGTTGAGGCATGAACGTCTGTTCCTCAATTATGTCGCGGGGGTATGGGCAAAGCCTAATCATGTCAACTTCCCGGCTCTCTTTACAAAGTTAAGATTTATGAGGAGACTTTATGAGAAACGTGCCACGGTCACAAGACCTTTGTGTGACGTTTCAATCACATTTATAAAGAAAAGAGAACTAACACCAAAATAATTGAAAAAAGAAAAGATAATTATAGTGAGAATAGTGAGAAATGATTCATCTTAAAATAAAGGGATGATGAATTACATACAAAAGTGACAAACAATTAATAAAAAAATAAAAATTATGTATAAAATGATTAACAAACGTTTGGGTCATCTTAAAAAAGCAACCACCTAAGGCGAATAATAATACAAAAAGAGACAAGCTCAAACAATTTTTAAGGTGTTGCGTGATTTTGTTGGTTTGAAATTAGAGGAAACACAATAAGGGTAATTCCTGCAAAAATCGAGGTGACATACATTGTTTTCGGAAGAATGCGCTGGTTGACAAGAAAAACAATTCTGTACCAATCTATTACGGTCAACAGATCAAGTGAGATCAGATAAAAAAATATATTACAAAACAATTGAAGAAATGAAATCAAACTCATGCGATCAAGAACTGGACATACAAAATTAACACACACATACGTAATGAAAAAATTACAACAACCAATATGCCAAACCTGCAATCAACCCATTACCGTAGAACACATTTGGTCACCTGTAAATTATATCGAAAACAAAGACATGATGCCAAACTAACAAATACCATTGAAGATATTTTTTCTAATGATCACAACAAAATTCAAAATCCACTTACCTTTCTTCATCGAACAAAACTAGAGAATAAACTATAATAAACCAACAACACAAATAACTATATAAACTGTGTTATATTAAAATTTTAATATTACTTGTTTATAATTACTGTATAAATGACCAAGTTGTTGCAAATACAGTATAAATTTAAAGAAATAGAATATTCTGTATTTAAAGCCTGACGACTTATTACAGGAGTTGAGTACAAAATACTTAAAAACAAAAATATATAAATATATCTACCAGCACGGTAGTGCGAAGCCGAGTTTAGGAAGGTGTGGCCGGCTAACGTGACCGTGGTAATTACTACACAAAATATTAAGATCTAAATCGAGCTCTTGTAACTTTTGAACGAAAAGAGCTACTGTGGTGAGTTTTAAAAAATAGTAAGATTGCGGAATTAAAGGATAAAGATTTTTCGCCAATCGTTAAGGAATAAACAGTTAAAATCAATTTTAACTGTAGTAATTTTAATTCAAAACTCGAAAGTAGACGACCAGGCCCCCAATTACTATTTACCTTCCAGTGGGTCCACTTTGTCATGGTGGGTGGGCTTAGTACCTAGCCTTCAAGCCAGCAGAAGGGAAAGCTAACGGACCCAAACTTCTCAACGTTGGGTTCAGTGTGTGGGGTGTCGCGTTCTATCATCATCATCATCATCGTTGGGTTCGGTCTGCAGTTTTCGTGCACTGTCTCTAAAATACTCATCGGCCAAGTCATCTGGCCGACAATGTCTTCATTTAATATTTTTTACTGGTGGTCCCGTGCATCCCTGCTGTGAGATTGCTCTGCCGAGGCTGGGTGGGTGGGACTTACACACCAGCCACGTTAGTCCCTGGTAGGATAGTGTGCAATGAAAGCAGAGATCGGAATCTGCATTTCTTCGGGCGAGTTCCAGTCCGTCCGCGTATTCCGGAGTTGGTAAAGTGGAGCCCGGGCCCCAGAGTACTGGGTTAGGACTATTAAAGTACGAGAGTATACCCGTTTCCGGCTATTCCAACCCACCCCTTTGCAAACGATGACAGGTTTATTTTAATGGATGATGACTGGTTTATTTTAATTCGGTTATCACCGAAACGTCGGGGGGCCAAACCCCCCTAAAGAAAGAAGGAAATTCCACGGGAATCTGGCATTGCTTCGGAAAAGCATAGTGTAAGGTATTTTTTTATCAAGAAAAAGAACGACTCAAGCGATTTTAAGTCGATGAGCCCATTTTTAATAGCTAAGAAACTGAACGAGAATGTAAGGCGGCTTTAAGCCGTCAAAAAAATTATAAATAAATATAAAAGGATAATTATAGATAAATTATAAACGGATATAGCAATATACTGTTATTTAATTGGTTCATGGTATTATTATAATGTTTTCTACATGGTAGTTTTAATATTATATAAACAAGAGTCTTAGCAAATCTAATATGTTATTTATTAATAAAGATTATTAAAATGATCAAGAATACCAAAACTGGCTAATTTGGTATAGGCAAATTCAAATTATCACTAAGCATAAACAAAAAGAAAAAACTACAAAACTTTACAAAAAATTCATGAATCTCAAACGTAGCTCAAAAACGAATAAACCAACTTCAAAAAATTCACAGAATCTGAAACCAAATTATTAAATAAAGGCCTAAATTTTGCAATTCAACAAAAACAATGTCCGTCCGAAAGTCTAGTAGTAGATATCGAAACAGGTATAAAATGGAAAGACGAAGCAACAAAAACCCAAATTAGAAAGAATTGCTCAAAAATAATAAAAAATAATAAGAATGACAATAAGCGCGACAATAACACAAAAACTATCAAATCACTAAAACAAAGACAGGTACACTATCTAAAAGCGGACAAAGGCAACGCAATTGTAATAATGAGTAAACAAGATTACTCGGATAAAGTTAACAAAATGCTCGACGAAGGTTCATATCGAATCCAAAGAACTGATCCAACGTCAACATTTATAAATGACGTAAAAGATACCATCAACTCATGCCCAAAGTTAGTTTCAAAACAACTGAAATTTCAATTACAATGTTCAAATCCTACAATACCGCGACTATATTGCCTACAAAAAATTCACAAAAAAGATGGATCAATGCGACCAATAGTATCAGGCATAAATTCTCCAACCTACAAAATTTCAAAATGGCTAGTAACCCAATTTCAATCACTAAATCAATTAAATTCATTTTCAGTCAAGAATAGTATCGAATTAATCGAAAAAATCAAAGATATTAATTTACAACCAGATTCAGTTTTAATGTCTTTCAATGTAAAAGCATTATACCCAAGCGTCCCAATACCAGACGCAATAAAAATACTAGAAAAATGGCTAACAAATAAAGGAATACCCGCAGATGAAATAAGTGAATATCTGAAACTAACACGGCTTTGCATGAGACAAAATGTGTCCACTTTCGAAGGTAAATACTACAAGCAAACATTTGGAACAAGTATGGGTAATCCATTGTCTCCGTTCCTAAGTAATATCTTCATGACAGATCTTGAAGAAAAAGCCAAAAAAGACTTCAATTATTTTCCAACTGTATTATACAGATACGTCGATGATATCTTTACTATTTTTGATACGAACAAAGAAAATCCCCAAACATTTTTAGATAACTTAAATAAAATGTACCCATCGATAGAATTTACAACCGAAATAGAACAAGGAAGCTCGATTCCGTTTTTAGATATAAAAATTATGAAAAATAACGACACTAATAAATTAGAATTCGATATCAACAGAAAACCTACACACACTGAACGATACATTACAGCCGATTCGAATAGCCCACCTCAACACAAAATGGCTATTTTCAATTTTCGGTAAACAGGCTACTGAAAGTCCCATTGTCCAAGAAAAATTCCGGTAGAGAAATAAACCACATTAAACAAGTTGCAATCTTTAATGGCTTCGACTCTAACATAATAAATAATTTGGTCCGCAGAACTAAATTTAAAATTGCACGAAACAATTCCACCGCACTAATACCAGAAATTGGCAACGTTGAACAAATTAAAAGTGCAAACTAACATACTTCCATCCATGGACAAATAAAATCACTCGAGAATTAAGGGACCACAACTTAAAAACAGCGCTTGTTAGTAAAAATAAAATCAAACAGTTACTGGGCAACCCTAAGGATAAAATTAGTAATGAAAAACAATCGGGCATATATGGTGTTAATTGTCAAAACTGTTCGAAAATTTACGTTGGTCAAAGTCGTCGCCAAATCGGTATTCGAATCAAAGAACATCTGGCTCATGTGAAATTTGGGAGAACCGAAAAATCTTGTATAGCGGCGCACGTTATTGAGAACAACCATAAAATTGATAAATCGAATCTAAAACTACTTAAATTGGTACAAAATCCCACAGAATTAGATGCATACGAAAGCATCTACATATACAAATTGAGAAAACAGATAATGAATTTAGACAATGGCCCAATTCCAAATTCTGATTTAATAAAATTAAACCATTTTCAAAAATAAAAATCCAATACCTGAATGTCAAAGTTAACGTAGGTACACTCACTTTAGTGACAAAGCAAACGCCGCATAGTCACCAAAGAATACCGCCAATAAATATGTGAGGCTTTCCACACACCTAATCCAGTAGTCAGGCAACTTAAATAATCCTCAAGTCAGATTATACCCTCAGCCAAATCGCATAAAAGGACATAATTTTTTAATCTCATTGTGACACAGGCACCAAATTAGCAACAAGCAACATATCTCTGAATCCATATCCCAGAGATAGTTACGATTAGCTAATTCATACTGATGATGACTACATTGTAGTCGAAATACGTATTTATAAAATACAAACAAATGTTCTAGGAATAGAAATTTGAAATATAATGTTATTTATTAACCATGTGGAACAATACGAACAAAAAGGTTTATCCATCATTTAGTTTGTATCAATAAAGGTACATTAATTTAAATACAAAGAAGTCCTTCGGATTTCCATGTTTTATTTGCCATGGAAACATTTTCCTTTCGTCGATTCAAGTTTTAATCGACTAACTTCAAAATCAATTTTATTCATTGTTCTTATTCATTTTAATTCCCTTTCATTGTTAAAAAATTTTCTATCGACCTGTTCATATTTATATACTACATTTCATTCATTGTATCTTTCGATCAATTTCATCATTATCAGACAAAAAGTGTATTTAAAATTACAACTGTGCTTACACCTTTTGGGAGGAATTTTTGTAAAAAGCAAACAGTTAGAATTAAAAAATCTTTCAAGGTCATTTATTGAAATGTTTGCGTCAATTTGATAAAATAAGATGTGTATTTTGTAAATAAAAATGAATAAATGAGGAATCAAAATAAAAAAATAAAAAAAAGTGTTATTCTATATTAATTCTTATTTATATACAAAATACACATCTTATTTTATCAAATTGATAAAATCATTACGTAAAATTATTGACCTTTAATATTTTTTAATAATATACAGATTTGTTGGTGCCGTCGTTGATCCACTTGCCTTCGATTTTTCGTTCCCGGCACCGATTCACTCTCTCATATGGTGTTTTACCGGTATCACTGGATTGCTCTTGAAGATCCCTTGCTTACCGTATACGATCTGTATATTTTGATTTGGGTTTTCGACTAATATAGACCGACATTGTATTATTTATTTTAATTTTTTACTTTAACACTATATATGTTCGCTATTACTATTTCACAAATGTTTTATATACGTAGATCTTGACCAGAGCTGAAGATTGAAACTAAAACGAACGTCTAAGCTGCTCCAAGTCAAAAGTTATACTACATGGAAATTATGTCATGCGGCAAAACGACCTCAAAATACCGGTAATAGAATGTGATGCAAGCTCTACAGGTTTAGGCGCGACAATTATTCAAGGCAATAAAACTGTTGTGTATGCTTCAACACCGTTAACAAAAGCTTGAGAAAGACACGTTGGCCATATGTTTTGCGTCTATTCGTTTCAATCAGTACATAGTGTGGCGTTTCGCCACAATTGACGAGGATTACTTGATTTAAAATAAATAAAAAGGTAAAATAAAATAAAAACGAATAATTATCATTTTATTGTCAACCGAGTGATTGATTGAGTAGAATATTAATTACTTAAGTTAAAATCAATTAAGTGAAATTAAATAAGTAGGATACATTGAATAAACTATTGTGAACAGAGAAAACGGACCCCAACATAATATAAAATAAAAAACGAAGTAAAACAAACCTAGTTCTGGTTCCCCCCGCACACTTGTATCGGCCAACCAAATTTCAAAAAAAACTACGGATTCAACGGACTGGATTGAACAGGATCCAACGAGAATACACCATCTTATTATAATGTTGGAGTGGATCGGTTCTGTTTTTAAAAAAAAAAAATTCATTATATAGTCGACACCGATAGAGATTGGATCGAGCTTCAGCACTAATTAGTTTTTTGAAAAAAATAAATTTCAACCAAAACCAACAGAAAGCGGACAAGCTACCAATCGAACCGGGTTGAATAACCACGTGGAACGGGTATTGAATTATAACCGCGACGAAGAAAAAAAGGAAATAATAAAACCTACTCACCAGCATTTATTAGTTTTCAACACCATCACGTCGACGAAGAAAAAAATCACCGAAATATTCGGAGCGATTACAATTATTGGTGGGCTGAGTGCATCTGTTGCGGGGGGTACCAAAAAGGTTCTACATCCAGCTCAAAAGGTAGTGTACCAGACATTTATTTCGTCGTATTCCTTTTTTTCTTTTCTAATATTCACTTAAATCCCTATCTCGAGCAAATTGGGTTGAGGTTCAATAATTGAGTTTCTTTTTAAATAAAATAAGTAGAAATAAAAAAAACTGTAAAAGAAAAAAAAAACAATTTGTTAAAACTTTAATTAAGTTGATGATCGTTAAATTCATCAACGACCAATTAAAATAGTGTTGTCGTTGTCCATCCCCCATAGGAACACGAAACCTCCAATATTTGGAGAAAGATACCCCTTGAAACCGCCGCGAACGGCGAGGTATATCGGGGTACTTGTTGTGCATTTGGCGAATGACGGGCTATTTAGTGCATACGCGCTGATGGATAGCCAATCATTTTCCAACGGATAATCGTGTGTCCCAAAAGGGTATTGACAACATAATTTATCCACATTACTATTAAGCGTTTCTGTTTTAATTTTATTTACACACCGGTGGTTTTCAATTTTTTTTTTTTTTTTTTTTTATAATAGTATTTACCTGAACCCAACTAATGGTAGTATAACTACATAAAAATGGCCTAAATACTATAATATTACGATTATTTTAATCCAATATTAATTTTATTAAAATGTCAGACCTAACCAACTAAATTCACATGTTGTTGACACATGCTTGCATTCATGAAGGATAGATATAATTATGTATCATCCATAGTCCGTTCCACTGACCGTCCATAGTTCAAACTCCTGACTTTAGAGAATCACTTCTAGCGGTGGCTTTAATGACTAATAGGATCTCTTTTATAGGGGGGGGGGGGTAGATATTAGGTATCCCACCAACGGACATTACCTATTACGTCTTCCACTGCGCGAAAACAACGGGGCATCTTACCGTTCGCATGTTAAGTTCGATAATTCGAATAGTAAGATGCTTCAATTGGTAGCATAGAGCGTGTGGTTATCAATATCGAAACCAGAACAGACCCCCAATCAGTGCAAAATAATTATCCCTATAGTTTGTTTGCTATCACCGATATATGCTATCCCCATTTATTCTTATATATTTTTTTTTTTTTGGTTACACGTACACACCTTCACATTGTGAACCGATTACGAGGTACCCCCTCGCAGCATCATGCCAGATACACGTTCCAGAAGGATGCCCGGACAAGACCCAGAGCCGGTACCAACCACAGCACAGGAGGCAATCTCGCCGGGATTCCTCACACCACCAGAGGGTCCCACACAACCTGCATTAACCACGACCGTGGCTCCATCAACAAATTTAGTACCTGCAGCCACAGTTACAAGATCGGCACTTCAACCTCCAGGCCCAACATTAGCATCATCTTCAGCCCCTCTGCAAGCAGACACTACACCGTCTCGTGTCTTTCAATTTATCAAGACGCAGACGAACCTGAACGCGGCTCATCACCAGGAGCTACTACGTATGAACGAAACCCTAGAACATATATGTGAGTCCCTAAATCAGGTGCAGGTGCATAACGTACCACCAGAAACCCAAAAGATGATAGGACATCAATTAGTACCCCCCAGTGTCTACAAAATCAATTACTCGGTGGACATTAACACCTTTTTTAAGGACTTCGTCAAGTGTGACGGAACATCCAAGACCCAGATAATGAAGTTCATGGAAGAGGTCCAGAAATTATCAGATCTGGGTATTCTGGAAGAAAAGCCCCTTCTAACGCACTTACTTCATTTTTGCGAAGGGAACTTCCAGAGATGGTGGGCCTCCAACATTGCCTTCTGCCCTACTTGGCATGCCCTCCGTACCAAAATACTGGACATATTCTTTGGACCGGCCGACAGGTCCTTGCTTATATCGGAACATTTATATAGGTGGCAACGGCCCGATGAATCATTTATGTCATTTATTAACGACATAAAACTTAAAGCTAAGATCATAGGGGTTGCTATGAGTGAGCGTGAGCTGGTGACCCTTCTTTGGGCCCGTATGAACCGGCCCACGTACGAAATCTGTCGATTCAAAGCGGTGCCGGACACCTTCGACGCACTTGCCTCGTCGCACATGAGGTTCGTCAAATAAACGACCGACAAGAACTGTATTCACAGATGGAGCAAGGTTTGGAGAAACATAAAAAAAACCCAAAAAACTAATTGAAAACCTCACCCCCCCCCCCCGATGTCCGTCCGTCTGTACCACGTATTCGTCACCGCGGTCTCACCGGGTACCGGAAGTTGCTATCGAACCGTAGCCACGGTATCCATCTCCCGACAATTACAATAAAGATCGGCTCATGCCTTTTTGACTGTCTGCTGGATTCAGGGGCAAGCTACAGCTTTTGCTCTCGCAAGGTGGCCACCATCATAACCAGACTCAAACTAGATAAACTTCGCGACTCTTCCATTGAAACCGTCTTGGCCGACGGGGGAGTCATCCAAATAAAACAACGTTTGGAATGTACAGTAAAAATAGGTCGATACTCGTGGCCTCTATCTTTTTTTGTCATTCCGAACTTGACGTATAGTCTGATTATGGGGGTGAACCTCTTAAAACACCTGAAGGCGACTATTAATTTCATCAACTCTTCAGTCATCTTCGGCTTCGACCCAGACAACCCAATACCCATAACGCCATCAAAAAAAAGGGCAGTCTGTAACGTTGTCACATCGCCTATGTTGTCTACCAGTCAACAGGCGCGTCTGAAGGAACTATTAGCTGAGTTCGAGGACGTCCTGACTGATGAAATTGGTCGAGCGTGGGATTACTCCTATACTATCCACCTAAAGGACGATATTCCGGTTAGGAGTCCCCCATACCCATTGGCCCCACCTAAAGCTAAGGAGATAGACGATCACATCGCCGATCTTCTCTAACGAGGTGTCATCGAGCACAGTCGCTCACCGTATTCCTCGCTGGCATTTCTGGTAAAGAAGAAAGATAGCTCGTTCCGGCTCTGTATCGACTACAGAAAGCTGAACGCGAAGGTCGTCTTCGACGGGTTTCCATCCCCCCACATGGACAGCATCTTCCAGAGCCTGAGCGGGTCCTCTTGCTTCTCAAATCTGGACCTCACGGCCGCGTTCTACCAGATTTGCCTTTCGGAGGATAGTAGGAGGGTCACGGCATTTTCAACACCGACCGGTCAATTTCAATTCCGTCAGGTACCATTCGGACTTAGCGTTAGTCCGATTTATACTTAATTACGCAGAAATTGTGGCTCCACTCAATACCCTTAAACAAAAAGACGTTGTGTATCACTTTGGTGATGCCCAAAAGGAAGCCAGTACTCACATTTCCCGATTTCACCAAACCGTTCATCGTCCAAACGGATGCATCTGGTCTTGCCATCGGTGCTGTTCTACTCCAGAGGCTAAGCGATGGCGTACATGCTGTACAGTACGCAAGCAGGAAATTGACACCCGCCGAGGCCAACTATTCTGCTTACGAACTCGAAAGCTTAGCTGTCGTTTGGGCTCTCGAGAAGTTCAAGCAATACTTGTTAGGAACCCGCTTTCTCTTACAGACTGACAGTGCGGCCCTATCATGGATGATTAAACATCCCAAGCAACTCGGACGGATCGGAAGATGGATACTGAAGCTATCCCGTTTTGATTTTGACGTGGAGCACATTCGGGGACCACAGAACGTATTAGCAGACGGGCTGAGTCGACTTTTCACTCTCGAACAGACATGCGACTGCCAACAGACTGACAGACAGACGCCCCCCGACAAATCTGACTTCCTGAGCATGAATCTCCTAGACGAGGTACCACAATCGTTCATTTCTCTAAAGCGTCATCAGGAAAAAGATCCTGATCATAGGCTCATCTTCAACCGCCTTCAAGCGGGGGAGGATGTCAAAGGTTACTTGATCAAGAACGACCTCCTGGGGAAACTTGTGGGAAAGAATCGACTACGTCGAATCTCTGTACCGAAGTCCATGAGAGACATGCTGCTCTATTTTTTTCACGATAGCATCTCCGGCATCCATTCCGGGATCACGGTGACCTATTGAACTATTGCTCGTCGTTTCTGGTGGCCAAAGCTGTTTGAGGACGTCCGAAACTACGTTAGATCGTGTTCGGACTGCCAAAGGTGTAAACCGTACAATAAAGCATCTGGTGGACCGCTAGCATCTAATCTCCCAACACGACCGTGGCAACGCGTTTATTTAGACCACGTGGGTCCTCTAGTGAGCACCAAAAACGGAAATAGGTATGTCCTCATGCTACTAGACGGTTTCGGCAAGTGGATAGAGGCCATACCCGTTAAGCGCATAACAGCATCTTGACCAGAGCTGAAGATTGAAACTAAAACGAACGTCTAAGCTGCTCCAAGTCAAAAGTTATACTACATGGAAATTATGTCATGCGGCAAAACGACCTCAAAATACCGGTAATAGAATGTGATGCAAGCTCTACAGGTTTAGGCGCGACAATTATTCAAGGCAATAAAACTGTTGTGTATGCTTCAACACCGTTAACAAAAGCTTGAGAAAGACACGTTGGCCATATGTTTTGCGTCTATTCGTTTCAATCAGTACATAGTGTGGCGTTTCGCCACAATTGACGAGGATTACTTGATTTAAAATAAATAAAAAGGTAAAATAAAATAAAAACGAATAATTATCATTTTATTGTCAACCGAGTGATTGATTGAGTAGAATATTAATTACTTAAGTTAAAATCAATTAAGTGAAATTAAATAAGTAGGATACATTGAATAAACTATTGTGAACAGAGAAAACGGACCCCAACATAATATAAAATAAAAAACGAAGTAAAACAAACCTAGGTCTGGTTCCCCCCGCACACTTGTATCGGCCAACCAAATTTCAAAAAAAACTACGGAATCAACGGACTGGATTGAACAGGATCCAACGAGAATACGCCATCTTATTATAATGTTGGAGTGGATCGGTTCTGTTTTTGAAAAAAAAAAATTCATTATATAGTCGACACCGATAGAGACTGGATCGAGCTTCAGCACTAATTAGTTTTTTGAAAAAAATAAATTTCAACCAAAACCAACAGAAAGCGGACAAGCTACCAATCGAACCGGGTTGAATAACCACGTGGAACGGGTATTGAATTATAACCGCGACGAAGAAAAAAAGGAAATAATAAAACCTACTCACCAGCATTTATTAGTTTTCAACACCATCACGTCGACGAAGAAAAAAATCACCGAAATATTCGGAGCGATTACAATTATTGGTGGGCTGAGTGCATCTGTTGCGGGGGGTACCAAAAAGGTTCTACATCCAGCTCATAAGGTAGTGTACCAGACATTTATTTCGTCGTATTCCTTTTTTTCTTTTCTAATATTCACTTAAATCCCTATCTCGGGCAAATTGGGTTGAGGTTCAATAATTGAGTTTCTTTTTAAATAAAATAAGTAGAAATAAAAAAAACTGTAAAAGAAAAAAAAAACAATTTGTTAAAACTTTAATTAAGTTGATGATCGTTAAATTCATCAACGACCAATTAAAATAGTGTTGTCGTTGTCCATCCCCCATAGGAATACGAAACCTCCAATATTTGGAGAAACAATACCCCTTGAAACCGCCGCGAACGGCGAGGTATCTCGGGGTACTTGTTGTGCATTTGGCGAATGACGGGCTATTTAGTGCATACGCGCTGATGGATAGCCAATCATTTTCCAACGGATAATCGTGTGTCCCAAAAGGGTATTGACAACATAATTTATCCACATTACTATTAAGCGTTTCTGTTTTAATTTTATTTACACATCGGTGGTTTTCAATTTTTCATTAATTTCTGTTTATTTTCTTTCATTGTTAAATTATTTATCTTCTTTTGCTTATGATTTCGTTATTTTATTCTTTTCCATTGTTAAATTATTATTTTTCTTCTTTTGATTACGATTTCATTATTTTATTGTTTTCCATTGTTAATTTAATTATCTTTTTTGTGTAACTTGATGTAATTTTGGTCAAATCATGATATCGTCTACGACATACGTATAAAAAAGTAAAATAACCTAGGATCGTAAATTGAACCGAATTTTTTTTTGTTTATAATAGTATTTACCTGAAACCAACTAATGGTAGTAAACTACATAAAAATAGCCTAAATACTATAATATTACGATTATTTTAATCCAATATTAATTTTATTAAAATGTCAGACCTAACCAACTAAATTCACATCTTGTTGACACATGCTTGCATTCATGAAGGATAGATATAATTATCTATCATCCATAGTCCGTTCCACTGACCGTCCATAGTTCAAACCCCTGACTATAGAGAATCACCTCTAGCGGTGACTTTAATGACTAATAGGATCTCTTTTATAGGGGGGGCTAGATATTAGGTATCCCACCAATGGACATTACCTATTACGACTTCCACTGCGCGAAAACAACGGGGCATCTTACCGTTCGCATGGTTAAGTTCGATAATTCGAATAGTAAGATGCTTCAATAGCATGTAATAAAGCTACAATACGTACGGACCACAAGGCACTTATAAATATATTGAGTAAACCTCGTAATAATAATAATAATAATAATAATAATAATCTTCGTTTTTGAGACACGACGGTTTACAACCGGTTTATACCCACATCATTATTCTTCAACCTTTATTAATTTTTCCTTTATATTTTTATGATGTGAGTGGAGGAAAAGGAATTCATATGCAGACTAGGAATTGGTAGGTTGTGCGGCTGCAGCTGACTTTGATAGGAACTATGTCGATATTCATCTGGATTTCGTGAAGAAAAACTGCAGAAACCATGCTTGTGATGGTTACTTCGTTCATGTTCATACGTCGACAGTTTAGTCAATTAAGCGCCCCATTAATTTATTTAATTGACGAACTTCCGATGTCAGAATTCGAACCCATAACCTCCCAGTTCCAAGTAGAGCGCCTTAACAAGCGCGGCTACTTGGCCGGCTAATGTTCTATGAAATCAGAGATTAGAAGAGAGATCGCTCACGAAATGCTAACAGATGGGACCATTTTTTAGCGCTGAAAAAGAGCGACAAAATTGGAAGCACGTTGCCAGCGCTAGTCGCAATCGAAAAGATTTTACATAAGAGCTTCTCCTTCTACTGGCAACCAATTAAAGTGCATGTTGCCAGTAGTTTTCTGTTACTCTAATATATTGTACGCATAAGAGCGCTCTTGTCATTCTTATCATGTGTGAGAAAGAAGCTATTGGCAACATATAGGAAATAAACATGAGAGAAACAGAGACACTCTTATGCGATATTTTCTATATGTTGCCAAACGTCTTGTAATTTTTGGCATAACAGTGTCTTTTTCACGCAACGGTATCATATAGGAAATAAACATAGGAGAAACAGAGACACTCTTATGCGATATTTTCTATATGTTGTTAACAATTTTTTTCATAACTTTTTTTTAAACAATTTTTTAATTTAATTATTTCATTAGTAATAGTTTTTAGCAAATTTCCTCCAAAGAAAATGCAGCTATTGTTTTTGCACCAATGTTGGAATTACGTAAAAATTTCTTCAAATGTCCTTGGATCCTACCTACTTGATGTTAAAAATCACTATCGCTAAAATAGTGATGAAGTTCGTGTGTATGTGACTGAACTCCTCCTAAACGACTGGAACGATTTGTGTGTGTGTGTTCCAGTGGATTCGAGAATGGTTTATATTTACTATTGGACCCGGTTCTAAACGGCTGGACCGATTTGGATGAAATTCTATAAAAAAATTTTAGTAATTCTATAAAGTTTTGTTTTAATTTTGAAATGTCAATTTTGATTGTCGTTTATTAATAAATTTAATTTTTGCAAATACTAAAAACATATCTGATTATAGAGAGTGATTTATGTATTGCGTAACAAATGCGTAAGGAATTTTATTTTTTAACTAAAGTTTTGTTTTTAAAAAAGCCAGCAATAGACGTACAAACTTAAGTAACAGAACTCGAAAAGCTAGAAGTGAAAGATATACCGCGAAACGCGGAATGAAGTTGAACGCAATCGATGGAATCGAAATCAACAACATAGAAATGTTGCGTTTAACCAATATCGTGCTGCATTTAATTATAATGTGGAAATTGATTACAGTTCACAGCAAATCGTTGCTATTGGACCAATGAACGTTGTGTGTCAATATTGAAAGGCATTTAAGTCTTAGTCTAAAGTAAAGTCTTAAGACTTTATTTAAAAATGAAGCCTCTGGATTGACTTGTGCGAGCGTTCAAGTAACACTGGCGCGATTGATACCGCCAGAAGAGCCACTACATTCATTGGTTTCGGGAAATGGGCCAGATTCGAAACATTTTTTGACTCATATCGAGCAATAAAATAATTGGTTTCAAATGACGTCATTTGGCGCAACAAAAGTTCTTCGAGAAAAATTTAAGCCAAGTTTCAAGGTAAGTATATTGAAAAACAATTAACTTTTACCACCACGTGCCTAATGCAAAATACGTTGGTAGCTTTCAATTGAAATGGTGTATCAATTGAAATGGCTTAAAGTACATTTGTAGCTCGGTAAATTGCCAAAAGCAGAAAGAAGTGAGTGTGTTTAAAAAAGTTGATGGTGGATGGGAGTGCTGAGAAAGTATTTTGAGAGCAACATGGGAGAGCCACAATATCCTATATTACATCTATTTATTATCTGTTTACCATTGCAGGGTCAAATATATCATCTAACAGGTTCCTTATTGCACTATGTTAAAAAGCTTAAAATAACAATTTACAGATTTAATCCAAAAGGCAATTCTTGCCAAAACCTATTACGTATAATTTAGTATATGTAAATATGCAAGGTTTATTAAGTTTTATCACGACTGTAACGCTTAAAAATATTGTTCGTAGGCAGGAATGGTTGGTATATGTGTTCATAAAATTAGACCATTTCCGCATGTCCGTCTGGCTGTCTGTGGACACGATAACTCAAGAACGAAAAGACATAACGAGCTGAAATGTGTTATAGAGCAAAAAGTAAGGTCATGTTCGTTAATAGGCAAAATCAGACTATATTTTGACAAAACCGCTTATCTTTGGAACCATTGGAACGTGTTTCCCTTCGCTTGGGGCGGCGGAGGGGTATATATACATCTTTGAAACCGTTAGAGATAGAAAAAAAATTGTTTTAAAAAAATCATCTTTTTAAAATAAACAAGTTTTGTTTGAAAAATATTTTCATAAACTCAATAGTTTTCTCATAATTTGTGATTATATGCTCCTCGAAATGAATTGTTAACATTTCGAATACGCTTAGCTCCTTTCGAATAGCTCCTGTGTAACGAATATTTTTTTTTTTTAATAAACGATTTAAAAAAAAAAAAAAAATTTAAAAAAACAGCAACATTTATATATATATATATATATATATATATATATATATATATATATATATATATATATATATTTATATATATATAAAGCAGGATAACATAGTCACACATCAGACAGCCGTCATATAACGTTAGTACACACAGTTAAATAGTCAAGCAGTTTAGTAGTTAAGTTGAATGTACAACAAAATTTATGTAGTGTAATTATTCAAATATATAAGATGTTATTTATATACAAGGTGTTTCATTTATAACAATACCCACTACAAATTGGTGACTCGACATTTACGAAATTACCAGCATTCTACAATCGAGATACGCAACAATGACTGATCCTAATGACCCAAACAAAGGCAACAATGATAATTTCGTCAACAATGACAGTAAGAGAGTCCTGGCAAAGTGATCTGTTAAAATACCAAAATTTTTGGACAAAAATCTCAAAATATGGTTCCAACAATTGGAGGCAAGTTTTTACACGGCAGGTGTTACCACTGACATGACTAAGTTCCACTACATCGCCGCGACCCTCGACTGCCCTGTTCTCGAGCGCATTGCGGATTTTTTTGACGACGTGCCAGAGCAGAACAAATACGAAGCAACGGCTGACCAACGAGTTTTCGGAATCAGAGAGAAAACGGGAAATAACACTCGTGATCGAACTTACTTGAATAAGGTGATCAAAAACCAACAGTTCTCTTCCAACGTTTGCATGCAACTGGCAGGCGCCAACATCAGTGACGAGTTTCTGAAGCTCGACAGACTACCGGGTTCCGCCAAGCAAATATTATCCATCAGCACGGATAGTTTAAATAAAATGGCTGAAATGGCCGATAAACTAATCGACGCTGTACCGATTAACCAGTCACTAGCGCCTATTTCCCATGGCTCAACGGCATCCATCTCAAATACCGTAAATAAGCTACAAAAGCAAGTGAGCGAAATCCAGCAATTGAAATTCAGACACAGTCGCTCGTGATTTCGTTACCGAAATGATTACCATTCACAAATTCGATCTCCGTCATACAACATATGCTACTATCACAGACGTTTCAAAAACAAAACAAATAAATGTCGAACACCTTGTACTTACGCAACCAAAACAACCCATTCTGAAAACGTCAAAGCCAGTCACTAGAGGCGGCCAGTGACGCAGGCTCCAAACCACAGAGCCACCTATTCATTTTCGATCGATCAACCGCGTACAATTTGTTGATTGACACCGGAGCGGACATCAGCGTTCTGCCAGTCAAAAGCAAAGCCCACGTCGCACCAGCCGAA
Source organism: Nineta flava (assembly GCA_963920215.1). Classification (NCBI taxonomy): domain Eukaryota; kingdom Metazoa; phylum Arthropoda; class Insecta; order Neuroptera; family Chrysopidae; genus Nineta; species Nineta flava. The sequence continues at coordinate 69,430,006 of OY986042.1, forward strand.
TTCAAACTCTACGCAGCAAATGGCACAGCAGTTAACACGTACGGCGAATAAACACCTTACGAATAGATCTGGGACTTCTTCGAACATTCAAATGATTAACAATCGCAAACGTTGATGCACCAATCATCGGCGCTGATTTTGTTTCGATCCACAACCTAATGGTCGACATCAAAAACCGCAGACTCGTAGACGCAATGACAATATTAAACGCACCACTATACAGTAGAACATGCTCATCAGCAAGCCACACTATGTCTTATGTACCCAAACATTACAAAACCAGCAAACTTCGCTAATCACGCAGTGTGCGAAAACGTATTTCACTTCATCGAAACTCACGGAGTACCTTTTACAACAAAACCAAGACGATTGGCTCCAGACAAATTAAAAATGGCAAAAAAGGAATTTCAAACCATGATAGAACTCGGAATATGTCGCCCTTCAAAAAGTCAATGGGCTAGTGCACTCCACATGGTCCCGAAAAAAGACGGAACTTGGAGACCTACTGGCGACTACTGGGCACTTAATGCCAAAACCTTGCCCGATCGATACCCAATTCCACATATCTACGATTTTACGAGCTTTCTGCACGGTAAGAAGATATTTTAAAAAATCGACCTCATTAAGGCATATCACAACATTCCTGTCAACCCTGACGATGTTCCCAAAACAGAAATAAGGACGCTATTTAGTTTATTTGAATTCACCGTTATGCCATTTGGACTCCGCAACGCTGCTCAATCGTTTCAGCGATACATCCACGAGTGTTTACGTGGCTTAGACTTCATCTTTACCTACATCGGCGATTTCTTGGTTGCCAGCGAAAACAAAGAACAACACACGGATCATCTCGACGCGCTATTTAAACAACTGAACGAACACAAAATTTCAATCAACATCGCCAAAAGTGACTTCGGAAAGCATGCGATTGCATTCCTTGGTTTTCACGTCTCGAAAACCGGCACAAAAACGCATCCAGATGGCGTCCACACAATCGTCGACTATCCTAAGCCTAAGACGGTCGCCAAACTTCATCGATTTCTAGGTATGATCAACTTTTACCGTCGGCAACTACCAAATGCAGCATCGACGCAAGCAACACTTATCGGATTTACGCGCAACTCAAAGAAGAATGACAGTCGTCCAATCGCGTGGAATGACGATACCGAAAAAGCTTTCACACAACTTAAAACCGAGCTTCAAAATTGCATAGCACTCGCACACCCGGATCCCGATAAACCGCTATCTATTCACGTCGACGCAAGTAATAATGCAATGGGTGCGGTGCTTCAACAACAACACGACGAAGGCTTCCAACCATTAGTAATTTTCTTGAAAGAGTTCAATCCGTCTCAAACCTATACCGCGTACGACAGAGAACTTACATCGATACAAAGCAATAACCTTCGTATTCACCAATAGTCCGAACAAAAACGCTTCACCGATACAGACAAGATGGTTTGAATTCATATCACGATTCACAACAGATATTCGTCATATTGCCGGAAAAGACAACATAGTGGCCTATACGCTATAAAGGCTTTCGGAAATCGTTATGCCTTGTACCATCTCCTACGACGAATTGGCACGTGAACATGAAAACGACACGGAACTGCGTAAACTCCTCCTTTCGAATGGCACAGCGCTCGTCTTAAAGAAAATGTGCACACCGTTATGCGATTCCGAGATAGTCTGTGACATATCTACCCCAATTATGTGACCGTTCATTCCGAAATCGCTACAAAAAACCGTTTTCTTCACACTTCATAACTTATCACACCATAGCATCGCGGCAAGCTCCAAATTTGTGCGTCAACGTTTCGTGTGGCCAAGCATAAAAAAATACTGCGCATTAACTGTCAAAAAGTCAAAGTAAAGGTGAACTAAAATTGGCACAAGAATATGCAATTATTTATTTACTTTTTAGTGCATTTTTTGTAATAGAATATTTGATTTTTTAAGTCGGGTTTCCATTTTGTCAAAATAGGTTTTATTGTATGCTAAACACACTCATTTTATTTCCTTTTAAAAGAATTTTAATTTAATTTCTTTTTCGACAGTTTATTTTATTTTACAATGGTACTTTCGATAACGTCATGAGTCTTTCTAGAACACGGTTGTTGATGTTTTGATGAAAAATTTTTTTGAAAATATATTTTTGCATGGAGGTTTCTCGAAAAAATTTAGTTTATCAACAACCATGGGCGCATTCGGAGGTTCTGATTATTTATAAAACTAATTAAAAATTATAAAACTCCGGCAGGACTTGAACCAGAATGACACCCTTCTTGTTTGATAGTTAACTGTCTACTTAATGCACACGACCAGTGCGAATTCAAAATTTATATACAAATTACAATGCATAGATTAATGTAAGCTAGCTTATTCTGTTTATTTAATCATGCTTGTTTATACAAAAATTGCTTATTTGTGCATGTATTTGCGTTTGACAAACTCATACATGACTTTTCATTTAAATTATATTATAATTTAAACACTCTTTTTTAACACTCTTGGTAATAGATTCATTTCTGGTGGAGATTATAATACCAAGCATACTCACTGGGGTTCAAGGCTTATAAATCCCAAGGGCAGAAATTTGTACAAAGCTGTAACAGCCAATGGGTTAGATCATATTTCAACTGGAGAACCTACGTATTGGCCTTCTGATCTAAATAAAATTCCAGATCTCTTAGATATATTTGTAATCAAAAATACATCACGCAAGTATATGAAAATCACACCATGTCATGATCTATCATCAGATCATTCTCCGGTACTACTTACCATCAGTACTCAGATAACTCTAAGAGAAACGACTCCAGCTCTATTCAATAAACATACAGACTGGGACTACTTTAGAGTCTGTATTGACACTAAAACAGTTTTACAAAGGTCATTAAAAACTGAAGATGAATTAGAATTGGCGGTGATCGATTTTACAAAAAGTATACAATCTGCTGCATTTGCGTCAACTCCTTTGACTTTTAGAAAAAGTAGCCCCAAAACTACTCAACCTGATGCTGTATAGTATTTGATTCAAGAAAAACGGAGATTAAGGAGAATCTGGCAGCAAACAAGGTTTCCTGGACATAAAAACTCTTTTAACAGGGCTTCCCAAAATCTTAAACGCCTTTTGGAAAAACTAAAGCAAGAGGATGTAATCAACCACAGGCGGGAAAGGCGGCAGGAAAGCAGGCGATGTAATCAACCACAAAATCCAATACCACCTCTATGGTGTAATAACGGAAGCTGGACGAAGAGTGCCAAAGAAAAAGCTGATCTTTTTTCTGAAATTTTATCTGAAACCTTTAAACCGAATCCAGGAGATAATTTAGATGGCGAAGAAATCCATTTTCTAAAAGCACCCTTACAGTTATCCCTTCCAATTAAATCCTTTTCGAAGGACCTCACTTTAAATAAGGCACCTGGTTTCGATCTTTTGACAGCTCGGATACTACGAGAGCTTCCAAAGAAAGGTATTGTCATGATCTGTACGATCTTCAATTCCATCTTGCGCCTAAAACACTTTCCTCAAATCTGGAAAGTTTCGCAGATTATCATGATACGAAAACCGGGAAAGCCAATAAATGAGGTGACGTCATACAGGCCCATAAGCTTGCTTCCAATACTATCAAAAGTTTTCGAAAAATTATTCTTAAAGAGGCTATTATATGTCTTAGAAGAATCGAAACTTATTCCAGATCATCAATTTGGGTTTCGATCAAACCATTCAACGATTGAACAAGTGCATCGAGTTGTCAGTGGCATCAACAATGCTTTTCAAGAAAAAAAATATTGTACTGCAGCTTTTCTCGATGTTAGTCAAGCTTTTGACAAAGTATGGTACCCTGGATTACTATACAAATTAAAGAAAAGCATTCCAGATTCGTATTATCTGCTTTTGAAATCTTATCTGACAAACCGATACTACCAAGTAAGATTTCAAAATGAATTATCCGACATACACCCTATCCTTGCAGGAGTACCTCAGGGAAGCGTTCTTGGTCCTATATTATATCTTATTTACCCATCCGATTTGCCAGTTGATGATGAAAACATCACTGCTACGTTTGCAGATGACACCGCAATACTTGCATCCGACACGGATCCAAATACAGCATCAGAAAAACTACAATGTAGCTTAAATAAAATCCAACAATGGCTATGTAAGTGGCGAATTCGTGTCAATACAAACAAATCAGCCCAAATTACATTTACATTACGAAAAGGAAACTGTCCAACAGTAACTTTAAATGACGTCATATTACCACAAAATTCGGAAGTGAAATATTTGAGTATGCATCTGGACAAAAGGCTTACTTGGCGAAAGCATATATGGAACAAAAGAAAACAACTAAATATTCAGTTTAGTAAATATCAATGGCTGCTAAATCGCCATTCTAAATTATCTCTTGATAACAAACTATTAGTGTACAAAAGTATTTTAAAGCCTATATGGACTTATGGAATACAATTGTGGGGTACGGCTAGTGTTAGTAACATTGAGATCCTACAGCGTTTTCAATCTAAAGTGTCACGTGCGATAAGTGGTTCACCGTGGTATGTGCGGAACGATGATATACATCGTAGTTTAAATGTATCTACAGTGCGTGAAGAAATAGTGCGATTTAGTGAAAACTATGTTTACCGACTAGAAATGCATCCAAATGTGTATGTGCTTAATCTTCTAGACAACAGTGATAGTTTAAACAGACTTGATAAATTTAATATTTTATAACTTAAATACAGATTTTTATGATATTTTAGTGATTAGTTTACTAAATTATATTAGTATATAATTCCACTTTGTGCCTACCATTGGGTAGTCACAATTCATGAGTTTCTCTGGTTATCACTCTATTTATAGTTCTGTTAGAACTGATAATAGAAAAACTTAGGATGATAAAAAAATATATATATATATATATATTATATTTGATAATTTACTTTTCGTAATAAAATAAATTATATCTGATCTTATAATTTTTCCTTTTCAACTTTCGACTTTAAAAAAACTTAAAAAAAAACAAATAAATCGAAACTAGATTATTTTCTTTTTGCACTTAAAAAAAAACTCCTTCAAGGAGAAAAATATTTTTTCTTAATGTTTTCTATTTCATAATTAGGATATGTGTTGGATCCAGACAAATTATTCTCAATAATTTTCAATACAACAAAATCTGCCCTATTTCTATATTTTTGGTCGACCAATTTTTTACTTTTGAGAACTATTTTCAAGAACTGTACTAGTACATTTAGCTAGCTAGCTTAACTTGAAATTGTACGTACACGTTACTGAGTTCTTCGTTTTCAACGGCGCCTGGTGTTGATATCTGGTCATCTGGGCCGCAAGTTGTACCCTGGCTCTATTGCTCTGGCCTCTGGCTCGTCCATACTTGGTACATCCCGTCGTCTTCAATTACCTCCATGCCTTTGACCCCCCAATCGATCTGAAAGTAGTTAGCTGAACACCTCGTTCCGCACACTCAATCTTCCTAGATTCCCATTGGCAGCGATCGTTGCACTAGCTGGCTTCAAGAAACCTCCATGTATGTTCGTGGGTGGCACTGTATCAAAAACATATATTCCAGCTGGTAAACTTCTC